>JAFBJR010000501.1:12500-13726 GCA_016785285.1 Brachirus orientalis | reverse complement strand
AACTCCTGTGTCCCTGTGAGCTAAAATCACTGATTTTCTCTATGGACTTTGGTGTGGGAGAGTGAGGGGTTTACAAATGTCCTCCACTTCACTGTCCTCTCCTGCTGTGCTTTGTCTCAGGACTATGGTGAGCATCCAGGACCCGTTCTCTGAAGGCAGCGATCCGGCTTTCCACAATAAGAGAGGGACAGGTCCTGGAGGGTTAGGTCCTGGAGGGACAGGTCCTGGAGGGACAGGTCCTGGAGGGGTCCCCTACCAGCAGGGAGGAGGTCCAGCTGACTCCCCAATGAGGATGCAGTACGATGTCAACAAAGACCCGTACGGAGGGCCGAGGAAAGGTGACTGATGACAGTCCACTGTAAACCAGACACAAGTGATCAACCTTTAAACCAGAAAATATCCTCATTTAAGAAGCTGAACAAAATCTGAAAACATTCAAACTACGATGAAATTAGTGGATGAAGAATTTATTCATTGATTAATTGTTGCAGTCTGAGTCAGTACCTCAAACTATCACACTTAAAAACCGGGACTATCCCTGTTAAATTGTGTGGGAGTTAATTGACCTCACAGCAGCAACAGCAGCACCAGGACCAGGACCAGGACTTGTGGCTTTAGACCAGTATTCCAGTTCTCTGGGTTATTGCTCTGCTGCCTCCTGGTGGTTAAAGCCTGAAGTTTGTCAGTGTCAGTGTTGTCATTCAAGTTGTCCCCTCCTGCTTCTGTCCAGGTCCTGGACCAGGAGAGGCCTTCGGTCCTGGTCAGATGTCCAGCGGGTCCATGCAGGACATGTATCCACGCGGGATGGGACCCAGACCTCAGTACCCGTACGGCCCCGGGTTCGAGCGCAGGTGAACAGGAAGTGACACGACTGTCAGATTAAGAATTTCAAAAAAATGAGAACCAACAGTGATGTGATGTGATGTTCCTGCAGGATGGACCATGTGATGGGACCAGAGGGGGGCATGGCGCCCCCTGTGGGTCAGAACAGCATGGGTCAGAGTGGAACTGAGGCCGGCATGTTCCCCTCCAACCGATTTGCACAGCAGAGGTGAGAAGACGCAGACGACGTTTCTGCTTCTTCTGCTCAACAAACACAGTCTGACTGACTCTCTGTCTCCCCCTGTCTGCAGACATGGTCATGACACCTATGGGCAGCAGTTTCCTCACAACATGGCCTACACTTCCCATCAGCCCCTGTTTCCTCAGCAGCAGGTGAAAACAGG
>JAFBJR010000501.1:0-7500 GCA_016785285.1 Brachirus orientalis | reverse complement strand
AACGTGGACCTGCTGCTCGCCACGCCACCGTTCAGCCGACAGCTCAAGGTCTTCGCCGCGCTGCTGCGACTCATCGGCGAGAGGAAGAGCCAGGTGTGTCGGGAGATGGCGGTGGCCGTCCTCTCTCACCTGGTGCAGGGCGACTCCACGGCGGCGAGGGCCGTGGCTCGGCTCAAGGGCAGCGTGGGAACTTTGATCGGTTTTCTGGAGGACAGCGTTGCCATGGCGCAGTACCACCAGAGTCCGCACGGCCTGCTGCACGCCGCCGCGCCACCGGAGCCGCCCAGCATCAACATGATGTGCCGCGCCGCCAAGGCGCTGCTCGCCATGGCGACGGTGGAGGAGAACCGGGCGGAGTTTGCTCTGTACGAGAGTCGTCTGCTGGACATCTCCCTGTCCGCAGCGCTGAGCTCATCGGTGGCGTCCGTCATGTGTGAAGTTCTGTATAAACTCAGCCGCTCGTGACACGCAGCGGGCTCCGCCCACACGGCCGCAGCAGGCTCCGCCCTCACGGCCGCAGCAGGCTCCGCCCACGAGACAGACTCTATTATATTTTTATTTAAAGAACGGAACAAAGTTTTTACGTACAAATGAATCTATATAGAATCTATACAGCTCCGAGGCTCCGCCCACAAATGTTTATTTGGGATTTTGAAATAATTTTAATACGGAAATATTTAATACTTGTATTTTTAATTTTTTATTTTTTGGTCCATTTGTTGTTTTGTTTTAACCAAAGTGTGACGGTGGCGAGTGCTGGAGTCCCGCCTCCTGTGGGTTTGTTTCTGTATGTGAGGGCGGGGTCAGTTCGATGTGAGGGCGGGGTCCGTCTGATGTGGGGGCGGGGTCAGGTGCCGGAGGAAACGCTGACGTTCACTAGCTCTTTGTTTCGGTGCAATAGCTTCTTTTGTTATTTAATGTGAATCATCAACGTCAGTATTTGGTTAAACCACGGCGAGGGGGCGGGGTCACCTTCTGTTTGCTTTCTCAAATGAACTTCTTCTGTCTCCTCCACCAATCAGATGTGAGGCTCCTCCTCCACCATCATCCTCCTGTAAATAAACGATGCACACACTGAACAGCGCCGGACGGCAGTGGGACGCGTCCACACGTCCACACGTCCACTGTCCTCGGGAAACGGTGGACGCTCTGCTTTTCTGTATTGAAGAAGAAGAAAAAAACACCTCAGTTTCAGGATGTTTGGTGGGAGGGAGCGTTTGATTTGACCGACTGTATGTACAGGAGTGTTGGGGGCGGGGCTCTGTATGCATCATGTTGCTGAATGACGCAACTTTAGAAACAGTTATAATAAATATAAAGAAAGAAAAATGACTTTGTTTTCATGTTGAAAAGTGAACGTTAGCTTCGTTAATGCATCTGTGACGCTACGTAATAGAATCAGTTCAAAAAACTGCAAAACCCTGCGCATTAGCATAACGCTACGTAAGTCAGGCTGCATAACTCCGTGACTGCGTCATGTGACGCTCACACTGCATAGTTTGATCCATAACAACTTAAATTGCTACGTAATTATGTAATTCTGCTCAAAACTGAAAGATGCTAAGTGACGCTACATATATTGTAATGCTGCGCAAAGCGAAAACACTTTCAACCACAGTTTCAGTTAAACATCGGAAAAATGAGAGACTAGCCCCTTTTCAAAATAAAAGTCTTTCTGAGTTGAAATAAAGATTTTTATTTTTTATAATCAGGTTTATGTTGTAAAGAAATAGTTTATCAATAAAATGATCATCACTCTAGAGAAAAGTAAAAGTATTTTCTTTCAAACCTTTAAATTCACAACATACAAAAAAATGTTCACAAGTGTCTTCAAACAAAACTAAGTGAAATATTCCTTTAGATTTTCAGCTTTATTTCACACAAACATTCAGTTTTAACGTCTCGACATTAGACTTTATTTTTACTCGAGTTTAAAATCTGCAGAATCTTCCTTTAAGTTCAAATGTGACGTTTGACCAGAGACCTCGACAGATACTAAACGGACCAGGACCAGGACCAGGACCTGGTCTGGTCTGGTCTGGTCCAGATGAGTCTCTGTTTCTCAGTGGTGTCAGTATTTTCACTCGAGGATCATGTGATTGGCCGCGCGGCCGCAGGGCGTCACTTTGACCTGAAGAGGGCGTCACTTTGACCTGAAGAGGGCGTCACTTTGACCTGAAGAGGGCGTCCCAGTCCACCGACTCAGATCCTGACGAGCCCGTGGTCGACTTGGAGACAGACGGGAAGAAGGACTGCATCTTCTGTCGGAACTCGGAAAACTGAAAGAGACGAAGACGTAAGAGACGCACTTTTCATATTTATCACTAAAATCTTAACTTGGTCGCTATTTTTATCTGTCGATTAAGTTAAAGTTAAAAACGGTTAAAAATAGTGAACTGACCCTTTAAATTTGACATTTTTTCTAAAATGCAAAATAAAATTGATTCTTTTGCAACTTAAATTCAAACTAAATTCAGTTTTCTCAGTTTAAGTTTGTAGCTAATCTGGATTATTTTGTTTTAAAAAGTTCTGCATTAAATATGTTTAGATTTTTAAAAAATCTAAATATCAAAGAAAAAACTTCTATGAATATTTCTTCAAAGGAAATGAATCAAACGTTTTCCTCAGACTCAAACTAAATTTTTTAAAAACTTAGCAGCATATTTTTAAAGAATTTGTATCTGATTCTTGACTTGAAAACAAATCTAAAAATAGTAAAGATTTGACTAAAGTTTAGACTTTTCTTCTTCACGTTTGTCGCCGATGCAGTAAGGTTGTTGTATTTATTACGATCACGTGGCCATTTTTCGTCACTGCGTAGTTTTTTGACTCGGCAGACGCGTACGCTGTGAACTCCCAGGACTTTCCACACGGTGGCGCTCAGGAGTCCGACACCACACCAGGCGAACAGTGAGCCCCAGCCCAACGCTCTGAGCGCCAGAGACGCGCCGCTCTCCGGAACCGCCGCCGTCGCCGTGACGCCCTGAGGAGGAAACAGATGGACACAAGGCACGGTCACCAGGGCGGCGCTGTGGAGCAGTTAATGCAACAAGAAACTGACAACCATTTTTAATCCACTGTCATGACACATTTATACATATATTTATGCTGATATTTTCAAAATAAAATGTGCAGAATAAACATCACATAAACATAAACATTTTGCATCATGTGACCACACTCAGAGGTTAAAGGTCGTTCAGGTTGTTTACTCGCTTCCGCGTGATTCTGTTTGTCTTGTTTGTCTTTTGTAATGCGATCAGTTTCCCCATTTTGTCGACCCACTCCTTCAAGTGGAACTGCGTGCTGATTGGCTGCTCGCAGAATCTGATTAAAATGTGACGCACAGATGCTGTCGCCTGCACGTTAGCATCAGAGCTAATGTTAGTGCGGGGGATCAGTGGAGCGACTGTTCTCAGACTCTACTTCTGTCACACACTTGTTTAAATTAGTCTCAGGTTAAACAGCTGCTTTAATTAAAACATTCACTTCAATTAATTGGATCTGTCTAAATGAAAGGAAAGTCAAAGGAACAGGAAACACTTAAATCAGTTTATTTTATGTCACTTTAAGTCTACAATATCTTCAGAACATGTTCACGTCTTTATCTCACTGTTAGACTGAAGTTTGTAAACCACTCACTCTCCCACACCAAAGTCCATAGAGAAAACCAGTGATTTTAGCTCACAGGGACACAGGAGCTGCTGGTCTACTGCTGCCTCCATCACTAAGTTCAAATGTCTGATTTTTGTCAATTCGGCATTTGAAATATTTAATTTTGACTTAACCGAGTGACACAAAGTGACCACACGAGGCAGCAGTAGACCAGCAGCTCCTGTGTCCCTGTGAGCTAAAATCACTGATTTTCTCTATGGACTTTGGTGTGGGATAGTGAGTGGTTTACAGACTTCAGTTTCCTGTTGGAAAAGTCTGTCTAACAGTGAGATAAAGTCGAGTAAAAACTGGTTAGAACTTTACCTGGTTGAACCAGCCTGGGCTTTTTTTCTTGGCAAGCGCTAACGTGGAGCCGAATCCTGCAATCATACCTGCAGACGCCACCGTGGTCAGAAACACTGCACCTGCACACAGGAAGTCAGATAACAAATCCATCTGATGGTCTGTCCTTACTTAACAGCTTTTTGCATGAGGTTTTGAATGGACAGTGAGATTACAGATTGGTACACAAAAACCCATAATTCATCTGTGTACAACCATTCACTTTAGACTCGCTGAAGTTTTTGGGGTACATTTTAACTTACACCGAGCCGAATTCAACACTACGGCGTAATCAAGTGTCAAAAATTCAAAAGTCGAATGATATGAGGAGCTCCATAAAACGACGGTTTAAAAGTTTCATATCTGCGCCGTAGATTGCGTCAAATTCAGCAGCAAATATATTTAATATTTACACAGAGTTTGAGATTCATGAAGACGAATAAAATACAGTAAATTTGTAAATTGACATGTTTTTAAATGGAGTTTGCTGCCGCGGGCAGTCCGGTCACTGCTGTGACCTCAGAACAGAAGAGGCGTCCACACCACAGAGCTAACGGCTACACGGCTAACACCTGTCTCACGCTGTCACCCGTCTCGCTCACGCTGTCTCACCCTTTAACATCTGTCGTTTTTCTTCTTCTTCTTCCAGAGCTTCTTCTCGTTCCTTCGTGTTTCCAGTCGCGGCCATGACGTTGCAGTCCGTCTGCGTCAAGTGTCCGGACAGAAACAAGTTCGCTACGTCGCGTCGCTGTTTGTGCGAACCCAAGATCGTTTATTGTCCTTTACAGTAAGTTCTGTCTCTGCGGTGGAAAAAATGAAGAGGTCTCACTCCGCCTCGTAAAGGTGTTCAGATAAGAAAATGAGAGATTCGGACGAAAAGACTGACGTAGCGGAAAAGTGATGATGTGTTACTTTTTTTTTTTTTAAAACTAATCTCTTTTGAAACGTACTTTCAAATATTTGAGGTGCATTTAATGTATGAACTGTGTTGTACGGTTACATTTGCTTTCATTATAATTTATTAGTACTAGTATTAGTAGCATAAGTAGTGATATTGTATGTTTTGGGTTAAGGAAACAGTTATTGGTCAGTCGGTAAAGGACAAACGCTCCACCAGAGTAACTCATCTGTCAGTGGAGGATCTATGCAGGCCTGGACAGGCTCAGGCTCCTCCCCCTCCCTGCTCCCGATCCGGACCTGACTCAGGTCCGTGTTCAGTCCTAACCCGGGATCATAAACGCAGGATTATGTGGAGGATCGCTGCGTGGTTTTTTGTGTTTATGGTCTCTCTCTTTTTTTGTTTATTTTTGGACGACGTGCACGCGCTTAGTTTAGTGTTTGTTTATGACAATATTCCAAATTAAAAGCCGCAAATTTGCTGTTTTTTGGTTTAAAATTAGACCATCAATAGTAAACCCGGGAATACATTTAAAATGATCTTGATGAAACTCGACTATCAGGACTAAACTCTGGACTATGAGACCTAGACTTTTCTTTATTGTCATTCAGATTATCATTGGGGATAAACTCATAAAATAATCCTTAGTTTAGTTAATCTCTAGTGAAACTGTCTTTATTATTCCATGTGCACAATGTTTTATTTAGCAAAAATAAGCAAAACTATCTAAATGGTTTCACTGTCTTGGTAATTATTTTTATTTCTCTTCTTTTTAAACGTATTTTTGCCGTAAACAAACTAAAACTGCCAACTCGCTAGGTGGCGACACTGACTGTGAAACACTACCGTGTACTTTGTTCATGTGACGACAGTCATTGACTTGTAGCCAATCAGAGTGCACGCCTGAGTCGTAACCCGGAAGCAGGTCGAGACAAAACCTACATCCATCTGCTTTTGAATTCTTTCAGAAAAAAAGACGATAAAACATGAAGTTTCTGAGGCTGAAACTCGAACAAACGACAGGTAAAGACGTCACTCTTCTGTTTGTTACGTCACTGTGACGTTGCAGAAAAACCGCCACTTTTCCGGGACGTGTCACTCTGCTGCTGTTTGACTCGCGGACACTTTTTACGCTGAGAAACATTTCAAGAAACCTTTTCTAGTTTCCCCGCGACGTCACATGCGACACTTTAAACCTGCGAGTAACGATATATGACGTGGATTTACGCTGTTGTCATGGTGACGCCGCCTCGAGACGAAAAAAGGCGGCGGCGGGAAACAATAACCATTGAAAACACACACACACACACACATAATAATGCTGCATTTCCACATATGACATGTTTATCTTTCTCTGTAGGGCGTGATGACGTCACAATAATATTTATGTGTGTTATTATTTCGGGCTTTATATCAGTGTTTGTCAAACCTGGAAATGATGATGTTGTCAAATGTCTTGTTTTGTCCACAAACTAACATGATTCAGTTTGAATGATTTCTTTATTTGGAGCAAAGAAACCAGAAAATATTCACATTTAAGAAGCCGAGAAGTCTCAGAAGCTGGCTTGAATTATTAAAAACAACAACACTCAAACTGATCATTGAAACAGTTTATGATTCATAATAATTATAATCGTTGTTTTAAAGTATAAATGTGATGTGCAGTAGAATCAGGTTTAAACTGCTGTTGTTTTTGCTGCGTCACATTTTTTTATTGTCATTAGTTTGTTTTGTTTGCACATTCAGCATATGATGCTGTTGTTTTTCCCTCATGGTTGTTTTTAATCTGGCGTGTTTCCACGATGATGTTCGTTGTTGTGCATTATGTGTTTTTTAAATAAATAAAAGGTGAAACTCTCTGATGTAATTACAAATGTATACACCATTTTAACAAAGGATATTTCATAGAATATCTTTATCATATAGGTGACGTGGATACGTTTGTTTATATTAACATATTATATACCGAAATGTGACTAAATATAAACTGTGGCATTGCTTCTTGTGTTTAAAGATGTATGAAACCAAACACATTATTATGATCAGTCTCTTTAAATCGGAATGAAAGCAGCGGTTTTTTCTTTATCATAAAATACGTCAGAAAAACTTCTCGGACTTTAACGTTGATCTAACACTTAAAGACCGTGTTGTGAAATGGCGGTTTAGCGCGGTTACGTCACGAATAAAAGTATTTTGTATTTTTTTTTTATGAAACGAAAATGTGTTTCGTAAATTTTTCGTAAACACTCATCGTTCGTGGTTTTGTAACTCGGACAAACTAAACAAAGGCGCTTGAATTTCCCACACTCCTGGAGTCACGTGAACGCGGCACGCCATCTGATTGGTTCCGTCGCAGCGTCACTTTTAAAGCTCCTCCACGAGCTGCGCTGTCATTGGCTGGCTGAGTTCACGCGCCAAGATTTCAATATAAAGGATCCTCGGACAGAGAAGCTGCTTCACTCTCCGCTCTCTCTCTCTGCCTGTGTGTGTGTGACGCTGCTGCTGCTACTGCAGCACCACTTTCCCTCCTTTTCTCCTCTGTGACGTCAGTCTGTGTGTGTGTGTGTGTGACGCTGCTGCTGCTGCTGCAGCACCACTTTCCCTCC
>JAFBJR010000498.1:282258-303256 GCA_016785285.1 Brachirus orientalis | reverse complement strand
TGTGTGTGTGTGTGTGTATCTGCGTGTGTGTGTATCTGTGTGTGTGTGTGTGTGTATCTGCGTGTGTGTATCTGTGTGTTAGTGTGCATGTGTGTGTGTGTGAGAGACACTGACCAGTGTATCCTGGTGGAAGTAGGACAGAGCAGGAAATCGTCCTCGGCTCCTGAATCTGGAGCTGCCCACGATGACGGCCGGCGTGGCCGACTTTGGAACAAACAGCTGTGATGGATACGTGTCACACACCTGACGACGACGACGACAACAACAACAACAACAAACCACTGAGAAACAACGTTTAATCAGTCGCCGTCACACTTGTGAATCGTCGTCACACTCACTCTGTATTCACTGTTGGCTGCCGTGGCGACCCACAGGTTGTTAGGAACTCCCATTCTCTTGTAGTCGGACACAAGGTCAATGAAGCTCCACGACTCCTCCCTCTCCTCTTTGTTCACGTTAGGATTGAAGGACAAACAGTAGAGCTCACTGTACTTTTCTGAGGAGAGGAGACGAGGAGAGGAGACAAGGAGATGAGGAAGGGAGAGGATGAGGAGAGGAGACAGGGAGAAGAGACAAGGAGAGGAGACAAGGAGATGAGGAAGGGAGAGGAGAGACTCTGTAAGGGCTTAAAGATTTTCCAGGGAATAAATCAAATCAATACTCCAGTTTCATAAATAATCTGTGTATAATCTGAGTTTTATATACTGACACAGGAGATAAATGTGGATATAAAGCTGCTCACAGGTTGTTACAACAATACACTGTAAATACACTCTAAGGATATATAATCTACTGTTTATAATCTGGATTACATGATTTTAAAATATATAGCCTTTCTTTTCAGATAAAACCTGCTTTAATTTCTTCAAATGAAGGAAATTTACGGGTTACAATCAAATCACTGAGGCTTTTTTTGTTAACATAATAGATTAATTTGGTGGTTTTAATCTGATTATTTTGAGTGCATCCAATTCAGCTATTTTAGTATACATATCAGATTACTTCAGTGGGCACAATGAAAACAGATTGTGTAAGTTGGTGTAATCGGACAATTTTGGTGTATGTATACAGATTCCCTGGATTATTGAGGGCGCAATCAGACTATTTCTGTGAGTTTATCCAATTCTGTTTAGTATACATAATCAGATTATTCTGGGGAATGTATTCAGATTACATTCAACACTGTTGTACATATTTGACCTGTAGTGTCTTTGACGTTCTTTAAGGTCAAAGGACACCCATTCTCACACACACACACACACACACACACACACACTAGTGCTTCTATCATAGTGAGGACCCTCATAGACATAATACATTCTCTAGTCCCTTAACCAGACCCTAACCTAAACCCAATTCTAACCCTAACCCTAAAACCAGGTCTTAACCCTGAAAAAGCCCTTTAAAGAAGTGAGGACCAGACAAAATGTCCTCACTTTGTCAAAACGTCCTCACTGTCAAAATGTCCTCATTCTGTCAAAATGTCCTCACTTTGTCAAAATGTCCTCACTTTGTCAAAATGTCCTCACTTTGCCGAAATGTCCTCATTCTGTCAAAATGTCCTCACTCTGTCAAAATGTCCTCACTTTGTCAAAACGTCCTCACTTTGTTAAAACGTCACTTTATCAAAATGTCCTCACTTTGTCAAAATGTCCTCACTCTATCAAAATGTCCTCACTTTGTCAAAATGTCCTCACTTTGCCGAAATGTCCTCACTTTGTAGGTGTTTATACGATGTTTGGTCCTCACTCAGTCACGCACACACACCTGGACGTGACAGTCTGACCAGTGAGGCATGGACGTCCACACAGTCCCTCTCCTGAGGGATGAGGAGCTGGAAGACCCGGAAGTCCTTGCAGTGCAGGATCAGCTGACTTCCTGCAGGTGAAGGGGGCAGTTTGTCCACACTGGCCACCATGCTGTGCAACACCTGGACACACACACACAGGTTTGTGCAGCTATTCTTCTCAGGACTCTGCACTGACTTCCATTCATTTGAACAGACGTAACCCAAGCTTTATCACTAACCTTAACCATAACCAGTTAATGACTAACCCTTACCTTAACCCAACCGCTATTTAAACCTTAGTCCTAAACTTAACCAGCTCCTCAGAAATGAGGTTCTGCCTCATTAGGACCAGGTTTTGGTCTCCATGAGGACTACTGGTCCTGACAAGGTCAGTGTTTATGACAGACAAGGTCCACTTTGGGTAATATCACAACTTTATTTGCCTCATATTGCAATTTTTTCTCCTAATATCACAAATTTATGCTTGTAATATTATAACTTAAATCTGGTAACACTGTATTACGACTTGTATTATTACAGGGATCAAGTCATTATATTACAAGAATAAACTGTATTCTTTCCCTTTGTAAACCACTCACTCTCCCACACCAAAGTCCATAGAGAAAATCAGTGATTTTACATCACAGCACACAGGAGTTGTTGATCCACTTCTGCCTCCATCACTAAGTTCAAATGTCTTATTTTGTCAATTCGGCATTTAAAATTCTTCATTTAGATTTAAATCAGTGACACAAAGTGACCACACGAGGCAGCAGTAGACCAGCAGCTCCTGTGTCCCTGTGAGCTAAAATCACTGATTTTCTCTATGGACTTTGGTGTGGGAGAGTGAGTGGTTTACAAACTTCACTTTCCTGTTGGAAAAGTCTAACTAACAGTGAGATAAAGACGTGAACATGTTCTGAAGATATCGTAGACTTAAACTGAGGTAGATTTTATTACAACAGTCTTCTGTTACGAGACTAAAATCTGTGTTCATTCTGGTCACAATCATGTTTTATGGTGTTATTTTAGGACGCACCAGGTCTGAATGTCAGCTCCATAAATCAGCTGATTAATAAGAATTAATCAGTTCCATAAAAACTCCAAACCTACTGTTACATCACACACACACACACACACGCGCTCACACACACATTATTGTGTAATTAATCTTGTGATGGCAGACGTGTCGACATCATCTCCTGAGCTTCTGTCACAGGACAGGAGAAGAAGTGGACAGTTGCTGGAGCAGCTGTTTGTTTTTTGTTTTAATAACAGCCAACGTGCATATAACCATTATTTTCATGATCTACTGATGTCTTATTTTTCTTATTCACATTTAAGAAGCTGAAAGGTTCTTGGTTGGTTCAGAAACTGGTTTTAATTCACACTCAAAGTGACAAAAATCTGTTTTCAAAAGTGGTAGTTTTGTCTCATCTGTAGGAAAAAGTGACTGGTGTTTCCTCAGGTTAGCATGTCATATCTGTGTGTTCCACAGAGGGCGCTGTCCGCTGTGACGCGACCATTACCACCATCTCACGGGCGGAAAAGTTGTTTGATGATGATGATGAAGATGACGGACAGAAGATGGACAGATGATGGACAGATGACGGACAGATGACGGACGGGACGGACAGATGATGGACAGATGACGGACAGAGGACGGACAGATGACGGACAGAGGACGGACAGATGACGGACAGATGACGGACAGATGATGGACAGAAGATGGACAGAGGACGGACAGAGGACGGACAGATGATGGACAGAGGACGGACAGAAGATGGACAGAGGACGGACAGAGGACGGACAGAAGATGGACAGATGACGGACAGATGACGGACAGATGATGGACAGATGACGGACGGGACAGACAGATGACGGACAGATGACGGACAGAGGACGGACAGATGACGGACAGAGGACGGACAGAGGATGGACAGAGGACGGACAGAGGACGGACAGAAGATGGACAGATGACGGACAGATGACGGACAGATGACGGACAGAGGACGGACAGATGACGGACAGAGGACGGACAGATGATGGACAGATGACGGACAGAGGACGGACAGATGACGGACAGATGACGGACAGAGGACGGACAGATGATGGACAGAGGACGGACAGATGATGGACAGATGACGGACAGGGGACGGACAGAGGACGGACAGGGGACGGACAGATGACGGACAGATGATGGACAGGGGACGGACAGATGTCCTTCTTACCCATGTCTCCTTGCGTGTCTTGGGGTTGTTGTCCACAAAGATGGTGTGTGTCGCCGACAGGTAAAGAGTCCCGACGCTAACTTTTCTCTGACCTGATGACCTGTCCAGAAGACGCACTTTCTCCACCTGCACACACACACGGAGAGACAGACAGAGAGACAGACAGACAGACACACACAGAGAGACAGACAGACACACACAGATGCAAAAAATAGGCAGGTTAAAGTGACAGTTCACATTTTTTTTAAAGTAAGACTATATGAGTCAGTTGGTTTGGTCTGGCAGAGTTTAGTTCAGTTTGATTCAGTTTGGTTCAGTTCGGCTCAGTTTGACAAACATTAGGAACGTTACCACAGTAACTAATCTGTACCGTGCCAGTTTTATTTGGCACACTTCCACTGGGGAACCCTGTCCTCTGACTGAAGGACAGTGGACGACTTTCAGTCAGTCCACTGATGTGTCCACGGAGACACTCGGCGTTTCTGCACAATAATAAGAAGAAATCTTTAAACTAAACTAAGGACACGACAGCTTTGTCTCAAACGAGACTTTGTCTTCTTCGAGAGACAAACAGTCACAGGCTCAGAAGACAGAAGACAAAATACTGGGTGTCCCTCAGATTAAATTAAATGGAAGTGAAGACACGATGAGAGAAATGGGAGTAAGGATGAAGATGAGACAGACAAGAGGTGAAGACCAGATGAGACAGAGACAAGAGGTGAAGACCAGATGAGACAGGAGACGAAGACCAGATGAGACAGAGACAAGAGGTGAAGACCAGATGAGACAGAGACAAGAGGTGAAGACCAGATGAGACAGACAGGAGACGAAGACCAGATGAGACAGAGACAAGAGACGAAGACCAGATGAGACAAGAGGTGAAGACCAGATGAGACAGAGACAAGAGACGAAGACCAGATGAGACAAGAGGTGAAGACCAGATGAGACAGAGACAAGAGGTGAAGACCAGATGAGACAAGAGGTGAAGACCAGATGAGTCAGAGACAAGAGACGAAGACCAGATGAGACAGAGACAAGAGGTGAAGACCAGATGAGACAGACAGGAGACGAAGACCAGATGAGACGGAGACAAGAGACGAAGACCAGATGAGACAAGAGGTGAAGACCAGATGAGACAGACAGGAGACGAAGACCAGATGAGACAGAGACAAGAGACGAAGACCAGATGAGACAAGAGGTGAAGACCAGATGAGACAAGAGGTGAAGACCAGATGAGACAGACAGGAGACGAAGACCAGATGAGACAGAGACAAGAGACGAAGACCAGATGAGACAAGAGGTGAAGACCAGATGAGACGGAGACAAGAGGTGAAGACCAGATGAGTCAGAGACAAGAGGTGAAGACCAGATGAGACAGACAGGAGACGAAGACCAGATGAGACAGAGACAAGAGGTGAAGACCAGATGAGACAGAGACAGGACACAGATGAAGATGGAGGTGGACATATAGATGTGTAGGAGGACAGGGAGGAGGGGACGGTGTCATGTTACATAAAACAGTGGGAGACAAAGAGCCGAGTCCCAGCTGAGGACGTGTGTGCGCGTGCGTGTGCGTGTGTGTCGGTACCTTTGGAGTCCGGATGTTCTCCATCACTGAACCAAAATGGAGGAGAGAGAGAGAGAGAGACAGAGAGAGAGACACAGAGAGAGAGAGAGAGAGAGAGAGAGAGAGAGGGAGGGAGAGTCCGGTCCGGTGCTCGGTGTTTCCGTCCGTCAGCAGCGGCTCCGTTCACTGACTCACACCGTCGGAGGAGCCGTGTTCCCGGTCACTGCTGTTCCCGCTCTGTCCTGGAATCATGTCCGTCTCTCCTTTAACCCGGTTCTTAAACTGGGCTGAGGTGACAAACCGTGACAAACCGTGCCAAGCCGAGCCCCGCGGCTTCTTTCCGCGTCTCTGCAGCTGTATTCACTGACGTACTCTACGCGTACAAACACTGCGCAACTACCGTCACGTTAACGACGACACAGCACAACTTCCGCTTTTACCTTTCACAATAAAAGCTTTCATCTCTGAGTGGGTGTGTGTGTCTTGTCTTCCTCATGTTGTGGGGACCTAAATGTGTCTCCACACTCACATTATGGGGACTTGTCTTCCTTATGGGGACAAAAATCAAGTCCCCACAATGTAAATGACTCCATTTTAAGGTGAAGACATGTTTTAAAGTTAGGCTTAGGTTAAGGTTAGAGGTCAGGGTCAGGGTTAGGACACTAGTAATTATGATTAAGATAGATAGATAGATACTTTATTGATCCCAAAGAATATAACACAGTCACCATATGCTGAGATTGACCTGAGACAGATGTAAATTTAAATGTGTACAGAGAAATTCAAGGAAATTAAATTAAGTAAAATTAAACATTTGCATGGAATTTAAACATGTACAGAGAAATTAAAAAAGTGCAGGGGTTCAAACTCTGAGAGTTAAAAAAATGTGCAGATAAATTAAACATTTGCATGGAAATACTAAAATACTAAATACTAAATATAAATAAATATGAAACAAATCAACTGTTTTGATAAATGATTCATCCGTTTGACTGGTTTCTC
The DNA here is from genome assembly GCA_016785285.1 of Brachirus orientalis. NCBI lineage: Eukaryota > Metazoa > Chordata > Actinopteri > Pleuronectiformes > Soleidae > Brachirus > Brachirus orientalis. The sequence goes on along the minus strand of JAFBJR010000498.1, from coordinate 296,667 downwards.
AGCTTTAGCTTCTTAAATGAGGACATTTTCTGGTTTCTTTGCTCCATAAAACAAAGAACTCATTAAAACTGAATCATTTTAGTTTGTAACTAAAACAAGACATTTGAGAACATCATCATTTCCAGGTTTGAGAAACACTGATCAAACAAGCACTGGATTAATTGAGAAAATAATCCGTATGAAAAAAGCAATTTGCAACAATGCAACAATTATTTTCATGACAAATTCATCAATTGATTTTGTTCCCATTTAGTCTTTTCTTTTCGCATTTTCTGTCCATAAAATGTTGAAAAATGTTGATCAGTGTTTGTCAAAACCTGGAAATGATGACGATGTTCTCAAATGTCTTGTTTTATTTACAAACTAATTTCTTTGTTGCTGAAAAATCACAGAAACTGAAACAACTCTAAAATCCCTGTGACCCTGAGGTTCGTGAGCACAGTGTGAGACGTAAATCTGAACAGGACACATATTCATTTCACAGTGGTGAATGAAAATATGTGGCCTCTGCTGATCTGACTAATGCTTCAGGATGAGCAGCAGCAGCTCTGCGGCCTGACTCCGCCCACCTTTAACAGCTTCTCTGATTGGATTAAAGGGTTAACGGCTTCACTGCGGCCCAGACTCGATGACTCGGGTCAGTTTATGTGGTGATGTTCTCTTTGTGTGTGAGACGACCTTCACCTCTGACCTTTAAATGGATGATTTCAGTTTAAGTCTACAATGTCTTTAGAACATGTTCACGTCTTTATCTCCCACACCAAAGTCCATAGAGAAAACCAGTGATTTTAGCTCACAGGGACACAGGAGCTGCTGGTCTACTGCTGCCTCGTGTGGTCACTTTGTGTCACTGAGGTCAATCTAAATTAAAGAATTGATATGCCGAATTCAATAAAATAAGACATTTGAACTTAGTGATGGAGGCAGCAGTGGATCAACAACTCCTGTGTGCTGTGATGTAAAATCACTGATTTTCTCTATGGACTTTGGTGTGGGAGAGTGAGTGGTTTACAAACTTCACTTTCTTGTTGTTAAAGTCTGTCTAACAGTGAGATAAAGACGTGAACATGTTCTGAAGATATTGTGACAAAGATTTTATTTTTCCTTTTTCCTATTTTTTGGCAGCCATGTTAGCATAGACATGCACCTCATACAATCAAAAAACAAAAAAAACAAAAAACAAACCTAAAATAAATTTTAAAAACTTGAAGCAAAACCTTCTTCATTCGTCACAGTGAGCGTAATTTTGCAAAATAAAAGAGAACAATAAACTTTAAAAACAAAAAGGAAATTCAAATAATCTGACAATAATCCAATAAAACACCAGTGATCCAAATTAAAGTTGTTCAAATATGATTTTATTTAAGTTTGATTTACTCACAGCAACGTCTTAAAGTGAATGAAAATATATAGATATGTAACTGTGCATGTTCTCAAATACAAATACAGTCACCAGAAAAATGTAAACAACAGTGGTGGTAAAATATTAAGTATTCAAGTGTATGATACAGTTTTCATTTAAAGGGAGAAATAAATAAATAAAAGCAAACAAACACCATCGATCACAAAAATCTTCCATTAAAATGTTATTTTTTTTAGCATAAATATAATAGATTTGACATAATTTCACTGTCTTGTTAAGTTGAAACACTTTCCTGTGATTGTCTCGTCATTTTTGACTGAAATCTCATCAGGTCCGAAAAATAAAAACAACAACAAACAGAAAAAACATTCAAACCAGTTCAACTGGACGTCAGCATGTTTTTGTGTTTTGTTTTTTTTTGGTTTAAACCTTTTTGTAAATAGAAATTTGAATCTTTAAGTGATAAAGTTTAACATTTCATTAATATTACCAGGTTTTTTTTTTCTTTATTTAAAGTCAAAACTTTGAATCAAAGTTAAAATGTTCAACTCTAAAGCAGAAAAAAGTGAAATTAAAGCCACAGATTCTTCCGCCTTATTGTCTATAATATAATCTTACATTAATATTTATGTATATGACGACTTCTGCATTAACAGGAAAGGAGTCCGATTGAATTATTTAATTATAATTATAGAAATACGTCCTTTTATGGAGGAATAAACAAATTGCATGAGTTTAAACTGATCCCTGCTTTATCTGTTACATATGGGGAGACAAAACCACCGTAATTAGAATGAAATAAATACATTATACATTCTAACAGGTACACTTATAAATAAATATCCAAATTCATTTTATTTGTTTAAATGTATTTACTTTTTCCTTCCTTTTCAGGAAAATATGTAATCTGTTCAAACTAAAGATCGTCTGCAAATTAATGTTAACAGGAATTCAAAATTTCAGCAAAGTAAATAAATAAACTTTAATCGAATATTTATCTTTTTTTTTTTTAAATAAATTAACTGGAAAATTTAGTTGTAAATGAATGTTTTAAATTCACACTATTCTTTACTAATTTACATATTTATTTTTTAATTTTGACAGTTTTGTACCATTAATTACAGGCACATATGCTAATAAATGCTAATTAGAAGGATTCTGTTCATAGAATAAAATGCAAAAAATAATAATATGATTTAAAATTAAAATAAATAACCTGTTTTACACATTCGAGGTTGAGCCATTTTTTTTTATTTTCTGCATCCATTTTGAAAAGTGCACTCATAAAAATGTCAAATTCACGCGTTGGTTAGCCCTCGCTTTGAGTCACTGCAGGCGACGAAAGCTTGTATTTACAATCTTTAGTGACGTCAACACAAAACTCATTCTTCACTACGACAACAAACACACAACTTTTGATTTATCTTATCTTTTTATTTTCCCGCCGTCAGTTTAGTGGAAAATGTTTATATTTTAAAATTTAAGCAAACTGTCGACGGACACAAAACTGCTAAAACTGAAATTTTAACATGAAAAATCTGTTGAAATTTTACTTTTTTTTTTCTCCCCTCCATTTAGTTCGCTCACTGGGTTTTTCTCACGAATTGCATGTCGTCATGAGCGCGAAATACATGTAGCGTTGATTAGCTTTAATCTCACTGGAACTGACTGCTACCGTTTCATTAAATTATTCAAAAAAACATGTCAGTCGATACTTTTTTGTGTCCATTTTTTGATTTTCATCGTTAAAAGTTACACGACTTGTAAGTTGTTTGTGGTAAATTTCCGTGGTTTCAAATTTTGCCTTAGTGTCCACTAAAAAGATAAGCAAACATTCTCCACGGGGGAAAAGAGTATTGATTTATCGTCATTTCAGAAACATTTTAAAGCAGATTTTTTACAATAATCCAATAAAGTAAATAATAATTAGCATTTTTGCTTTTGTTAGCTTGACTGAACTAAACATTTTTATTTATTTACTGAAGAAGCTTCATTTTAAAAGTATCAACATGACAATTTCTACATATTTTTATTAAAACAAAGTAATTTTACTATAAATACAAGCTCCACTTTTTTTTTTTTGTTTTTTAAAGGAAATTGGATGGAAAAAAGTGGATCAATTAAAATAAAGTGATGCAGAAATAATTATGATTATGAAATTAAAAGTGCAATTTTTTTGAGTTTTTAGCATACAGATTTTTTTAATTTGTCTTTTACAGCACGATTTCACGATGCTAGCATTAACATTATTTAAAAAACCAGAAAAGCCTCAGAAATCTTGACATATGTTTTTTTCAGTTTTGCATAATAATAAACATTAGAGTTGCTGAACAGAAAAGCACCATGTTAGCATTAGCTTCTGCATGATGAAGCTTTAACTCTGTTAATTAACTGTGTTAAATACTGTATTCATTTCAGTTTAAAGCATTTTTTAATCAGGGAATTTGTCAAATTTGAATAAAAAAACTAAATAAAAAAGTGATTAAAATGATGAATATTTGCCTCAAATGTGTAAAAATCTCATGAAAATATTTTGTTCCATTTGGAGCGAAGACACTGTAAAAGTATGGAGAACCAAAACTGCCATCATTTGAAATAAATAAAATATGATAATTAATAAAGAAAATTTATCAATAAACTTGCAGGTCAATTTAAAAATAAAGAGAAAGTTAAATTATTAATTTATTTTTCCTCTGGTTACATTATTTTCAGATTTTCTTTTTTTTTTCCGCGCATTAATTTTTTTTTCTGGAAAAAGAAAAGACAGTGAAGATAAATAAGAGCAGGTTCGGTCCTCCGTACAAAAAGCACTGAAGAAATGTGAAGGGAAATATCAATCCCCAACAGTCAATTATTTCATCTGTTAAACTGATTATTATTTTTACAAAACTAGCACACCGAAAATATAGGCTTTATTCTGAAAATACCTCCGATTACAGTTTTAATAGATAAATTAAACAGATTAAGTTTTAAATTTCACAATAGTCAAATATGAAAAATCTGCAGTGAAAATGTTTAACATATCAAATAAATGTGTTTGACACTAAAACACATTCAAACAGTGATGTTTCTATTTTTATAGAAAAGTTCACAGAGAGTTAATTCTCTGTTTTTTTAAACGGATTAAAATCGCTGTCGTCATGGTAACTGTGAAAATGTACTGTGATAACAACAAGCTAACATCATGAAACTGTGACAAACAGGTGCTGTGGCTCCTTTAAGAGCAGCAGGAAATCTGAATTTACAGTTAGCTGGGAAAATACAACATTAAAGGGATAGTTCGGGGTTTTTATTCCAAGTGTGGTTGTGTGGACGCAGCCATGAAACAAAAGACTCAGCTCACAAAATCTAAGTCAGTGTAAGTCTACGATACCTGACGAACATGTTCACGTCTTTATCTCACTGTTAGACAGACTTTTCCAACAGGAAAGTGAAGTTTGTAAACCACTCACTCTCCCACACCAAAGTCCATAGACAAAATCAGTGATTTTAGCTCACAGGGACACAGGAGCTGCTGGTCTACTGCTGCCTCGTGTGGTCACTTTGTGTCACTGATTTAAATCTATTATGAAGAATTTTAAATGCCGAATTGACAAAATAAGACATTTGAACTTAGTGATGGAGGCAGCAGTGGATCAACAACTCCTGTGTCCCTGTGAGCTAAAATCACTGATTTTCTCTATGGACTTTGGTGTGGGAGAGTGAGTGGTTTATCGTAGACTTTTGTTTCATGCTTTCAGTGAGTGTCCTTGTATCTGGCTGGTTCCTTGTTCTGCACGGTGCTTACAGTGTGTTTTTAAATCTTTTTTTTTTAATTAAACATTAATGCGTTGAAAGAATAAATTATACAAGTTAAAGTTACAAACATCTCTGGAATTCCACACTAAAGCAGTTCTCAGTGCAAACCACACTTCAAAAAAAAAACCCTGAATTATCCCTTTAATACGGTCTTTGCCTCTGAGGCTTCTGGGTAATCTGTCACTGTCTGAGAGGGACATTAAGTTTAGACTCAAACAGGAAACAATGACAGTAAACGAGGTTCGAACTCGAGCGTGATCTGAGTCACGTGACTGGTGTGAGTCATGTGACCGGTCTGGGTCACGTGACTGGTGTTTGGAGGCGGAGTCTCTGTCTCTACCTGAGGCGAGCAGAGAAGCAGCGCATGTACTCGGTCACCCAGCGGTCGTCCGCCGCCGCCGTCAGCTGCGACCGCCTCACCTTCTCCAGGTCAGCTGACCGCGCCCGCCGGCGCTCCGGGTGGCGCCTCCTCCTGTCGGACTCCGGTCGCGGCTGAACGCGAGCTTGGGTCGTGAGGCTCTGAAAGAGGAAACCAGAGAGAGGAGACGTGTTGGTGTTTATTTATTCATGTTTGCAGGGTTTTGGGTGACGCGGCTTCACGTCTCTGGTGTCAGCAGCTCTGGACCAAACTCCAAACTCTGACGTCTCTTTATTCTGAATTATTTTAAAATAACGCGTCTGAAAATAAGAACACTGATTCAGTCTGGTTTAAAAAAATAAGATGCAGTGACAAAATTGGACTGGATGAAAACAACAACACTTGATGTTGGATTATATACGTATGTATGTATGTGAAGTGCAACAACTGCAAGAAAAACTCATTATTTTTTAAAAAACTTTGATTCACAGGAAAAATAAATTTTGGATTTGAAAGAATTTTTTTTTTTTGGATTTGAAAAAAATAACAACTATGATCACATTTTGATAATTTGATAAAAAAAAATTTGTTAAGCAAAGATTAGTATACAAAAATGTAGGATTTGCAAATAAATATTTTTAATTTGCAAATTAAATGTTTTAAGTCGCACAAGAAAAACTTTTTGAACGTGTAAAAATACATTTTGTAAACAATATTATGACCACGTTTCGATCATTTAGAGAAATCTATTTTTACAAATATTTATTTGTGCAACTACAAGATTAAAGATACACGAATGTAACTTTAATTCACAAAAAACAAACTTTTGGATTTGTAAAAATATTTCAGAAAACTAACCTGTGATCAATTTTTTGATCATTGGCTAAAATTTGTTTTACAAAAATTTAATTTCGCAAATCCAAGATTCACGATTTAAAAAATAATGAATGAATAAATGCAATAATAAAGAAATCAAATGTGTAGATTAATAAATGTATTTATTTATGTTTAATTATGGCAGGTTTGGTCCTCTATATAAAAGCTGGGAACAGTTTTTTTTATTTCTTGTAAAACTGTAAAAAGATATTTTTGAATTATCTTCCAAACTGAATTTACAAAAATTTAATTTCGCAAATCCAAGATTCACAGGTAAAACTTGAGAACGTACAAATTTGTTGAACAAAACTAAAACCTAACATTACTTCTTGAACATTTGCACGGACGTCTCTTCGTGTCCTTCGGCGTCTCCAACACTCACGTGGTCCATGTTTGTCCTCCTGACGTCCGTCTGTCTCTCAGTCCAGTCCAGTCGGCCAACAGGTCTCCGGTTCTCCTTTTCCTTGCTGCCGATCGCAGGTTGACTCTTGGCTCGGGGAGGTTTTCGGACGACGGCCGCTTTGTCGTCATGGGAACTGTCCGGACCTCCCGGCTCAGAGCGAGGGACGCGGGGGCGACGGTGGCGCCGCCTCGGCGCCGGGTTCGCCGCCTCTCCGTCGGAGGAAGGCGCGTCCGCCGGCCCGTTGTCCGTCGCCGTGTCGGAGTTCGGAGCCGCCGTCGCTGAACCGTCGCTAACTTCATTCGCGCCGTTTGCTAAAAAAGCCGCTTCAGAGAAGAAGAAGAAAATAAATTCTCCCATTCACCATTTATCGGTCAATCATCGCAAAAGCACTTCTAACTTTTTGATATGGAGGACCAAACCTGCCACGACTTAAAAAATAATGAATGAATGAATACATGCAATAATAAAGAAATCAAATGTGTAGATTAATAAATGTATTGATTTATGTTTCATTATGGCAGGTTTGGTCCTCTATATAAAAGCTGGGAACAGTTTTTTTATTTCTTGTAAAACTGTAAAAAGATATTTGTGAATTATCTTCCAAACTGAATTGAATAAAATGAATGTGCATTCATTTTTTTTAAATTAACTGACATATTTGTTTACAAATTGATGTTTTAAATCCACACTTTTCTTAATTAATGTATTACTGTAATGAGGGCACTTTTGGTCCTCTATAGAAAAGTTGGGAACAGTTTTTTTTTTTTGATTGGCCTGTCTTGTAAAACTGAATCTTTCCTTTTCAGAAAAATAAAAGCTTTGAATTGATTCAATTGAATTCTGGGAATGTGCATTTATTTTTGAAATTAGCTGACATATTTGTTTACACACTTATTCTTAACTCGTTCATTCATTTATTCTTAATTGGGGCAGTTTTGGTCCTCCATAGATAAATGCTGCTAGGTTAATGACCTGCATTATAAAGCACATTATAAATCATTTATCATACATTATTGTCCATGGTTTACACAGAACTGCAGGTTGTAGAGACAGAGTGTATGTGTGGTTCAATAAAGGGTCATTTCACACATTTCTTCACCTGCTGTGGTTGGAGCGGCGCCGTCCACCGCGGCGGAGACGCCGTCTTCCGCTCCGTCCTCAGACGTCCTCGCTCCAGGACGGGTCACCAGCTCACACAACCTCCGCTTCACCTCGGAGGACGGCGGCAGTGGCGGCGGCGGCGGCGGCGGGAGGGACAGAGGGGCCACTTTGTTCCGGGTCAGCCTGGGCGTGGACCAGCCGCTGGAGTCGGAGCCGCTCTCCCAGCCTTCCCAGAACCAGGGCTTGTGGGAGTGTTCCATGACCCGGCGGGTCAGGCGGTACTTCAGGGAGTCCTCGTAACATTTGGAGAACGTCTCCCATTTTGGATCTCTGAACTTCTTCATGTACTCGGTCCGGATTTTCTTGGTCACCATGGTTCCACCTGCTGCTGCTGCTGTTCCTCACGTTTGGTTCGAATCACCGAGGAAAAAAAACAGAGAGGATTAATTATAGTTATAGAATATTCAACGGTAATATTTGAATGTTCGGAACTCAAGTGCATGAGAGTTAGTGGAAAGGAGATGCATTCAAAGACCCTGGTAAATTTCATCACTTCAGTTGCATCGGCAGTGTCCGCTCACTAAATGTTCGCTGCTGCCACCTTGTGGTAACAGATGCATCACAAATTAGGTCATTATTAAAGAAGAAAAGATTTGTTTTTATAAATGGAATCACTGATGAAACTCATCTTTTTTAATACTTGTTACAGGAAGTGATCGACTTTTAATCAAGAGGCAAATAATCGAATAAAACAAAAGTAGAATGTTTTTACTAGAGTTGTAATAATTTCTCAAATTACTGAATTCATCACCAACACTTTTGAGAAATGATTGATCAGTTTAATTTTTTTAATGAAATAAAAACCATAATTTCAGCTTCATAATCTAAACTGAATGAGCCGCTGTGATGCAATATTCTGTATCATTGGTCAAAATCGCTGGATTAAACAAAGTCAGATTAGACTCGACTTAGAGGCATAACTAATTAATTATCAATTGTGATTCATCAATTTCATCAATTTCTTTTTTCTTCAGTGTGAATATATTCTGGTTTCTTTGCACCATGTAACAAAGAAATCATTAAAACTGCATCATTTTTAGTTTGTGGACAAAACAAGACATTTGACAACGTCTTCATTTCATCGTTTGACAAACACTGACCGACATTTTCTGACATTTAATTGACTAAAAAACAAATCAAATAACAGAAAATAATAACCGACACCATAATTAGATTAGACTTAACACAAATTTACCTTCTCAATAATGTACATTTTTAATAAGCACTATATACGCACTCATTTTCTACCACTTTATCCTCCACTGAAGGGGTACTGGTGAATTAGCACTATATAAATAAAGTTAAATCAATTTTTATTTTATTTTTATTTAATATACTTAAACAGCAAAGGTCAACAAGCATGGATTGAACAAACAAAATAAGATAATAATATAATAAATAACATAACAAAAAAATAATAAATAACAAATAATAATAACAAAAATAATACTGTGGGTATACAAATACAAAATAGACGGAGGCGTGGTCCACCTGTAGGCCCCGCCCACCCGTTCCCACCACAGATTATTCCGCGAACTGCGGCTCAGTGTGGTTTGACTTCTGACCGCATCACCACCACAACAGAATCCATCCGCCTACACACGGACATGTCCATTTCCACCGTTCATTTAAATCCAAACTAACTTCATTAATAATTCATACGCCTGACCTGGACCATAACTGATCCGGGACAAAGCGTGTCATCATTTTAAAAGCTAAATATAGATAATTTACTGATCCCTCTGACTTGAAATACATATGCGCATTCGAAACTGTCTCGTGCTAAATGTTTGTTTCTCGGGCTAAAATAATTAAAAGCGGGTTTCGCCTGTTTCTGGTGAAAAATGTAAATTTAAGGGTTTTAATTTGATAATAACGGCGTTAAAAAAAACAGGCTCCGGTCCTGGTGTTCACCTGTCCGCTCCGTAAACACGGAACGGTTTTAATGCTCTCTATGAACGGTTCCGGGGCGGGCGGGTTTTACAGTCACACTCGTTTGTACTCACTCAGACCTGCTTCCAGAGGGGTCCGGTCCGGATTCAGGTCCAGCCAGTCGAAGCAGGACCGCGGTCACACGACGGGCATCGCTCCGCGTCTGTCACTGACCAACACCGAGTGTCAAGCAGCGGAGCGAGTAAACACCTCACACAGCTTCCGGCCAAAAATAAAACTTACTTTCAAAATAAAACTTACTTAATTAATAAATTAATAAATAAATAAATAAATAGCCAACGTGTGCAGATTTTTTAAGGGTAAATAATACAAAGTTTTTTCAGGTCGAGACGAAAAACAACATAAAAACACAGGAGCCATGAACCAAACGCAATAGGAAGGTGGCCATTTTGGCCCACATTTTTGCATATGTGGTATTTAAACTAGCAACCAGGGTACACCCTGGACAGTCCATCACAGGGCCACATAGAGACAACCATTCACTCTCACATTCATACCTATGGGCAGTCTCCAATTAACCTAGTCTTTGGTACTCTGGGAGGTTGTGAACCCGGAACCTCTTGCTGCAGAGGCAAGAGTGCTAACTTACTTACTTACTTACTTACTTACTTACTTACTTACTTACTTACTTACTTACTTACTTACTTACTTACTTACTTACTTACTTACTTACTTACTTACTTACTTACTTACTTACTTACTTACTTACTTACTTACTTACTTACTTACTTACTTACTTACTTAAAATAAAACTTACTTACTTACTTACTTACTTACTTACTTACTTACTTACTTACTTACTTACTTACTTACTTACTTACTTACTTACTTAATAAATAAATAAATAAATAAATAAATAAATAAATAGCCAACGTGTGCAGATTTTTTAAGGGTAAATAATACAAAGTTTTTTCAGGTCGAGACGAAAAACAACATAAAAACACAGGAGCCATGAACCAAACGCAATAGGAAGGTGGCCATTTTGGCCCACATTTTTGCATATGTGGTATTTAAACTAGCAACTCCTACAGCTTTCCTGCAATCAACTTCAAATTTGGTTAGGTAACTCCGAACAACACACGGATTAAAAGTTAACAAAAGCTTCTGTTAATGTCACAGTGTAGGCACTAGGGGGCAGCAAAGTTGCAGCAAATTCCTTTTTCCAAACCCCCCCCCCAAAAAAATGTTATAACTCCACCTTACAAAGTCCGATGCAGTGATTGATAATAGTCCCGCCATGAGGACGTCCATGTGTAAATATTCAAGTTTGAACAGTGCGATCCCTCGTGGCCAAACAAAACACTATATTTCATGTTTGCCAATAAAAACAAACAGGAAATTGGTCCTGACAGTCAACGGATGCTGGAGAACTCACAAAGCCATATCATGAAATTGTATCATATTTAAATTTGCATTAGCATTTAGGCTAACATATGGGGTAGAAGCTACTAGGTCACCACCTAAACAAAATGTCATAACCACAATTCATTACACATGGTGACATGTGTGAGTTGTGCTGCAGCTGAAATTCAACCAAACTTGACTGAAAACTCTTGCTGCAAAGGCAAGAGTGCTAACCACTACACCAACCGTGGGCCCTGTAGATAAAACTGTTTCATAGAAATAGTGCTGAGTATGGAGAGCCAAAACTGCCTTAATTTGAAATAAATAAATGCATTTGTAAAGAAACTAAATGGGATTATTAATTGAGAAAATTGGCAATCAAAACATCAACTTATAATTATCCAAGTTAATTATTTTATGGGCATATTTATTTTAAATAAATGGCTGAACAAAATTATTTTAATTACTTGGCATATTACCTCTTTCTTTAACTAAAGGAGTAATACACAAATTCCTCTTTGGGAATTGCATTGTTATATTTAAATTCATTAGCATTATTTCTTTACAAATCTACAATTTTCTCAAGGAATTAACATCTTTCTTCGTTACCATTTTTTTTTTTTTTTTTTTTTTTTAATTTTGGCAGTTTTGGTCGTACATAGAGGAATATTCTTGTTTGTATTTCAGGAGATAAAACATTAAAACTCACCCAATGTCTCGTGTCAAACATTTGAAATGTTTACAAGGACCTAATGTATGTTTTCGTATTAAAAACAAGCGTGAAACTACAGAAACAAATCAACAGGTTTATTTAGAAAAAACAATCAAACTCTTGAAAGTGAAGCTGAAGTTAAACTCAAGTGCAGGTCGTCGGTCGCTCGTCACATCTGGGCTTGAAGGTAATGTTCGTAATTAGCTCGAAGAACAAACTCGAAGTAGGGTTTGGTTTTCAAACAGCTGAGGTCGTCAGAGTCCAGCAGATCTTTGACGTCAGGCAGGTACGTCTGCAGAGAAACACCTGGAGGGAGAGAGAGACACTTTCATCGGTGAGGAGAACCAGGAACATCTGGACTTAAAGGGATCCATGATTCTGACTGGACCGGTCAGGTCTTCATCATTTTCCAAGATCAGAAAATGTTTCATGTGAACTGTAACAATAAGAGTAGAAGAAAGAAATAATAGTAGCAACAGCAGCATTAGCCGTAGCAGAATCAATAGCAGTAGCAGTAGAATTGGAATTTGCAGTAGTACTGTAGTAGTAGTTGAATAAGCAATAATAGCAATAGATTTAACAGTAGTAGTAGTAGCAGTAGAATTAGTAGCAGTAAAATTAGCAGTAGTGGCATCAATAGCATTATCAATAGCATTAGTAGCTGTAGAATTAGCAGTAAAGGCATCAATAGCATTATCAATAGCATTAGTAGCTGTAGAATTAGCAGTAGTGGCATCAATAGCATTATCAATAGCATTAGTAGCTGTAGAATTAGCAGTAGTGGCATCAATAGCATTAGTAGCTGTAGAATTAGCAGTAGTGGCATCAATAGCATTAGTAGCTGTAGAATTAGCAGTAGTGGCATCAATAGCATTAGTAGCTGTAGAATTAGCACTAGTAGCATCAATAGCATTAGTGCTTGTAGAATCAGCAGTAGTAGCATCAATAGCATTAGTAGCTGTAGAATTAGCAGTAGTGGCATCAATAGCATTAGTAGCTGTAGAATTAGCAGTAGTAGCATCAATAGCAGTAGAATTGGCAGTTGAAGTAACAGTAGTAGTAGTAGTATCATAAGCAGTAACAATAGTAGCAGTAAACACAATCAATACAGGAATTTATCAATGATCAATTTAACAATATATTATTGTTATATTAACCATTATTTTTTGGGGTTAAACTGTTGAGTTGTTCTTTTCAGTTCTGACTCCCATAATTCCCCACAGTCAGATTAATACAGAAATGTCAATAATCCTACAACAAAAACAAGCTGATGTGATTTATTTCGTCTGTGGCTGAAGCTGTGAATTCCGACCCTCACATGAGTCCTTGACCGTCTCTCACCTTCCTGTACGAGCTTCAGGAGGATCTTGATGAAGATGCTGTCCTTGGCGGCTTCCAGAGGGTCGTCGTTCCCGTCAGACGACGACCAGCTGAGGAGCGAAATTAAAGCTGAATTAATGCTAAACTAACTAACGCTAAAGTGTAAACACTGTCCGGTCTCATGTCCTGGTCGTTAACATCTCAGGACCACGACTCCTTCCATCCACGAGCGTCAAATGTGATGGATGAGCCAAGAATCCGTCCATATATAAAAGACTCCGCCCATATCAACGTCATTTGTATGGAATTAATGATACAGATCTTTTCTTAGTTTTTAGAGTGTCTTAGAACCCGTGGTCTGACCTGGAGACAAAACTTTCCCATAAGGAAAAAATGAAGAGCAGAGTTTTAGAATTTTCTTTGACAAATTCTAGTTTATTTTGTCTCTTGCATGTTTTAAACAGATGAACCACAGATTTAAAGAGTAAGTGTTATTTTTTTAAGGATAATTAAGGTCTAAAACTTACCACAGAGTATTAGGGCCAGACTTTTTTTTTTGTCTTAACATTAATGACGAAATGATCAATACATTAGCTTACCTGTTGACTGTAAGGCACGACTGAAACAAACAGTGCAGCAGCGACTGCTGAGCTCAGGCTGACGCTGTGGTTTGTTTGAGCCGGACACGTCAGATCGTGATAACTCCTTTGAAGCTTTTTTTCCTCATTAAAAAAACTTTTTTTTGTTATATAAATACATTATTCTTGTAATGTTCCGACTTTTATTCTCTTAATGTTCCGACTTTATTCTCATAATGTTACAACTTTTATTCTCTTAATGTTCCGACTTTATTCTCATAATGTTACAACTTTTATTCTCTTAATGTTCCGACTTTATTCTCATAATGTTACAACTTTTATTCTCTTAATGTTCCGTAATGTTCCGACTTTATTCTTTTAATGTTCCGACTTTTATTCTCTTAATGTTCCGACTTTATTCTCATAATGTTACGACTTTTATTCTCTTAATATTACGACTTTATTCTCTTAATGTTACGACTTTTATTCTCGTAATGTTACGACTTTTATTCTCGTAATGTTCCGACTTTATTCTCTTAATGT
>JAFBJR010000498.1:239560-282223 GCA_016785285.1 Brachirus orientalis | reverse complement strand
TAATGTTCCGACTTTATTCTTGTAATGTTCCGACTTTTATTCTTGTAATGTTCCGACTTTTATTCTCATAATGTTCCGACTTTTATTCTCTTAATGTTCCGACTTTATTCTCTTAATGTTACGACTTTTATTCTCGTAATGTTACGACTTTTATTCTCATAATGTTCCAACTTTATTCTCGTAATGTTCCGACTTTTATTCTCTTAATGTTCCGACTTTATTCTTGTAATGTTCCGACTTTATTCTTGTAATGTTCCGACTTTTATTCTCTTAATGTTCCGACTTTATTCTCTCATTGTTCCAACTTTATTCTCATAATGTTACGACTTTTATTCTCTTAATGTTCCGACTTTATTCTTGTAATGTTCCGACTTTTATTCTCTTAATGTTACGACTTTTATTCTCTTAATATTCCGACTTTATTCTCGTAATGTTACTACTTTATTCCTGAAATTTTTTATTTTTTTCCCCTCTTAGTATGGCCTTAATACTAATAATATCCTTTCATCATTTAGATACTTAGAGATATTTTCATTTTCATAAAAATTTGCTTGGTTATTAAAAAAGATTTTCACAGAAATTGGGCTGCAAATTTTATAAAAATGCGACCTAGTTCATCTTTAATAAAACAATAATGTTCACATTAAGGAATTGATCTCAAAGTTGTGACATGAATTAAATGCAACTTAACTCAACCTCTAACCTCTAAACAATTGACAAGTTGTCCAGCAGAGGGCGCTGTGAGCGCAGCTTGGCCTGCATTCACGCTCATCAGAAAAAGCTAACGGCTCGTGGTCATGCGGGACTATCATGGTCGATAATCTCGCAGGGCTTGTGCACCAGAAACAGACCTTTATTAAGCCCACCCTAAACGTTTGGTTACAAGTTGGGATTAACAACGATTAACAATTTTAAAATGAACAAATGAGCAAAACCAGGTCAGGGTGTGAATCTTACTCGTCTCGTCTCAGCGCTTTGGCCAAGATTTCGCATTTCAGTGCGTCGATGTCCACGTCGTCTTCCTGCATTGACACAAACACAGGTCAACTTTAAAATCCGACGTCAGGTCCCGACGAAGCAGACGTTACAAAAAAGTTATTAAAAAAAAACCTGACCTGGTCGATGTACTCCAGCAGGTCCAGAGCTTTTTTGTAGTCGTACTCGTTAGCGCCTCTGTTGTCGTCGCAGATGTATAACTGTGGAGAAACACAGACGTCAGCGCAAAGACGGGAATTCTGCAACAAACTTGCTTTATCACTTATTTCGAAGAATGTCACTCAAATTTTCTCCACCAATCAGCGTCGAGATTCTTCTAACGTCCTGAAGTTTGGTGTAAGTGCGCTAACGAGTGTCCGCAAAGACAGCGGAGGAGAAAGTGAGTGAGGAAATTATGACTCTTTTTATTTTGTGTGTGTCTGTCGTGTTGGAATGTATGTTTGCCCAGTGCTGTGGGAGTAAAGTGCCATCAAAATACCTTAAATACAATAAATTGAGGCATGTGACACAAAAGTACGGAGAACAAAGTCGGTCATAATTAGAGATGAATCAATTAATGAATAAACACAAAATAACAAAGCGTAAATTAAAACATCAATTCAATGAATAAATGCCAGTTAATTAAAAAAAAAATAAATCAACACTCAAAGAAAATTGATTTTATTCAAATGAACATTTGAATAAAATCAATTCATTTAATATCCTATGCTTACAGCAAGTCTGTTAATATAATGTATATTATAATTAATATAATATAATATAATGTATATAATGTAAGTCAATGCAGGGTCCTGTGAAGAATGAGTGTGTGTGTAGCTGGTCTTCCTCATGTTGTGGGGACCTAAATGTGTCTCCACACTCACATTATGGGGACTGGTCTTCCTTATGGGGACAAAAATCTAGTCCCCATAACGTAAATGACTCCATTTTAAGGTGAAGACATGTTTTAAAGTTAGGCTGAGGTTAGGGTTAGGTTAAGGTTAGGGTCAAGGGTTAGGGTTAGGCCACTAGTAATTATGGTTAAGGTTAGAGTAAGTCTGCAGGAAATGAATGGAAGTCAATGGAATGTCCTCTGAAGTCATGGAAACCAGTGTGTGTGTGTGTGTGTGTTTGCCCTCAGGACGACTCGTCGCGTCCTCACATCACCATCGTCTCTACAAACACAGCACCGTGAGAGTCAAAGGCCAAAAATCTCAGTTTAAGTCTACAATATCTTCAGAACATGTTTGTGTCTTTATCTCACTGTTAGACAGACTTTTCCAACAGGAAAGTGAAGTTTGTAAACCACTCACTCTCCCACACCAAAGTCCATAGAGAAAATCTGTGATTTTAGCTCACAGGGACACAGGAGCTGCTGGTCTACTGCTGCCTCGTGTGGTCACTTTGTGTCACTGAGGTGAATCTGAACAAAGTGTTTGAAACACAGAATTTTACAAAATAAGACATTTGAACTTAGTGATGGAGGCAGCAGTGGATCAACAACTCCTGTGTGCTGTGATGTAAAATCACTGATTTTCTCTATGGACTTTGGTGTGGGAGAGTGAGTGGTTTACAAACTTCAGTCTTCTGCTCAGAATCTGTCATGAACAGATTCTTTAGATATCATAGACTTAAATAGATGTGGATTTTATTCAATACTGTTAAGTGGCTAAAATCAGTTTTTTTCTGTTTTCTTGTGTAAAACTATAGTTTGTAAACCACTCACTCTCCCACACCAAAGTCCATAGAGAAAATCAGTGATTTTACATCACAGCACACAGGAGTTGTTGATCCACTGCTGCCTCCATCACTAAGTTCAAATGTCTTATTTTGTCACTTCAGTGTTTGAAATCCTTCATTCCAATTTACCTCAGTGACACAAAGTGACCACACGAGGCAGCAGTAGACCAGCCACTCCTGTGTCCCTGTGAGCTAAAATCACTGATTTTCTCTATGGACTTTGGTGTGGGAGAGTGAGTGGTTTACAAACTTCACTTTCCTGTTGGAAAAGTCTGTCTAACAGTGAGATAAAGACGTGAACATGATTCTTGAAATATCATAGACTTAGACTAACATAGATTTTAGGAGCTTAATATTTTGTTTAACCAAACAGAGAAGGAGATGGAAGATGGGATTTATTTTGGTGCTGTGGGATTGTTAGATACAGTAGGACCAAAACTGCCATAATTAAAAAAAATATTTTCTGTATTGTTTTAATACCGTCCACTTGTTTGTTGAGTTGGTCTTCCGGCAGGTCAGACGCCAGCGCCGTCAGCTTACTGAGAGCAAGCAGTGTCTTCTTCTTCACAAAGTAACGTGTCTCTGCGTTGGCCTGGCTATAGAGCGTCCTGTGAGCCTGCAGAGACATGAG
The DNA here is from genome assembly GCA_016785285.1 of Brachirus orientalis. Taxonomy (NCBI): domain Eukaryota; kingdom Metazoa; phylum Chordata; class Actinopteri; order Pleuronectiformes; family Soleidae; genus Brachirus; species Brachirus orientalis. The sequence goes on along the minus strand of JAFBJR010000498.1, from coordinate 278,877 downwards.
ACGCTGCATCAGTCAAGATAACGATGAGGTTTCTTTTTTTTTTTTTTACTATTTAAAGTTACCATAAGTATCTTTTAACAGTTTATTTGTCTGACTTTTATAACTCTTCTATGGTTGTGAGGACAACTTTTCTTTTAAAACCACCGTTGACAGGAAACTTTGTCCACGTCCCACAACCTTAAACGCGTTGAAGGTTCAGGTTTAGGTTCGCGTTAAAACTTGGCTTTTCAACAACCACTGTCAGGGGCACAAATGCAAAAAACAGTAAAAAGAATTGACAATTAAAACCATTTTAAATGGTCAAAATGTTTCCAAATAAAAATAAATTAAGAACGCTTCTTTCATTAACAGATCCTCAGAACCTACAAGGCACTAAAGTTTGTAAACCACTCACTCTCCCACACCAAAGTCCATAGAGAAAATCAGTGATTTTAGCTCACGGGGACACAGGAGCTGCTGGTCTACTGCTGCCTCGTGTGGTCACTTTGTGTCACTGAGGTAAATCTGAACAAAAGATTTTGAAGGCCGAATTTCCAAAATAAGACATTTGAACTTAGTGATGGAGGCAGCAGTGGATCAACAACTCCTGTGTCCCTGTGAGCTAAAATCACTGGTTTTCTCTATGGACTTTGGTGTGGGAGAGTGAGTAGTTTCTTAGGTTTCCTGTTGTAAAAGTCTAACAATAAGATAAAGGAGTGAACATAATTCTTAAGATATCATTGATTTAAGTGAGCGTAGTCTTTATTAGGCATGCAGTTTTTTCATTTTTCTTCACCAAAGTCCATAGAGAAAGTCAGTGATTTTAGCTCACAGGGACACAGGAGCTGCTGGTCTACTGCTGCCTCGTGTGGTCACTTTGTGTCACTGAGCTGAATCTGAACAAAGGATCTTAAACACTGAAGTGACAAAATAAGGCATTTGAACTTAGTGATGGAGGCAGCAGTGGATCAACAACTCCTGTGTGCTGTGATGTAAAATCACTGACTTTCTCTATGGACTTTGGTGTGGGAGAGCGAGTGGTTTACGAACTTCAGTTTCCTGTTGGAAAAGTCTGTCTAACAGTGACATAAAGACATGAACATGTTCTTAAAATAACATAGACTTAAACTAATGTAGATTTAATTAAGCAACCCATTTGTTAAGTGGACTAAGTGAATTTATTTTGGTTGTTTCACCACAGGCAAAGTGTGTGTGTGTGTGTGTGTGTGTGTGTGTGTGTGTCGTACACTGTGGTAGTCGTGGACGTGGATGTGGTGCAGCCAGCTCAGGTGCTGGTGAGCCTGCAGGAAGCTGGCCAGCTGCTGATGCTGAGCAGCAGGCTGAGACAGCAGCTTCCCCCTCTTCCCCTTCTCCATGTACCAACGAAACAGGAAGTCGGCAAAGTTCTGCGATGGACGACAGGGGACGGTGTCGGTCAGCGGTAAAGCTGTTCAACACGACATGGATACGCTGAACTCAACTTTTTCTCATTTGCCTCTAAATTTGGCGTTGGTACCTGGTCTGCGAACTTGGTCATGTAGTGCTGCAGGCGGCTCTGGTTGTCGGTCTGCTCGCACATCTGCACCAGGATGTCGAAGTCGCAGTACTTCTCGGCCAGTGCTGCCACCCACTGGTACTGACCCAGTTCCACTTCAACACACAGCAGACAAAACAGTCGGCATGAGGGGAACAAAATAACTAGGATTCAATATATTGTGTGAATCAAAATTGTCAAAATTGTTTTAGTAAAAATAAAAAAATGCCTCTTTAAAAACAGAAATCACATTATATCATGTGTTGGTGGGAAACTAGCTCACTAAATGGGCGGAGCTTACAATTTTAGAGGAAACAGACGTTACATTACGTTACAAAAACCACGCGATAAAATGTTGCAGTGTGATCAACCGTCCACTTACGCAGCGGTTGCAGCAGCTCCGAGCGCCGCTGGCTGTACTCCATCTCCAGGCTGTTGTAGCGCTCCTGTTGGGCCACTGGGGGCCGCTGCTGCTGCAGGGAAGTCAGCTGGGCCACATAGCCCCCGAGGTAGATGTCCAACAGCGCCACCAGCTGCTCGCACAGGGCGCTGCGAAGCGCCGAGTCGGCGTGCGGGTACACGGAGCGCAGGATGATCTCGTGCTGGCGGGAAATGACGGTGCGGACGCCGCCCGTTCCACCCGACGCTGGCGGAGGGAAGATAAGGAGCGTGTGAAGGTTCAAGTTTTCAGTTCAGAGCAGAGATCTGACGTCTTTAAACGAGGCAACAAGCTTCTCTTCACTTGAAAAAAAAACTCAGATTTCCAATTAAAACAAATATTTGAATGAACGACAGCAAATTAACACTTTTTGTTCTAAATTTCATGGGTAGTTTTGTAATTTTTGACACTAAAAATGCCAGATTTCACAGTTGCTTTTCCAAAAACTTATGATGCATGTTTTAAAAACATTTTTGCAACATGTGGGACTTTTTCTGGCATAAACATTGAGCTTGTCAAGTTAGGTTTCCCTTAGGGAGCCTGTTAATCTGGATGCCAATGGTGTCGTTACAGACTCCGGTGCTAGTATCTTGTTTATTTTGATGTGTGTTTGATGTTTGAAGCGTTATCTGGAGGAGAATGAGGTAAAGTTTATAAGAAAGTTGAAGATGTCATAATGCTGAAGCTCTGGCTGTTTCCATACTTCGCCATCACCAGGGGGCAGTATATAAGAATCAGATAATCTGTGAGGTTCTGCGATATATCTTGCTCGATCTCTGTGGATTTAAAGTGTCAGTGAACTCTTACAGCTTGAAGCCAGCACTGGTGATGTCCATTTTTACATTTCCTGCCAACATGGCGGAGTAAACAAACAGAGTCATGTGACGTCTGGAGCTTTGCTTCAAAACAGCCCTAGTGGTCAAATCAAAATAAAAAAAAAAGTATTTATTGTTGTTACCTGTCCATGGGACGTACTCTGGTTCAGCTGCAGCATTTTCAGGAGCTCTGTACATGCAGGCCTTGGTCTCTCTGTACTGACCAGCAGCCTGAAGCATGTCCTGCACACACACACACACACTTATCAACACGTACATAGAGTTTAATAATTATTTGATATTTACACCCATACAGCGCATAGGTGGTGTTCGTTTAGCATAAGCAAGCTATGTACCAACAGAACAAAACACAGGAAGAATAATGGCTCAATTAGAGAGGATGATGTCACATCAGGAGGCGGAGCCTGTCGTCCGCAAAAGGTTTCGGAAAGACAGAAACCCCATTTTTGACAAAACTGATATTTACACCTGCTAACTTTTGACGTGACCAAATCATCAAATGCTGACATTCGTGGTCGTCATGGACACAAAAGAGCAATCTAATGCAGCTAATTAGGGTACCAGCTAAAGTTAGCGGTGCTGCAATCCAAGGATGAAACCGCTAATATTACCGTAAACACTAGCACGAAGGGTGTTCCACATTGCCTTTTTTTTTTTTTTTTACTTTGCGATGAAAATAAAGGAAAAATATGAGCTTTTTGTTAAAGAACATTGTTGTTAGCCACGTCACTAGCTTAATATAAGTCCCTTTTCCACCAAAACTGCCAGGAAGTTTTAGTACCAGGAACTTATTTACCCGGGTAAATAAATTCCTGTTGATCTGTGTAGTTTGTGTTTCCACCTCAAAGTTCTTTAGTGTAGTTGATGACGTACAGTCAGAACATTTAACACGCCGGTGGATCGCTTGATTGTGTTTGTTTCTCAAAACCTGTTTCATTTTAATAAAGAAGAATAAAGTATAAAACAGTTACAGACGTGTGGAGGGGGGGGGTGTAAAGGTGCTTCAGTGAGATGGTGGGAGTGAAAATCAAGCTTCAAAATGGTTTTTACTGACATCTCTGTGAGCTGCATCAGCCAGAGAACAGCAGCAGCAGCCTCTGTGTGTGTGGGTGAAACCACTCCTCCTCCTCATAATTTTATTATCTCGTTGGTTCCGTCCGGTGTTTAAAGACCTTTAGAACGATTCGTGCTTTTACGTCAGTGTCTCCAAAAGTCTCAAATAACACAAGAAAAAGACACCAGATTTGTCGCTAATCACTTTTTTTGAAAAAAGAGTCTCTAGAGGCTCTGAATACTCACTAAATATAGAGACAAAGTCACTACATTTGCAACACTGAAACGGCTGTAAGATGTGTTCCACACAGCCCCGCCCCTCCAAAGTTCCACCTGAAAGTAGGTACTAAATTTACCCGGGTAAACCGTTTACCAGGGTAATATTTACCTGAATAATTTAAGTGGAAACGCGACAAGGTTTTTTAATTACCTGGGTAAATGAAACAAGTTCCTATGGTGGAAATGGGCCCATTATGTTATACTAGTCTCTGGGGGACTCGTTGTAGGGATATTGAAGAGAACCTCTGTTTACGTTCTGCTTGATGTCATCACTTCATGCCACGAGTAACCATTTGTACACTACTATGAATTTATGAGCTACAGGATTGGGCAAGTTGTTCTGGGGCAACTGAATTGATCAAACTACGAGCTGTAAACTAGCTTAGTAATTCCAAAGGCTTCAGTAGCGGTTAAATAAAGACATAGTCCAAACATTTTGTACAGACTTGTGTAAAGCTGGTGCACCCCCACCCTGGTGAAGCAGTAGTTTTTACCTTGATGATGCTGTTGACGGCGAGGACGACCTCGGCCCACTGCACCGAGTCGACCGGGTTCTCTTTCAGGCTCCGCTCCTCTTCCTCCAGCAGGCAGTCGAACACCGACGAGATCTGAGACACCTGAGAGGAAAAGAGAGAGAGAGAAACAGCGTGAAGAGTCCAGCAGCCGGACCAGCTCCTCGCGCCGACAGAAATCGGGACTGACCTCTCTGAAGAAGACGTCGGCAGCGGTGAGACTCGGCGGCACCGCGGTGTTGTTCCTCTGCAGCGAGGCCACGATGGCTCGGTTGACCAGCTCGGCGTGCTTGGTGTGGTGGTTCTTCAGAACCATGGCCGCCTGCAGCTTCTCGGCGTGTTCGCACAGCAACAGACGCGTCGCCATGGGAGACGACCTCGCCGTGACCTGACTGAGCCGCTCCAGAAGACCCACCTGACGCAGAAGGAGGAGCCGAGCGACATTATAACCTTATATTTCATTTTCACTTCTGAGTATTTTAGTAGCTCTTTATTTGATGGAATGCTACTCCAAAAAGGGAGAGAGCCATTCCTACAAGTTTTTGCAGGAATGCTTCGATACTGTGGCTGATATTACAACCTCGATTGTCTACTGATGCCCAATTCAGTCATTCTGCAATTTGGTTTACTTCAAACCTTGGAAGTCAGAACCAGGAGTAATGGGTTCACTGCATTCCACTTGAGAATTTGCAAAAACCAGAGAGGCAAAAGTATCTTGAGGTAGACAAGAACCACATTCTGCAAGGTATTTTACTTAAACAAAGAGCAGAGTGAAGAAAAACAGATTTTAGCCACTTAGCCAAAAGACTCGGCTAATAAAATCCATGTCAGTTTAAGTCTACAACATCTTCAGAACATGTTCACGACTTTATGTCACTGTTAGACAGACTTTTCCAACAGGAAACTGGAGTTTGTAAACCACTCACTCTCCCACACCAAAGTCCATAGAGAAAATGAGTGATTTTAGCTCACAGGGACACAGGAGCTGCTGGTCTACTGCTGCCTCGTGTGGTCACTTTTTGTCACTGAGGTCAATCTGAACAAAGGATTTCAAACATTAAAGTAACAAAATAAGACATTTGAACTTAGTGATGGAGGCAGCAGTAGATCAACAACGCCTGTGTGCTGTGATGTAAAATCACTGATTTTCTCTATGGACTTTGGTACAGGAGAGAAACTTGTGTTTTTTGTTACATAAGACTTGCCAAATAAAAATCTAGTCAGTTTAAGTCTACAACATCTTCAGAACACGTTCATGTCTTTATCTCACTGTTAGACAGACTTTTCCAACAGGAAAGTGAAGTTTGTAAACCACTCACTCTCCCACACCAAAGTCCATAGAGAAAATCAGTGATTTTAGCTCACAGGGACACAGGAGTTGTTGATCCACTGCTGCCTCCATCACTAAGTTCAAATGTCTTATTTTGTCAATTCGGCGTTTGAAATCCATTATTTAGATTTACCTCAGTGACACAAAGTGACCACACCTGTTGGAAAAGACTGTAGAGCAGTGACTTCCCACTTCAAAAATCCTCAACTGTCCGTTTATGCATGAGCAGTTTGAGTGGTTTACAAACTTCAGGGTTTTTTTTTTTTTTACAAAGTGAACTTCACTTGGGGGCGTGTCCTCGGTGACAACACAGGTCACATGGGTGTCTGTCTTTACCTGGAGCAGGAAGTCCATGAAGCAGCCGTGTGCCTTCATCTTGTCTTCCAGTTGATGGAGGATGATGAGCGATGTGAGAGGAAAGCCAATGCTCTCTGGACAAACACAAACACAACAAGGAATAATCTGGATTACATGATCTTAAAATATACTTATTACCTTTCAATTCAGATAAATCCTGCTTTATTTCTTTAAATGAAGGAGATTTAAGTGTGTTAAAAACAATTACATCACTTCACTGGGTGTACTCTGATTTCCTTTGGTGTAGATGTATTCAGATTACCTTGTTGGATGAAATCAGATTACTTCAACCGATTAGTTTTTGCTAACGTATTCAGATTAATTCAGTGATTTTAATCAGATAATTTGAGGGTATCTAGGGTATCTAGGATCAAATCAGATTACCGATTACTGAAGACAGATTGCTGAGGGTGCTAAAATCAGATTACTTCAGCAGGTGCAATCAGACTATTTTTGTTAATGTATTAGATTAATTTGATGTTTTAATCAGATTACTTGAGTGTATCTAATTCAGTTAATTTAGTATAAATAATCTGATTACTTCAGTGGGTACAATCAGATTTATTCCAGGGAACAAAACAGATAACATCAATTGGTGTGATCAGATTATTACATATATTATTACCTTTCATTTCAGATAAAACCTGCTTTTTTTTTTTTTAAATGAAGTTGATTTCATGTGTTACAACAGACATTGACTATAAATATAGTCAAATTCTGTTGTAATACAAATAATTAGGCTTAAAATTATTAAGTGACTTAATTTTCTGTCAATCCCATGCATTTTCTGAACAATATTTATAATGTTTTGTGTTTATTCAACATAATAAATGATTATCAATGCACCAGCCTTTAAAACCAGGAGAAGTTTTTAAAAGTGTGAAACAGCTTGAACAGGAAGTTCTGTTTATTTTCTTTTTCCCAGACTCACCGTCAGGGACGGATTCGGCCCAACGGGGGTCGGACGCCGGGTAATCGTCCACAAGGTCCAGGTTGATCTGGACGACGACGCCGTCCAGCTCCGCCCCCTCCTCTCCGTCGTCGTCGGCGGGGAAGAGCTCGTCTGTGACTGTCTGAGCTCCAACCAGGTCGTTGCTGACACAGCACATATTATTTTCATTGACACAGTTACAGGCACTGAAAGCAAAATGTTTATTCCCAACCACAAGCAGATCAGATTAAAACCAACTCCCAACATAAAGAACTCATATTTTTTACCGACAGAACTGAAGAAAAGCCGCTTTCAAGAGTTTGGCTTTGTCCTCGTGAGCCACAGGCTCGGCTCTGGTCGGAGTCTCCATGACGGAAACCTAGTAAATAAGAAATACATGCTGTCACAGTCAGATTTATTTTAATCCTAATGAGTATCTGCAGATCTCTGTCTGACTGAGTTTGCTGACATTTCATCTTTAATCCAAGAGGCTTCTTCACAAGTGAAAGGGTTTTTTTTGGATAATTATGACCGGGATGAACAAGAGTCTGTATTTTATTGTGAACTATATGTAGTTCCCAATCAAAACAAACACTTTAATTGTGAATTTCTGGGGAATATTGTCATGATATCGGAACAATGTTCTCCCCGTGTGTGCGTGGGCTTTCTCCGGGTTCTCCAGTTTCCTCCCACAGTCCAAAAACACGCAGATTAGGGGATTAGGTTGAACGTGAGAGAGGACGGTTGACTGTGTTTGTGTGTCCCAGTGATGAACTGACGACCTGTCCAGGTCGACACTCGACTTGGGCTGAAACGATTCCCCAAGTAATTTGAGTAATTCAATTACTAAAATGACTTGAGGCAAATTATCTGTGTCTAGTAATCGTTAAATACAGTGTAAACTCTGTTAAGTGATAAAACTCATCGCACATAAATTAGTAATCTATAAATGGATGATGTGAAGGCAGATTGTTCTGCATGGTCCATCCATACAGTTGTTTTGAATTAGCAACCTATAAGCCAATCAGAAAATAGTATTTCTTGTTGCCGGGTAAATTCTGAAAATAGGTTTCCGCTGCAAGTACTCGTTCCACAAACGCTGTGAATGTGTGCACAGGTTTCAGACGAGATGGAAGTGAAAGAGCACAGTCAGGTAATCACTTCAATTCTATCACTTTATTTACCGTAAATTCCGCACTATAGAGCGCAACAGACTATAAGCAGCACCACCCAAATTTCATAAAATTTAAGAAAAAATACACATACAGTATAAGCCGCAGGTGGCCACGCTGAAACATGAGATCTTTATGGTACACAGAAAGATTATTTTAAATGTTCAATTACTAAACACGGCAGTAACACAACACAGCTGTAATGCAGCAGTAAAATGAGATAACCATCTGTAATACACTCTTTTTGCACTCCGTGCTGCCGTCTCCATCGTCTCACTGTTGACTCATTGATGCCAAGCTTACGCGCGGCAGCTCCATCCAAATCCATCGCCTTTAGCGTAAAAGCTGCATCATATGCATTTGTACGTGTGTTATCCATGACGAGGGTGTGCACATGAAGCGCAAAAAGAAAGAAAACTATTTATCCCGGTGGGGGCGATTGAGGAAATCATAAAAATCCATAAATAAGCTGCAGGGGTCAAAGTGTGGGAAAAACGTAGCGGCTTATAGAGTGAGCTGCTTATTCAAGTATTAAAGTTTGAAGAGTATGAACTCAACGTTTGCATGTTTTTTGTTTTTTACTGCTTATATTGTCTTTTTTGATTTAAAGAAGCAGAAAACTACAATTGCATTCTGGACAGACAATGACCAATGCTGTCTTTTTTGCTCTAAAAGGCAAAAATAAAAGAACCTATTTGGTTTGGTGGAAATTGTCCTTTATTAGACTTAAAATATTATCTTCAAAAAGTAACGAACCGCCCTCATCACACTCCACACTCAAGTTCCAAACTTGAGAGTCCTGGTGATCACTTAAGATGAAGTTAGCTTACGCTGCTAACAAGTGAAGTGTGGAAGAAATATGGGACCAACTAACCCTAACCCGAGAAACAAACACAGTACAGGATGTAGAATGTCACAGTTTTATTTTCTATCCCATTACTCGATTAATCGTCAGAATAGTTGATAGATGACTCGCTTACTAGCGGCAGCCCTACACTCGACACTCTTGGAAATCCAGCGTTCTCTTCTCGTTCTCTGGACGGTTGGTGAAACTGTCCGTTTCTCGTGTTTGCAGTACATACGTAGATTTTGAGCCTCGCAGCTCCAGCTTTCCGGCCGCGCTGCCCGCTGACGAATCAAGCGCACGCGGCAACAACGGAACGGAGATGAGACGCGACGCAACAAACAAACAAAGAGCGGAATCCTGGGTTAACTCTCAACAAAGACTCTCAATAATCCGGAGACTCAAAGGACTTTATGTTGCACCACATTTGTTATTACTGCTTCACCAGTCCATTCTTCAACCCGCCCTGCTGTACTGTTCCACCTGTTTCTTCGGTATGCTCACAGTCAAAAGCCGCACTAAACTTATACAAGTAACTCTCACTGCCACAAAAATCATTGGACTCCCCACACCCAACACCTCTGACCTCAATAACCGGGCCATGGGACACATCGCACTCTCCACAGAGCAGGACTCCACTCGCACCTCACCCCTTTGCCTTCGGGCCGGAGGTACAGGGCTCTCAGGTGCAGGAGGGTTCGCTTTGGAAGGAGCCCGATTCCATCGGCCATAACATTCCTGAACAACAGACCCCGCCGAATGTAACTGCTTATGTATGTGTTACTGTCTTTTATGATGTGGTGTGTCAAGCAAGCTCTGGGCACGTGGAAAAGATTTTCCCCTCGGGGACAATAAAGTCTACACTACCGTTCAAAAGTGTGGGGTCACTTAGAAATCTCCTTGTTTTTGAAAGAAAAGCACTGCTTTTCAATGAAGACAACATTAAACTAATCAGAAATACACTCTACACATTGTTAATGTGGTAAATGACTATTGTAGCTGCAAACGTCTGGTTCTTAATGCAATATCTACAGAGGTGTATAGAGGCCCATTTCCAGCAACCATCACTCCAGTGTTCTAATGCTACATTGTGTTTGCTAATTGCGTCAGAAGGCTAATGGATGATTAGAAAACCCTTGTGCAATGATGTTAGCACAGCTGAAAACAGTTTAGCTGCTTAGAGAAGCTATAAAAGTGACCTTCCTTTGAGCTAGTTGAGTATCTGGAGCATCACATTTGTGGGTTCCATCTATTTTTCTATTTATTTTGCAACTCATTTGATAAATAAAAGTGTGAGTTTCCATGGAAAACACAAAACACAAAATTGTCTGGGTGGCCCCAAACTTTTGAACGGTAGCGTAAGTCTAAGTCAAGTCAGAAGTCAGACATTTTGTGGACTTGACTCGCCTCCATACGTCTTCGCCCTCCAAAGACTTCTCCTGTCAAAGTCTCTAAGTCTTTCAGTTATTCTGCAATGTTACCTCTGGAGCTGCTGCCAGTGAGGAGCACAGAGAGTCCTCCATGGTCTCTGGCAGGATGGAGGCGCTCTCCCGGGCCACGACCGCCACCAGGCCGCTGTTCTGGGAGAAAAACACCGGCAGGTTGGCGCAGCAGCCGCCACCACGTACACCGTCACCTGGACACACACACGTAGACATCACACACAAAGATCCAACCAGGTTTTGTTTTCTGTACACATAACAGTGTTGCAGACAAAAAGAGCAAGTGTTTCCTTTGGGATCCAGAGGAAACAAAAATGTTTTCAAGATTCAATTCAGTTTACAGAGGAGGGCACGAGCCCTTGGGAACTCTTTTGGAACTATACAGAAGACTGGAACTCTGGAACAAGACTTCAAATGGAGCATAACCCTTTTATTTTATTTAATTTTACTTTGTGGACTGGATTTTTATTCCTACATGTGATAAGATGTCCACACCAAAAACCAAACTAATACTTGTGCAAACCCCGTACATATGGATATGTTCACATGTTCACGAAAATTCAATACAAATGTAAATGATAAAAAAAAAAAAAGAAGATTCAATTCAATTTTATTTGTATATCAAATCACAACATGCATTGCCTCAAGGCTGTGTAGCACAGTAAGGCTGAAACCTTTTACACAACCTTCAGGTTCATCATGACTGACTTTCTTACCGGGATAATTAAAGAGGATTTTCTCGTCAGGTAGCGCCGCCCTGCTGGTTCCTGTTGAGCAGGCAAACACCAGCTCGTCAGTGTAGATGTAGGCAGTGGAGCCGGGCGACGGCGGCAGCAGCAGCCTCGTGGCCTGCAGGGCGTCCTCGCTCTGAGGACACACAAGAGGTGGACATTAATTCAGAGTAAGGATGTGACCGGCAGTTATTTTCTCCATTAACTGAGTTATTTGGTCCATAAAATGTCAGAAAATGTTGGAAATAATGATTAAAAATTATCCAGTTTTAATGATTTCTTTGTTATTTGGGGGGAAAAAAATCCAGAATATATTCACATTTAAGAAGCGGAAAAATCTGTTTACGTCTTCTGAGCTTTTCACTTCAAATGACAGACTTTAAACTAAAACAGACAGTGTTGAGCTTTCTTGAGATTCAGTGATTTGCTGACCAATTTTTTTTACGTCCTTTTTAATGATGTGAGAGGATCTGGAGACAGAAATTTAACTAAAAAAAAAACTCCTTTAAAACCCTGCAAATAAATTACATTTTGAACTAAACTTTAATCACTGCAGGACCAGGACCAGGACCAGGACCAGGACTGACCTGGAATGGAGGGTTGTATTTGGTGACCTCAACAGTGAACTGGTCAGCGATGGTGGCTCCGTTGTCCTGAAGCGTCACCAGGCAGAAGTAGGACAGACAGGGAGAGTCGGACGGATGCCAGGCTGCAGCCAAAACTACCAGCCCGGCTCTTTAAACAAACAACAACACACACACACACGTCTGCTGTCATTTCTCTGAACATTTTTACAGGAAGTGGATCAATTGGAACTTCATAATTAAAGTCCCCGTGACACTAAAATCAACATTTTAGTGCTTTAATTGTTTGTTGCTTTAACGTCACCTTCACGCCTGTCTGTATACAACCTAATATATACGCATATATAGTTTATATTTATATATGACACAGTTTCTTCACAGTTTATTCCCATGAAAATGTTCATATTTTGTATATTTTCAAAATTGCCAAATAATCTGCCCCTTTGCAGCCCTAAGTACAACTCGCACTGAGCTTGACTTTGTTTTGTTTTGTCCAAAGCGTAAAGCGCACACAAACAGGTGAAGACACTCACTGGCAGAGCTTCATGTCCAGATACGCCACATTGGCTCCTTCCTTCATCTCCTCGTAGTTGCTCTCTGACCCCTGGTGGTGGAGGTGGGGAGAGAAATCCTTTGGTGATTTTAATCTCTCAATGTCAGTAGTGAATTTGCTTGTTTTAATCAAAAAGCTACTCATCTGTGCTAAATATGATGTGATGTGTTTGTAGGAAGTACTGACACACACATTACAAACCCCTGCTGCTCAGAAACAGAGACGCAGAAGCTCATTCATCAACTTTAGTCTGTGACATGTTAAGAATGTGTTCACTGCTTTATCTCTGTTAGATTTTTGTGACTAGAAACTGGATTCTATGTTGCTTGGTAAACCACTCACTCTCCCACACCAAAGTCCATAGAGAAAATCAGTGATTTTACATCACAGCACACAGGAGTTGTTGATCCACTCCTGCCTCCATCACTAAGTTCAAATGTCTTATTTTATGAGTTTGGCTTTTGAAATTGTTAATTTAGACTTAACTTAGTGACACAAAGTGACCACACGGGGCAGCAGTGGATCAACAACTCCTGTGTCCCTGTGAGCTAAAATCACTGATTTTCTTTATGGACTTTGGTGAAGGAAAGTGAAAAGAATGCATGCCTAATAAAGACTATGCTTACTTGATATTGTAAGAATTATGTTCACTCCTTTATCTTATTGTTAGACTTTTGCAACCAGAAACCTAAGAAACCACTCACTCTCCCACACCAAAGTCCATAGAGAAAATCAGTGATTTTACATCACAGCACACAGGAGCCGTTGATCCACTGCTGCCTCCATCACTAAGTTCAAATGTCTTATTTTGTGAGTTCGGCTTTTGAAATAGTTAATTTAAACTCAACTCAGTGACACAAAGTGACCACACGAGGCAGCAGTAGACCAGCAGCTCCTGTGTCCCTGTGAGCTAAAATCACTGATTTTCTCTATGGACTTTGGTGTGGGAGAGTGAGTGGTTTACAAACTTCAGTTTCCTGTTGGAAAAGTCTGTCCAACAGTGACATAAAGACATTTTTAAGAGTGATTGAATAAATAAGTGAATGTATGTATTTAAGTAAAACAGATGAAGAAAAAAAGAGAACAGCACTCAAACAGGAGCAGACTAGAATAAAACTTGTCTCTCCTTTTTTTCTCACCTGCCTTCGAATGTATTTCCAGCCAAAAATAAATAATAAATATATGGACAGCCCAAAGCTGAAGAAGAATTAATTTGGCCAGTGTCTGTGTGTCTTTTGTAGGTTCTCAGCAGCAGCACTGACTTCGTGTCAATACCTCCGACATACAAACTTCAAAAAACCCCCAATAATCACTCAAAAGCTTTGGGTTTTACTCAAACTTCGTGACTCCGTGTGACTCTGAGCCTCACGGACCGTTACTGACCCAGATGGCGTCGGCGATGCTCTCGGTCAGAGCCCTGTTAACGTCCCAGTTGAGCAGCTGGTGCTCCCCGCCGTCGTCCACCTCCCATTTACTCAGACTGGAGCTGGTCAGCGTGTACAGGCAGCTGGCTCCGCCGTCCCACAGCACGCTGTGGAGCTGCAGCGAGAGGGAACAGAAGCAGGCGAGACAGATCAGTGTCCAAGCAGAAAATAAAAGCATGTACAACAACCGCCGTGCGTGTGTTTGCGAATAAGAATCACAGCGAATACAATCACTGTTTCTGCGATTGCTGTGACCAAAAACATGCGATTTCACAGCGGCTTGTTCACAAAGTTGAAATGCATAATACCAACGCGTCGTTTTGGCTACAAATTTGCAAACATTGAGATTTTTTCCCCAAATATCCCGTCTTCCCTGTCCTCAGCAATATCTAATAATATATAATATATTTTTTTTTTTTCTGTTTCCTATTCGGCGACACCTCCAGTTTCAGTTTAATGATGATGTGTTATTGCTTAAATTATAAAATAAATTATAAAAGTCAAAATTAAAGAGAAATAAAAATAGGAAACAATAAGCTGGTCATTAAATATATTTAGTCAGGGCATTAGTAAATGTAAAGCAAATTTAAAATATTAAATTAATATCTAAATTAAATGATTACATAAAATTATTAAATAATTTGAGCCATTCTGGTTTCTTTGCATTTATGACAGTAAACTAACTAATTTTTTTGTATCTTTGAAACATGGGAAAAATCTAATCACAATATACTTTTTTACATCATTCAATATAGATATATACCAGGATATAAATCAAATCAATATTTCTGTTAGTCTGGGTGATATGTATTATAAATAATGTGGGTATATTGTGGGTCTTTATCCTGATATAGGAGATACAAGTGAATATAAAGCTGCACAGGTTGTTTCTTTGGTTTGTGGGGGAAAATGCAGTGTAAAATAAAATATAATCTACTGTTTATGACCTGGATTACATGATCTTAAAATACACTTGTTGTTACCTTTCATTTTAGATAAAACCTGCTTTATTTCTTTAAATGAATTAGATTTACATGCGTTACAGACAATTACATTCACTATAAATATGGTCAAACTCTGCTATAACACAAATAATTAGGCTTAAAATTAAATGGTGTTATTAAGTGACTTAATTTTGTCAATTCCAGTAATTTTTTAAATAGTATTTATACTAATATTTAGTGTTTATTCAACATAAAGATACTTTATCATGACATGACAATATGTAAAATCTAAGACCAGATCTTATGTCTCCAGGTCTCATGTCACCATATATAGATATAATCACCATACTTTGATCAGCCCACCATTCTTAGCTTTGGGAAACCATTTTCTGACATTTTACTCGTCATTTAATTAAGAAAACACTCGACAGAATTTAATCAGTGGTGAAAACAATGCTCAGAATCTCAGAGCATGACTCACCGTGTCGTTGGTCGATGGGGACAGGATCCCGAACAGACTGGAGACACGGCGTCCGATGCCGGACAACACGCCCTGACCCTGCTGCAGCGCTCTGTACTGCAGCTTCCCCACAGAGTCGGCGCTCGCCCTCAGCAGGCGATTCCTCACCGAAGACAGGACGAAGCTTCCGCCCTGAGGGAAAAAAAACGGCCGTAAGTGTAGGTCGCAGGCGCCGGAATTAAATTTGATGACAGACTCACTCACTCTGACAGCAACAACAAAGTTGCAGAGGTCTCCCAGGTCCACGTCCGTCTCCGTGTAGTTGCCCTCTTGAGCCAGGCTGGGCCAGTAGCGAGCAGTTCCCTCTGTGGTCACCGCCAGGACCGAGATGGACTGAACGGAGGCCGTCTCAAGAGAGGCGGCGGCGGCGGCGGACGCCACGGCCACGAGGTCGGTGGTGTAGCTGTAGTCGCTGGCGGGCAGCTGAAGCTCTTTACACACCGACAGCTGCAGGGAAAACAAGGTTGGTGGATCAAAGTGTTTAAACTCTGGAGCCGATAAAACAGCTTTTTAAGGCACAGATTCGGGTTCTGTTAGAATGTGGCCGTGTGAACCACAGTCAAGTTTAGCTCTAACTGAAAACATGGCAGCCAGCATGGGACCAAGAAGAAAAGTGATTTTAGCCAAAATCTACACCTGCAAAGATGAATCAATTGTTAATCGATTACTACATTAAGTAGCAACTATGTTTTATAATAATTAAAGGGTTTTTTAATAACTATTTAATAATTAAAACAGATTTCTCTGAATTAAATGTGAATTTCCCTGGTATCTTTGCTCCATGTAATAAAGAAATCATTAAAACTGAATCATTTTGGTTTGTGGACAAAACAAAGACATTTTCTCAAGAAATGTATTGACAGATTAAACAATTATGAAAATAATTCTAAGTTGCTGCCCTAAAATTTACATTAGCTAAAAGTCTGTGATATCTTCAGAACATGTTCATGTCTTGAACATGTTCATGAAAAACACTTTTAAACTTCTTTTTTACTTTTCTTCACCAAAGTCCATAGAGAAAAACAGCAATTTTAGCTCACAGGGACACAGGAGCTGCTGGTCTACTGCTGCCTCGTGTGGTCACTTTGTGTCACTGAGGTAAATCTTAACAAAGGATTTCAAACACTGAAATGACAAAATAAGACATTTGAACTTAGTGATGGAGGCAGCAGTGGATCAACAACTCCTGTGTCCCTGTGAGCTAAAATCACTGATTTTCTCTATGGACTTTGGTGTGGGAGAGTGAGTGGTTTCTTAGGCTTCCGGTTGCAAAAGTCTAACAATAAGGTAAAGGAGTGAACATAATTCTTAAGATATCATAGATTTAAGTGAGCGTAGTCTTTATTAGGCACGCATTCTTTTTTACTTTTCTTCACCAAAGTCCATAGAGAAAATCAGTGATTTTAGCTCACAGGGACACAGGAGCTGCTGGTCTACTGCTGCCTCGTGTGGTCACTTTGTGTCACTAAGTTAAGTCTAAATAAACAATTTCAAAAGCCGAACTCATAAAATAAGACATTTGAACTTAGTGAGGAAGGCAGCAGTGGATCAACAACTCCTGTGTGCTGTGATGTAAAATCACTGATTTTCTCTATGGACTTTGGTGTGGGAGAGTGAGTGGTTTAAAAACTTTAGTTTCCCGTTGAAAAATTCTGTCTAACAGTGAGATAAAGACATAAACATGTTCTGTAACTATCGTAGACTGAAGCTGATGCAGATTTTATTCGGTATGTCTCTTTTTTAAGTAGCTAAATCTTTTCTGACATGGCTGGCAGCCATGTTTCTACTGAGAGCAAGTCACTAACTCATAGACCCACAATTCCAAAACTTGAACATTGAAATCTTGGTGTTTTAAGTGTTACAATAAGTGGATCTTCTTCTTCTTCTTCTTTCAGCAGAAGCTCAACTGTACCTTGGCCACCGCAGTCTGGCAGATCTTCCAGATGATCAGCCTCTCTCCACAGACCATCCAGGCCCAGCCGCTCTCGTCCACCTTCACCGAGATGTGGTCATCGGCTGCAGAGACACACAGACTGGCATTAACACACCCTCACACACACGGACATCAACCGTGACGGCGTTGAAGTTTCTTCCTCTTTACCATCGGCCATCGTCAGAGCCTCCATCACTTTGACGGGCAGCGATGAGCCAAAAGTCTGGACATCGTAGTGGACGGATTCTGCAGCAGCGATGTTCGGAGCTCTGGTGGGCGTCGACCTGGCAACAGGAGAGTTAACGTAAGACAGAGGAGACACACTGACGTCCATATTACTCTGTTTTCAGTCAAAGATACGGCCAGTAAGGACTGGACCATCATAGTACAGGGACGTGGTCCAATGTGGTCTAGATGTAAAAAAACACATCAAAAAGGAGGAGAAGTGAAATGTCTTCTTCACATATCATTCCAAATATAATCAATGTTAGACTAAATCATACAGTGTGTTAAATTAAGTTCTGGTCTGAAGTGGACTACATGGGAAAAAACTAACAATTTTTTTTTAAATGTATTTTGAAAAAAAAAAAGAACTCAGAAAGCTTTATTGTATTTAGCTTTACGATAATCCAGATTTGGACCTGGTCTGAAGTGGTCTTTTCATGTTGTTATAAAATTTTACTTTAAAATAATCCAGATTTGGACCTGGTCTGATGTTGACAACATGTGAAAAAAAACAAATGTAATCTACTATAATTCTAACACAATTATTTTGAAAATAAATCAAAAAGCGTGCTATAAATTATATTTATCTTGACGCTAATCCAGATTTGAACCTGGTTTTATGTGGACTACAAGTTTAAAAAAAAACAAAAAAAAAACAGAAAAAACGAGCGTAATACGGTCTTCAGGTTTTCTTCTGTCAAACTAATCCAGATTAGAGTCTCACGGTGGTGGATCTATCGCGGTGGTTGTGTCGCTCACCTCGCAGACAGAGGCGTCCTCCTCGGGGAGAAGAGCAGGCTGTTGGCGGCTCCTGAGACGCTCTTCCGGGCGGCGGCGCGGCTCTGCTGCTGCCGGCGGCCCGAGCCCGCGGCGGTGCGGGGACTGAACATGCTGCGACACCGCGAACCGACTCACAACGGCCGGGTGAAGTTCCTTTCAAATGAACGACGGGAACAAGATTTCACCGAGACAACAACCACAAGTACGGTCGCACACTCCGATCTTTGCTGCTGCTCCGAATAACGCGCGGGGCTGTCGCGAGAAAATGACGTCAACGCCCGCCCATTCAAAAAAAAACTTTATTAACAAAGTAAACACCTCGATTATGTTCCTGTTCCTGCCAAGCCAATTACCTTAAATTAAAGCTAAAAAGGTCATTTAAAGTGATTTAAAGGTTATTGGCACAAAAATATAAAAAGTTATGAAACTAATAACTAATAAAACTTTTTCTATTCACATTTTAGGCGAAAGAGTTTTCGAAAATAACATAAATATTAATATTTTATTTTATTTTTGGCTGTTATTGTCGCTGCACCTCAGTTTAAAATATGCCGAACTTACCTTCTTTCCATCGCAATTGCAGATGGTTATTGACTTATCAACTACTGCGTTTATTTCTTGTTCTCTGTCCAAATATACTGTATAATTGCATGATTTTTGAAAGGGGTGTGGTTAGACGTTTAAGACATGAGTAGATGAACGCGAAGCCAGGCCTAAGTAGAAGATCGGAGAGGAGCGGACCGAGCGACCGAGCGACCGAGCGATTAATTCACGGCCGCAGTTAGCGGGTTAGCCTCAACTGGACGCGAGGGACCCACTAAACCCTGTCGCCGTCATTCACACAGTCACCGGGGACGGAGGCGCGGCACGATATGCAGTGAGTAACGGCGTTGACCCGGTGCAGCCGCGGAACCGGAACCGTCCCGCTAAAACCGCGGAGCCGCCAGGCCGCTGCTAAGTTAGCCGGTTAGCTCCGGAGGAGGCTAGTGTTCAGCTAACGTGGGAACCTGGCAGCTTTGGACCGGGTTACTTTACACTTTCACCCGGGTTAGATTTTACAGATTATCTCAGACTCTTATACGTTTATAGTAGTTTTGTTTTTTATAATCCATTATTTTTACCCTTGTTAATGAGTTAGGGATGCAACTAACGATTAGTTTCATAATCTATGAATCTGTCGATTATTCTCTCCGATTAATCAAGTAATCGTTTTGGTCCGTAAAATGTTATAAAATATCGATCAGTGTTTGTCAAACCTGGAAAAGACAATGTTCTAAAATGTCTTGTTTTGTCCACAAACTAAAATGATTCAGTATTGATTTATTTTGTTATTTGGAGCAAAGAAACCAGAAAACATTCACATGTAAAAAAGCAGAAAAATTTGAGAAACGGAAAAAGAAACTGAAACTGACAAATCGATTATCAAAATAGTTGGTTCATTTAGTAATTGAATAGTGAAGTAACTGTTTCAGCATTAAAATAAGTAAAATTGCTGCTTTGCTCAATAACCAGGAGGGTTAAAGTTTGACATAAAGATGATGATTGTTAAGTTAGACTTAACCAACCTACAAGTAAATCTATAAAAGTTGTAACATCTGCCAAAATGGTTTTAAAAATATTTGATTTACTCGTAAAGTAGCTTTCACAAAGGTTTAAATAGCAGTGGACTTCAACACGTTATTTAGTGTGTAGTGTGTATATGTTTTCTATAGCACGCATAAGTGCATTTGTCAAACATACATCTTGTTATTGTGTGGTTTAAATATTCAAAACAATTTTATTTATAATGAAAATGATAGAAATACTTTTGTTTTATGCCCACATTTGATTTCGTCAGTTGCTGTAGGTTGATGTGAAAACGGGACGTGCAGTTTCCACTGTTATTGTGATTTTTGTGAAAAGATGCTTAATATAGTTTTCCTTTGCACTCCTAAATGTGAATGAGTACAACAAGTTTTATTAATGTAATTAAAAGCTTTAAGTAAAAAAAAGTTTCAAAAAGAATGCGTATTTTTCTTGAAAAAAAATTACAACTCTTAAATCGTTTAGATCGTTTATTATGTGACATTAGTAATTTTCCTTATTCACAATTATCCCGATGATGGATAATGACAATGATTAAGTTATTGTAGCATCTTTTCATAATTAACATTTGAGAGTGACCTTGAATTTTGGCAGATTTTATTAACGACATCTGTCTGTTAATTAGGAAACAGACATTTACTGTATTAGGATAACTTTAAACAAAAATAAACAAAGTGCAGTATGGTTTCAGTTACATGTCTTATGAAGCTAATGTGTAATTGTTGAAATAAAACGCTCATACTGATAATTGTCTCGTCCACCATTTATCGGTCGAGGTGATAATTAATCGTCCTTCTAGATAAATTTGCATATTGTCCTAAAATCCTAGTGCTCTTTTCTTTTCCCGTGTTCTTTTTTTGGTTTCCAGGTCATGAAGCGGATTCGCACTGAGCAGATCCAGTACGCCGTGGCCCAGTACCTGAAGAGGAGGCAGTATGTGGACACTGACGGCTCCCTGAAGGGAGCAAAACTCTTCCAGTCTGCCGAGGAAATGGCTGCCAGCCTCACAGGTGAGCAGCTGCGTTCGCAGAACGTGAGGTTACGCTCTGTGATGGATGTGACGCATGACGAGGAGATTGTTGTTACATGGACTTATGGAGAATTCTGCTCAAATTTTAAGAAACTGTCACAAGAGGCTCCGTGTAAGGTAATAAGGTCATATAGTCCACCATTAGTAAATCTAAACAAAGGATTTTAACAACAGAAGTCATTAAAATAAGACATTGTACCTTAGTGATTGAGGCAGCAGTGGATCAAGAACTCCTGTGTGCTGTGATGTAAAATCACTGATTTTCTCTATGGACTTTGGTGTGGGAGAGTGAGTGGTTTACAAACTTCACTTTCCTCTTTGGAAAGTCTGTCTAACAGTGAGACAAAGACGAGAACATATTATATATGACATCATAAATAATTTTCCGTAACATGTTTATTAAAATGGCACTTCTCATGATGAAGCACATTCTGCTTAAATTAACCTAAAGGTTTGTTTTTCCGGTTGTTCCGGTTGTTCTGGTTCTGTGAGCAGTGCAGACGGAGTCGGGTTGTGCCAACGTTGTCTCTGCCGCCCCCTGTCAGTCAGATCCACAGCAGTACGAGACTCAGTTCTCCAGACTGCGCTCCTTCCTCTCAGGTACGACGTCCACATTCCTGCTGCACACTCACTGGATTCCTCACGTAGCTGCTGTCTGTTGTATGTGTGTTTGACAAAGTGGCAATTGTCATGAAATGTCTGATGCTGTTTTAGGACGGATTAACCATCCCATCATTTATACAGGTCATTTCATTCAGGTTTCCTGTCCGTGTCAGAAATTGGCAAATAATCAGAGCAAAATGCTCCTAAATGGTCATTAAATTCACATGAAGAAACTAGAAAATATGCACATCTAAAAAAATCAGAGAACTTGTTTTTATTGTTTTTTTAAAAAAAAAAAAAAAACAAAACACTCATTAATTGAGTATTAAAATCATTGATTGAATTTAATGACATTTTACTTGGGATAAATGAACAAATGCAAATAAAAAGGTTTGATATTTCTTTATATGCACTGAAATACAATAACCAACAAGAAAATAAAATACTTTTAAGATTGATTTTACCAAAAATGCACAATTACCATGAATATAAATATAAAAAATGAATTAAAACTTAAAGTACAGGACAGTACAGGTCTTTAATGTTAAAATATAATAAATGTTAGTGCTGCAAAGGTTAATCAATTAGTGAATTAATCAATTGTTTGATGTTTTACTTAAAATATTCCCAGAAGATGTGCCGTTACAATATTTATGACGATATTGATTTAAAAAGAGCTGAACAATGTTTTATCAGTGAGGGCATTGATTAAAAATGATTTTAATGTATTTCCACACTTCTCCAATGACTACGTAATAAGTAGTGTAACAGTTACCACAAGGTGGCAGCAGCAAGCATTTGTTCAGTGGCACTGACAGCATGTGTGTTTGCAGAAGTGAGTCATTAAATGCAACACTGGAGTTTGTTTGTTTTTTGTATAATTTTCCCCACAGAGTTAATTAATTAATTAATCAAAACCAGCTTCTCTGATTTTTCAGCTTCTGGTATGTGAATATTTTCTGGTTTCTTTGCTCCACATAAGAAAGAAATCATTAAAACTGAATCATTTTGGTTTGTGGACAAAAACAAGACATTTGAGAACATCATTATTTCCAGGTTTAACAAACACTGACATTCTATGGACCAAACAACTAGAAGACACACTCAGAATCCCAGACAGATTATAAAATGTCCAGTCAGATCTGATTAATCAATTACTTGACCTCTAGTAAACACAGAATTTCCGTGGTTCATTAAAAAAAATCACAGAAGAGTTTGGGTAAAATATGTTTGAATGTTGTCTTTTGTCGCTCTGACACAATAACAATTTAAAATACAACAACATTCTTTATTTTCAGAGACGGAGATTCCTTGGGCGAAGGAGGTGAGCGGCATCCTCTTCCCTCTCTTCGTCTACCTCCACCTGGACATGGTGCGCTGCGGCCTGAAGGGGGCGGTAGACGGTTTCTACAGCCGTTTCCACGGCGCGTTCCTTCAGGACGGCGAGCAGCGAGCCACCGTCGAGCAGCTCCGCCACGTTCTCACCGCTCAGGACGTCGCAGCCAACCCCAAGCTGAGCGCTTTCCTGGAGCACAAGTACGTGGTTCACCTGACGGAGCCGGCCTACAGCTACCTGCTGCGCTTCCTGCAGAGCGAGGACAACAGCGCCCTCTGCAGGGCCCTCAGCGCACACCTGCAGCTGGAGGTCACCGCCTCCAGGCGAACGGACTATCAGCTGTACGGAGCCGCCGGCGGGGCCACCGTCACGCCGAGCTCCGCCTCCTCCTGGGCGGGCGTTGACGGCGCGGAGGCTGGGGAGGGAGTGGAGGTCCCCGCCGGGATCCCGCAGAGCGAGACGGCTCTGGAGGCGCTGCAGGACTGCATCAAGAAGGTCCGCGAAGGCCCGCCCTCACTCACCACCGTGTGCTTCTACGCCTTCCACCACACGGAGCAGATGCTGAACACGGCCGAGGTGTCGGCCGACAGCCGGCTGCTCGCCGCGGGCTTCGACAGCTCCACGGTGAAGCTGTGGAGTCTCCTCGCCAGAAAACTGAAGGCCAAACCTCATCAGGCCGACGTGTCGCGTATCCACCTGGCATGTGACGTCCTGGAGGAGGAGGTGAGACGATAGACGTAGTCTGAAAAACGTCAGTATATCAGTGTCGGCCAAGTGATCCAGATATACTGATAAAAAGTCCTGGATCAGGGGTGTCAAACTCAGTTACAGACGGGGCCAGGATTTAAAATGTGTCCGAACTGAGGCCAAATAAAACTAAAATCGGAACAAACCAAGTTCATTGATTAAATAAAGAAACAAATCGGATCAAATTTGAAATTAAAGATGTGTCATGTTAAGATATAAGGCTGAATGCAGTGGATCCTTTTTTCCATAAAATAAAATGCGTTGATTTACCTATGGAATCAATGTGCATAAGTCTTAGGCCGCCAGCAGGTCTGTTGTTTTTATGTCACTTTTGTGATGGTTGGCGTTCAGATTGAAAAGATGTGACTAAAAGTCAGTCTTCTACTATATGATCAACCTGTCAGTGAGTTGAACTTGTGCAACATGTGTATGTAATGCTCCAACATGTCTGGAGTAAACCAGGTATAATAGACCTTTTTCACAGCAGCTATTTGTTGGCATGAAATAGTAGGAGAAACACAGGTTTGACCAATAACATTAGGGTTCCATTCCAGGTTTTAAAGAGCCATGGTTGTGTTATTGGTCACGTTGAAATGTAGCTCACACTAAATATTTGATATTATACAAGCATTTTTGTTGAAAAAGATGTTATTTTCAAACTGCATATGTGTTTCTCCATATTTTCAGGATATGTTCCAATAAAGTGATGGAGAAATAATTGTACAGTATGGTCATTATAGCATTGCTAAAACAGCAAATCTGATGGTGGCCTAAGACTTATGCACAGTACTGTGTGTGTGTGTATATGTATGTGTGTATATATATATGAACTCACAAAAGAACATTGATGTAGAAATGTTTTCAAAGTTCACATTTAATTTATTTCTATTATGGCCGAGGTAACTTGATGTGTGGTCCTAATAAGTGAGTCAATGGAGGAGCAATGAAGACATAACACATTATATCATGGTCCGAATACTATTGTACAGCGGGCCAGATGTGGCCCCCGGGCCTCGAGTTTGACACACATGTCCTAGATCATTGTTTGGTCCATAAAATGTCAGAAAATGTTGATCAAATCTGAAAATAATGATGTTCTCAAATGTCCCAGAATGTCCCAGTTTTAATGATTTCTTTGTTTTATGGAAACTTTTTTGTATCAGACGTCACTGATGTCCCCTGTCTGTCCTCAGGTGGACGAGGAGGACGTGTCCGGCAGCGAGATAAAGACTCTGCGAGGACACAGCGGCCCCGTCTTCCGCACCTGCTTCCTGACGGACAGCTCCGGCCTCCTGTCCTGCTCCGAGGACACCACCGTCCGTTACTGGGACCTGGGCAGCTTCACCAACACGGCGCTGTACCGGGGCCACGCCTACCCGGTGTGGGACGTGGACGTCAGCCCCTGCAGCCTCTACTTCGCCAGCGGCTCCCACGACCGCACCGCCCGCCTCTGGACCTTCTCCCGCACGTACGCGCTGCGTCTCTACGCCGGCCACCTCGCCGACGTCGACTGCGTCAAGTTCCACCCAAACTCCAACTACCTGGCCACCGGCTCCACGGACAAGACTGTTCGGCTGTGGAGCACCCAGCAGGGGGCGTCCGTCCGCCTCTTCACGGGACACCGCGGCCCCGTTCTGTCTCTGGCTTTCTCACCGAACGGTAAGTACTTGGCGTCCGCGGGCGAGGACCAGCGGGTGAAGCTGTGGGACCTGGCGTCGGGTACGTTGTTCAAAGACTTGCGTGGACACACGGACAGCGTCACCAGCTTGTCTTTCAGCCCGGACAGTAGCCTGGTGGCGTCTTCCTCCATGGACAACTCGGTGCGGGTGTGGGACATCCGCAACTCCCACTGTGGAACGCCGGCCGACGGCTCGTCCGGCGAACTGGTGGGACTGTACGCCGGAAACGCCAGCAACATCCTGAAAGTCCAGTTCATGGCCTGTAACCTGCTGCTGGTGACGGGAACAGCTCAGGAGAAAACCGAGCCGTAGACGTGGACCACGTTTGTCCAAACACGTCTTTGTTTTCTTTACCGCGTCGGCCCAGGAGTCCCTCTTTTGTTTTCCTCATTAGTTGGTGGTGAAAAGAAGAAATCCTTTTCTGTCCAAGTCGTCAAACGCAGGTTCACATTTTCATTTACACTTAAATTATCTGTTTTTTTTTCCACCTGAATGTCAGTATTAAAGAGTAACTCTGATGATTAACAGTCGTTCAGTTCTTCAAACGTGTGTTTAAAGCTTAAGATAAATGACCACCAAGAGACACAAAAACAACTAGAAAAGAGGTGAAGAAGGGACCAGGAAAAGACTCTCATCATGACCAGTTAAAATGTCCTCTAAACTACACGTGCATGTGGACAAGCAGCACAAAGAGAGAAGAAAAGACAAGATATGTTAGTGGACAGGATAAAGGTGGTGATGGTGGTGTCTTCCCTGTCTGCACACATGGACCTGGACTCGGCAGGAATGTGAGGAATGTAGTGACGGGGCAGCAGGAATGTGGAGGTGGAGTCTCACAGGTGCCGTCGGACTCCACAGTTTTCAAAAACTTGAACCAGTAACGACAAAGAAAGACCAGAAACCGTGGTAAAAAGATGCAAAATGACCACAAAGAGACAATAAAAGACAAGAAACGGCGATAAATTGCCCAAGAAAGAGACACAGAATGACCATAAAGATCCAAAACAGGATGCACAATATCACAATCACCGACCGTGGTGGCCTGAAGAAGAACACGCGTGTGCATCAACGTCGGATTGTTTTTCTTTGGTAGTTGTTTAATGACTGAAATTACTCTGTTTAAATTTTATTTTTAAAAATAAATAAACCAAGTCATCGCGACAGAGTTGCACAATAGAAAAGTAATATAAAGCCTCAAGCTTTTATTTGTGCATTAAACAAACAATATAAGGTGCCAACAAAATAACAAACTAAAAAAAAAAAATTGTCAACAAAATCAATCCACTTTATTTTTGCCCAAACATACAAATATACAGTTGCCCAAAGTGCTGCACAGCAACATTAAAATACCATAAAAGAAAGTCAAATACATTTTTTTCTTTTTTTAAAAAAAAAAAACTATAAAAACAGCTGTTCTGTAAGTAGCCGTCGGCTCATGCTGGGTCAAAGGTCAAGGAGAAGATGAGCTTTAGAAACCGGAAGTGAAGGGAGAGTAGTACTGAAGTAAGTTGCAGAATGAATCCTGTAATAAACCGACCACCAGGAAACACAATAACAACAAAGAAACGTCGACACATGAGATGGAAAAGAAACAAAAAGACACAGAAGGTGACCACAAAGATTCGTATCATCTTTAAAAAGTCATGATAGTCATAGTTTCAGTTTTTAACAACAGTAAAGTCTGAACGAGGTTTAAACTGTTCGGTTGTTTGTGTTATTTCCTGGTTGGTTGATTGATCACTGATCACATAGAAGAGTTTATCAATACTGAAGCTGCTTCTGCTCCTGTCATTGAATATGTTTAATTTGATTTTATTTTATTTTAGTTCTATTCTTATTTGCTTCATTCTCATCTGAAATTAGATTTTCAAATCAAAAATGAAGCTGTATTTTATCCAGGAACATTAAAACATGACTCATAATAAGAATAATGAACTTTAATTTTTACATTGATGACAGGAAGTCAAATCAAATAATAAAAAGAAACAAAATATAAGAAAATAAATAACAACAAAATCATAAAGTTCTGCCAGGAAATGGAAACATGTAATAACAAAATATCAGTGTTAATAATTAACCACATCAATAGAACACAAGTAACCAAGTAACCAAGTATCAAACCAACAAAGACAGGAATCCTGTTAAATATACACTGTTTAAAACACAAATGAAAAATTGGTCTGGAAAGCAAATAAATTACATGAGATTCAACTTTACTGTCATTTTGCTGAGGACAAATACAACACAATTAAATGTTATAAATAAATATACAGTATATTTAAAACAAGTAAATTGAGAAAATTAAAGTAATTACATAAAAAAAATGCAAAATTTAAACATTAAATGTAATAAATATATACATACAAATAGCTATACTAATGAAACAGAAGAAAGTTAATAAAACACAAAAACCTACAGTAAATTAAACACAGTCTTTATTCATATTGCACCTTTCTTTCCTATGAAAAAGGTAAAATATTTTCTATATAAAGGCCACAAATGCACTAAATTATAAAGTTAATTCTTAAAGTAAATTAAACATAAATACATGAACTTTTAGAGTGTGATAAATAAATATAGACATAACAAACATAAAGTTGACTCAGACAAAAAAAAATGAGGATTTTAAAAAATTAAATATGTAAATAAATGGTTCATTAAAGACAACAACAACAATAATAATAATAATAATAATGGAGTTTCTGAAACTTCAAGAATGAATTCTTTCCATTTCTGACGGGCCAAGCCCAAAGAGAGAGAGAGAGAGAGATAAGACACAAGTGAGAGAGAGAGAGAGCGAGTGGGGCGAGGTTCAGGAGGACAAACCAGTTTGTGGAGGGCGTGAACCTGAACAGGTGACTCGCTCCATCACACCTCAGTGCTGCGCCTCCTGCTCGTCCACTCGGCCCACGCGTGCTCCACAGGAAGAAGGAGAAGAAGGAGAAGGAGAAGAACCAGGAGAAGAAGAAGATGCCTCTCCAGTCCACTCTGTCCGGCCAGAGGTCCA
Source organism: Brachirus orientalis (assembly GCA_016785285.1). Lineage (NCBI taxonomy): Eukaryota > Metazoa > Chordata > Actinopteri > Pleuronectiformes > Soleidae > Brachirus > Brachirus orientalis. The sequence continues at coordinate 250,489 of JAFBJR010000498.1, read as the reverse complement.
ACTCCAAGGCCATAGACACTCAGAACGATGGAAAGTCTTTTGAGCAGCTGAGGCAGGAGTGTCTGCAGAGGAGGGTTCTGTTCGAGGACCCGGACTTTCCTGCCGCCGACTCCTCGCTCTTCTTCAGTCAGAGCGTTCCGGTCCACATCGAGTGGAAGAGGCCCACGGTTCGTCCACACTTTACAACTGTCTCTAGTCCAGAAAATCTCAAATCTGGTGCTTTACGCTCCGACTCCTGAAAACCTGAACTCAGGTTTCACTCGACGAGTGAAAGAAGAGTTTGAATATTTTAAAGATTTTTCGAGAACAAAATTCAATTTGCTGCAACTCACTTTGTCAGGTTTTCTCCACTTCTACTTAAAATTACTTGATTTCCTCAAGTTTCCATTTAAAAAGTAGTAAGTAAAAAAGTTTTCTAAATAATTAGGGAACAATTTTACTCTTTTTTACAACACATGTAACGTTTCTTTTACTTACAACTGACTTGCATTTATTTAATTTTGCTGCATAATTCACACTGAAGAAAGAAAATGGTTGGACAAATGTAATTTTTTCTTGAAACAAATTGTTCCAACTTACCTTCAGTTGAGTTGCATTTACTCATTTATGTGAAGCTTGCAATTTAAAACTGGCAAGTAACTGTACGTTTGCTAAATAAAGAAACAAAAAAAAAACAATTTAAGTACAACTTAAGCTATCAAGTTTTATTAACTTTGACTTAAAACTGAGTTGCAGCTACTTCATTTTTTTTGACGTTTCCAACTTACGACAAGCGAGTAAATGATCTTGTTCTTCCATCTACAAACAAAAACAAGATGGTAAACCTTAATAAATCACTTCATTGGATAATGCAGGCATTAAATAAGCTCATTCAAAGTGAAGCCAATACGTTTTAGAATATGATCAAAATGTCTTATTTTGCAACTTATTCAGTTTGTGTAATTGAATTGTTCAACCGTTTTATTCTCACAATCGTGAACCATGAATCTGGAAACTATTTGCAAACCCCACAGTGTTTATGGACCACTGATGCAGATACAACTTCATTTAAAGTTTTATTTGCTTTTGCTCACAATTGAGTCGCACAGACTTAACGCCTTCAAGTTTCCAACTTAAAACTAGCAGGAAACGGTGACTTACAAAATTATGAAACCAATTTTCTTGAAAAGATTGGTCTCGTACAACTCAAGTTAATCAAGTTTTCTCTACTTTTGCTTCAGCCTTCGCTGCGTTTACTTCATTAGTGAAGTTTCCAATGTAAAATTGGCAAGTAAAAAAAAAGTTAGCTTGTTTAGTTCCAGTGAAAGTTTGTCTGAAGTCAGTTTTATTGCTTTTAGTGCACAGAAAAAGTAAATTCGGTGTTGATTCAGCTGCAGCTGCAGAACCGGTTCTGCAAGAGGCGAGTGTAAATAGAAACATTTCTTCTCACTGAGCTCTGAAACCAGACTTTATACCCACACGCCTCCATGTCACCGCAGTAAAACACCATCTTATCTGATGGCTTTCCCATTTACACACACGTTTATCATCGATTTTCCTTCATGAAGACTTTTCTGTTGTCTTTTTTTTTCCTTCCTTTTCTTTCCTCGGATTGTCAGCTCGGTCCCTGCAGCTCCACCTGCTCATGGACCTGTTTCTCGGAGTAGAAACCGAGTAAAACTCGCAGGTCACGTCGGTGACAGTTACTACTACATTTCTGTGCAGGGCGTTCCCGCCCAGCGAATGCTTCGGCTGCCTGTGTGTGGCGTGTTCAGTTGCTCTGTGTTCCACTGACTGGGATTTCAGGCTGACGAAAATGCCTGGAATGTGAACACGCCTCTTACCTGTCATTTTAAAAAAAATAATAAAAATAAATGACTGACTTGTTCTTGTCCTGTTCTTTTCATCCCGACCACAGGAAATCTGCCAAAACCCAAAGTTCATCGTGGGCGATGCAAACAGGACGGACATTTGTCAAGGACAGCTCGGTTGGTACCTGAATCACATGCAGGACTGATGTTGTGTCATTAAAGTGGTAGAGCTGGTATTTATTTTGCTTTTAAAGTGTATTTGCATGAGGCCTTGACACGTGGGCAGCACCGACTGTCCTCTCCCTGTGCCAAGACCCTCATGAGACAGGCAGAGAAAAAGTGACTTTTAATTTGACACTTAATTTAGGAATTATCAAATAAAATACACCAGCTTAAGTCAACGATATCTTCAGAACATGTTCACGTCTTTGTCTCACTGTTAGACAGACTTTTCCAACAGGAAACTGGTTTGTAAACCACTCACTCTCCCACACCAAAGTCCATAGAGAAATTCAGTGATTTTAGCTCACAGGGACACAGGAGCTGCTGGTCTACTGCTGCCTTGTGTGGACAGTTTGTGTCACTGAGGTAAATCTGAACAAAGGATTTCAAATGCCGAATTGACAAAATAAGACATTTGAACTTAGTGATGGAGGCAGCAGTGGATCAACAGCTCCTGTGTGCTGTGATGTAAAATCACTGATTTTCTCTATGGACTTTGGTACAAGAGAGAAACTTCCATTGAAAAAGGGATGAACCATGTTTGTGTCTTTAACTCACTGTTAGACAAATTTTTCCCAACAGGAAAAGACTGTGTTTAAGTTTGTAAACCACTCACTCTCCCACACCAAATTCCATAGAGAAAACCAGTGATTTTACATCACAGCACACAGGAGTTGCTGATCCACTCCTGCCTCCATCACTAAGTTCTAATGTCTTATTTTAGTGAGTTCAGTGTTTGAAAACCTTTGTTCAGATTCACCTCAGTGACACAAAGTGACCACACGAGGCAGCAGTAGACCAGCAGCTCCTGTGTCCCTGTGAGCTAAAATCACTGATTTTCTCTATGGACTTTGGTGTGGGAGAGTGAGTGGTTTACAAACTCCAGTTTCCTGTTGGACAAGTCTGTCTAACAGTAAGATAAAGACTTGAACATGTTCTTCAGATATCGTAGACCTGTGTCTTGTGTCCTCGCTGGCAGCCATGTCTTCACTGAGAATGATTTGGCTTCTCACTGTAGTGGTCCACTCACAGAAACAGTCTCTTTAACATGTCGCTGGTTCTCCTGTGATGGTCGTCCTCAGGTGACTGCTGGCTCCTGGCAGCCATTGCATCCCTGACAATGAAGAAGGACGCCCTGGCTCGAGTCGTCCCCCATGACCAGGACTTTGACCACAGATACGCCGGCATCTTTCACTTTCAGGTACGGGTGTGTCACGTGACTTACTTCACTCTTCCCTTTCGTGTGTCGTTGAATCTATTTAACCTTCAGTTAGCATCAAAACCCTATCTGTCTATGTAACAGTTAGCTTTACATTAGCTAAAAAAAAAATCATAATGCTAACAGCATCTAGCTAGCCAGATAAAACTTAGCTTTTAGATAAAAGTTGGCTAAAATATAATATTGCTAACAGCACATATCTAGCTATAACAGTTTTAAGTTAACCAAAAGTGAGCTAAAATATATCACTAACTGCATCTAGCTACCTAGCTAAAAGCTTGCTAAAATATCATATGACTAACAGCATCTTTTAAGATAGCTAGCTAAAAGTTAATTAAATATCATATTGCTAACAGCAGCTACCTAGCTAAAAGTTAGCTTTAGGTTAGCTAAAAGTTAGCTGATTAGTTAATGATTTTAACCACTCATCTCATATAATCTACATCAGTTTAAGTCTACGATATCTGAAGAATGTGTTTGTGTCTTTATCTCACTGTCAGACAGACTTTTCCAACAGGAAACTGAAGTTTGTAAACCACTTACTCTCCCACACCAAAGTCCATAGAGAAAATCAGTGATTTTAGCTCACAGGGACACATGAGTTTTTGATCCACTGCTGCCTCCATCAGTTAGTTCAAATGTGTTGATTAGTGAATTCTGCATACCAAATCTTTAATTTAGATGTTCCTCAGTGACACAAAGTGACCACACGAGGCAGCAGTAGACCAGCAGCTCCTGTGTCCCTGTGAGCTAAAATCACTGATTTTCTCTATGGACTTTGGTGTGGGAGAGTGAGTGGTTTACAGACCTGATGGGGAATGTTTTATCCACCATAACACTCTCTCTCTCTCTCTCTCTCGCCTCCTCAGTTCTGGAGTCACAACCAGTGGCTGGACGTGGTGGTGGACGACAGACTGCCCACAGTGCGGAACCAGCTGATCATGCTTCACTCTGCCTCGAACAACGAGTTCTGGAGCGCCCTCCTGGAGAAAGCTTACGCCAAGTAAAGCTGCGATAAACACAAACCATGTGACAGTGACACGCTCACTCATTCATGTTTGTGTCGTCCACAAAGAGCCGCAGGAAACTGTTCGTGTGCCATTTAACTTAAAGTCTAACTTAACGCTCCTGTTATGAGGTAACGTGCAGGCAGTCAAGTGGAGGTAGAGGCGTGTACAGGAACTTGGTTGCCAGCAACATTTTTATTTTTTTAATTCTCCATTGGCACCCATGTGCAGAAATATTTACAGTGACAAATACCAAAAAAAGGAAAAGAAAAGCTGACACGAGGGTCACAATACTCCAAATGAAAAAAAAATGCAATAGGACATTAAGTCCGAAAAAACTAACGCATGGTTGATACCAGCTGGGGTCAGCTGTATCAAAAAAAAAGAAGAAAAACGGCAAACAACAACAACAAAAAAACTTCTCATAATCTGAGAGCTTCCCCTTTAAGGCCTACCATCCACAGGTGCTTACGCTGTAATGTTACAACATTTTGCATTTTTTTGGTAGCATTAGCAATATTTTATAACTTAGGTCATAACATAACAGTTTTTGTTCATGGTTTTTATTTTTTTTAAGCTAAAGAATCTGTCGTTCGATTAAGCAAATATTACTTGGCTAGAATTCTTAAAATTAGAGTCCTTTTCTAAAATTTGTCTTTTATCCAAAATCTCTTTTTTGTAACATGAGTAATTGAGTTTGTTAATAACATGACAACATATACATTTTGAACATGTTTTTATAATGTTACAACATTTTACATTTTGCGTTTCTTTATTAACATAATTTGTTATGTTGTTATGTAAATTGTTTTATTTTTGTAATGTTACAACATTTTGCATTTTTTTGGTAGCATTAGCAATATTTTATAACTTAGGTCATAACATAACATAGTTTTTGTTCATGGCTCAAAACATTTTGTAACATTTTTGGGGATAGCACGTTTTTTTCACCATATTTTTTGGTTTCATCAATAGCAATAATTTATGTAACACATTTAGTAAGATCTTTGTTGATTATAGTTTTGTTTTTGTAATTTTTGTAAAATAATAATAATTGGGTAAAATAAATAACATATATATATATTTTTAATGATACAAGATTAAGCAAAATATTATGACCACTTAGGTTGAGTTTTTCTAATGATACCACCTTGTTTTTCTTCACATTTGGTAACATTAGTAATTTTCTGTAACGTTAATTGTATATTTTTCACCATATTTTGCCAAAACCACGTAAGTAAGTCATGTTTTTGTAATAACACAAGATTTAGCAGCATTTTATGATAATAACATATGTTGTGTTTTTTATGACAGACCGTTTTTATGAGTTCACATAATGATAATAATGATAAATGTTTTTGTGATGTTACCAACATTAACTCGCGTGTTTCCTCTTTATCTCTGTCATTGTTTGTATTGTGTCGTCTGCCTGATCGGTCATTTGTTGTCGTGTTTGCCGCAGGATGCACGGCAGCTACGAGTCGCTGAAGGGCGGCAGCACGATGGAGGCCATGGAGGATTTCACGGGCGGCGTCGGGGAAATTTACGAAACCAAGAAGTCTTCGGACAACCTGTTTGCGATCATGAAGAAGGCTCTGGAAAGAGGCTCCATGATGGGATGCTCCATCGATGTAAAGCTCTGACCCACACGACAGATTATTCTGTTCGATTTTTTTTATTTAGATGTTTATTTTCTGTGTTTTAAATTTGTTCAGATCAGCAGTTCTGCAGAGTCAGAGGCCAAGACGACCACCGGCCTGGTGAAAGGACACGCCTACTCCATCACAGGCGTGGAGGAGGTAACACGGCTCATACATGTGCACATGTGTCGGTCATGGCTGAATTTTTGTTGTAAACGTGTCAAACGTTGTTTCCCAGTCTTTCTACACGGGTACCTACTTTTTAAAAAATCGTGACCCAAATTACAATTGTAACGACTAATTTTCAGCCACATCTGTATCATCTAGCATCAGTTTAAACAAATTATTTCCAAGACACGCGAGGTAAACTTCATTTTATGTGTATTTTGAAAATATTTAGTCGTAAATGTTCGCTAGAAGGTTTGAGAAATTCAGCGAATTTGTTTAGGGACCCAAAAAAATTTATCTGGCAACCCATCCGTGGGTCCAGACCCAGACTTTGGGAACCTCTTTTGTAAAACAAACATGTTGCAACACAGCAGTTTTAGTATATTTTGTCTAACTCGTGCAGTAACATTTCAATATGTGCCTGGTTTTTTGGTGTATTTTTGCTTTTTTGTGTGTATTTCGGTGTGTTTGATTACTATCACACAACAAAACTTCAATTTCATTTTTAGTTTTCAAATAAACATAATAATATAGCTGTAATAATGACATACAGATCTAATTAGTATAATAATTGAGTGCATGTTGTTTGAGACAGGGCGAAATCATTTCTTTTAGTGATCCATTTGTCGCATTTCTACCGATATCTGTTGCATTTTTCATCCAAGCAACGTCAAAGTCGTCACTGCTAATACTGGTGACCTCAGTAAGTAACTAGCCAGGTTTGGAGCCTGTCATGCAAACTTTTTTTGATGGCCAGGTGAATGTCAGAGGTCAGAAGGTCAAGCTAGTGCGGGTCAGAAACCCCTGGGGTCAGGTGGAGTGGAACGGCCCGTGGAGCGACAAGTAAGTGTTCACAACACACAAGGAAAATAAAAGAGTGATGTGTATGAAAGTCATGTAATCTGACAGAAGATGTGGTGTGAGTGTGTGTGTGTGTGTGTGTGTGCACTATTCACACCAGGGAACGATGACTCAGCATCATTTCTGACGTTGTCATGTGTCATGTTGCCTTGTGTCTCGTGCAGCTCCAGAGAGTGGAATTATGTGGACGCCGCTGAGAAAAATCGCATCCTGCAGAATTCAGCAGAGGATGGAGAATTCTGGTGGGTCCAGAAATACACTGCAAAAACATCCACCGTGGAAATAAAACCAAATATTCTCAAATAGGTTTTTAATTTTTTTTTTGAGCTAAAGAATCTGTCCTTCGATTTAGCAAATGTTACTTAGCTAGAATTCTTAAAATTAGAGTCCTTTTCTAAAATTTGTCTTTTATCCAAAATCTCTTTGAAGACATGTATCATGTCTGCAAAAAAATGTCTTTGCCACCCGGTTCCCGATTAGCAAAACACTGTTTAAATCTTACAGAAATTGTTATTTGTATTTAACATCGGAGGACGGTAAACTTTTGCTACAACTACCATAAATTCCGCACTATAGAGCGCACCTGACTATACGCCACACCACCCAAATTTCATAAAATTTAAGAAAAAATACACATATAAGCCGCACCTGACTATAAGCCGCAGGTGGCTGCGCAACAACCTGTCTGTCTTGCTCTTGCGCTGCTCGAGCGTCCTCTGGTGGCCGCTCGGCTGTAAATACCCATTCAGATTCAGAAAACTTTATTTATCCCGGTGGGGCGATTGAGGAAATCATAAAAATCCATAAATAAGCCGCATCACTCTATAAGCCACAAAGGTCAAAGCGTGGGAAAAAAGTAGCGGAATTTACGGTAGTTAGCTAGTGTGTTGTCTTTTTTTTAAAATGCAGTTTTATTGTTTATTGTATTTGTCTAATGGAGTTTTCCCTGGATGACATTTCCCACAATTCTACGCTGCTTTGCAACAGCATCATCTTTTGTTATTGTTCTGATTGAGAGACACCTGGTGGCTGACGTCACATACTGCACATCTAACTTTTCCAGGGTTAAGTCAGAAACGTCACATTGTTTCTGTTTGTGACTCCAGGATGGAGTTTGAGGATTTTAGGGCAAATTACGACAAGGTGGAGATCTGCAACATGACCCCAGACTCCCTGACCGACAACACAAAACGCCACTGGGAGGTCAGCATGTTCGAGGGAAACTGGATCCGCGGCTCCACGGCTGGAGGCTGCAGGAACTACATCGGTGAGGCGACGCCAAAAATGAAACCTTTGATTTGATTAGCTGTCTTTTTCCAAACTAGCTTCTAAAACTGTGTGCCTTGGACACGCAGACACATTTTGGACCAACCCTCAGTTCAAGCTGCAGCTGCAGGACGCTGATGACGACGACGACGACGTGTGCAGCGTGGTGATCGCTCTGATGCAGAAGAACAGGAGGAAGCTGAGGAAGGAGGGTATGGACCTGGAGACCATCGGGTTTGCCGTGTACCAGGTCAATAAGATCTTCATATTCCTGAAAGAAGTTGTCAGATGTTCTTTATCAACCTTGAGGTGGAGCTTGAAATAAATAATCCAACTTGTATATCCTCAAAAGGAAACAAAATTTAAATAATTATGGAAAAGAAATGACTTTACTGTAGGTGTTAAAGAGCTGACGTATAAGAGACAGTGTCATCGGTATAAAAGTGGACGTTTAGAAGTTTAGTTTTCTAAGTGGAAGTCAACAAGAAATATTCTTAGTTTAAATGTTTAAATCAGTTTCTGTTGATAGAATCCTCCAGAAAGCGTTAACTTAACTTAAACTCAAGACATTTTGTAAAATTGCATTAGTTTTCAGAAAAGTTTCATTGACATAATTTGCAACATACAAGATGGTGTCATCGGCGTAAAAGCAGACGTTGCTTTACAACATTATTTCAGGTTATTTACAACAACAGGGTGACAGATTTGAATCAAAGCAGCTGTATTTAATAGAATAGAATAGAATAGAATAGAATAGAATAGTCCACCGAGCTGGAATTTGCCTTTGGCTCTCCATTAAATCATACAGAAAGTCGTAAAGAAATATAAATAAATATAATATAAATAGCAGACAATTGTAAAAAGACAGTAAGACTGATGATGCGAGAGAAGAATTTTCAACATTAATTACCGACAGAATTTTGCTAGCTTGCTAATTGTCTGTTTTAAGGTGTGAATGATATTTTTTTACCTCATACTCATTCAGGCTCCCAGCGACGAGGACCACCAGGGGAAGGATTTCTTCCGCTACAACCCGTCCAAGGCTCGCAGCAGGACCTACATCAACATGCGGGAGGTGTCCGAGCGCTTCACGCTGCCCCCCGGGAATTACCTGCTGGTCCCCACCACCTTCCAGCCCCACCACGAGGCCGACTTCCTCATCAGGATCTTCTCCGAGAAAAAGGCTCCGGCGCTGTGAGTGTTCACAAACCTCAGATTCCAAACAGAAAATTAGCCATTTAGCCAATTCCCATCTGTTGCTGCTGTTAGTCTTGGCCTTCCACCTCCTCATGCCACTGTTTGAACTTGTTTGGTAAAAGGGGTGGGTCTTTTATCCGCCAAACATAGTCGATATTGAGTGGAGTCCTGGATACAGGAAGCGTTTCTCCGACACTATATTCAAAAACCTATTTAAAACCAGGTCCAAACTGGTTTTTGACCAGCGTGAGTGCAATGCTCACAGACATATCGGTTTTGGTTCTGGTGAAAATACCAATTTTTTTCTTTGTCCGCTTCAAATTTCTGGAGCAAGGCTAATGTGCACCTTCATCTATTATCCATTAGCATAGCCACTAGCTATGAATGTTTTTAGCAAAATGTACTTTTTACAACTTGACACCTAAATGTAGGAGCTTCCTCTTGCAATTCAATTCAATTCAATTCAATTCAATTCAATTCAATTCAATTCAATTCAATTCAATTCAATTCAATTCAATTCAATTCAATTCAATTCAATTCAATTCAATTCAATTCAATTCAATTCAATTCAATTCAATTCAATTCAATTCAATTCAATTCAATTCAATTCAATTCAATTCAATTCAATTCAATTCAATTCAATTCAATTCAATTCAATTCAATTCAATTCAATTCAATTCAATTCAATTCAATTCAATTCAATTCAATTCAATTCAATTCAATTCAATTCAATTCAATTCAATTCAATTCAATTCAATTCAATTCAATTCAATTCAATTCAATTCAATTCAATTCAATTCAATTCAATTCAATTCAATTCAATTCAATTCAATTCAATTCAATTCAATTCAATTCAATTCAATTCAATTCAATTCAATTCAATTCAATTCAATTCAATTCAATTCAATTCAATTCAATTCAATTCAATTCAATTCAATTCAATTCAATTCAATTCAATTCAATTCAATTCAATTCAATTCAATTCAATTCAATTCAATTCAATTCAATTCAATTCAATTCAATTCAATTCAATTCAATTCAATTCAATTCAATTCAATTCAATTCAATTCAATTCAATTCAATTCAATTCAATTCAATTCAATTCAATTCAATTCAATTCAATTCAATTCAATTCAATTCAATTCAATTCAATTCAATTCAATTCAATTCAATTCAATTCAATTCAATTCAATTCAATTCAATTCAATTCAATTCAATTCAATTCAATTCAATTCAATTCAATTCAATTCAATTCAATTCAATTCAATTCAATTCAATTCAATTCAATTCAATTCAATTCAATTCAATTCAATTCAATTCAATTCAATTCAATTCAATTTTATTTGTATAGCGCCAAATCACAACATACATTATCTCAAGGCACTGTACATAATAAGGCCAAAACCTTTACAATATTACAGAGAGAAAAGAAACCCAACAGTTCACACAATGAGCAAACACTAGGCATCAGTGGAGAGAAAAAACTCCCTTTTAACAGGAAGAAATCTCTGACAGAACCAGGCTCAAAGATGTGCGGTCATCTGCCTCGACCGGTTGGG
>JAFBJR010000498.1:223017-239458 GCA_016785285.1 Brachirus orientalis | reverse complement strand
TGTTCACGTCTTTATCTCACTGTCAGACAGACTTTTCCAACAGGAAAGTGAAGTTTGTAAACCACTCACTCTCCCACACCAAAGTCCATAGAGAAAATCAGTGATTTTAGCTCACAGGGACACAGGAGCTGCTGGTCTACTGCTGCCTCGTGTGGTCACTTTGTGTCACTGATTTAAATCTAAATGAAGGATTTTGAATGCCGAATTGTCAAAATAAGACATCTGAGCATTTGAATGGAGGCAGCAGTGGATCAACAACTCCTGTATGCTGTGATGTAAAATCACAGATTTTCTCAATGGACTTTGGTGTGGGAGAGTGAGTGGTTTACAAACTTCAGTTTCCTGTTGGAAAACTCTGTCTAAAAGTAAAATAAAAATGTGAACACGTTCTTGAGATATCAGAGACACGTTGATGTCGATTTTTGTTAGCTGAGCCATACCTTTTCCAATAGAAAACACAGGTTTCTCTCCCACACCAAAGTCCAAAGAGAAAATCAGTGATTTTACATCAAAGCACACATGAGTTGTTGATTCACTGCTGCCTCCATCACTAAGTTCAAATGTCTTATTTTGTAATATTCGGCATTTGAAATTTTTAATTTAGATTTATTTCAGTGACACAAAGTGACCACACGAGGCAGCAGTAGACCAGCAGCTCCTGTGTCCCTGTGAGCTAAAATCACTGATTTTCTCTATGGACTTTGGTGTGGGATATTTAAATATTTGTTTTTTGAATCAATAAATAATACATTTGTATTATATGAGCACATACATCTTCACATGTCAAAATACTTGGTCAAAACTGCTTTAGTTTCATATGATGATAGGACTTGGAGAATTTCCTGGAACCAAAATGGAGACACATACATGAAGTCAAATGTGAAAATGACACATTGTACACTCAAAGTAGAGTCTTGAAGTTAGAATGAAGAGCTAGGGCTCTCAACTGAACAGTATTTTTTTCTGTTTGTAGAATACAGTTAATATGACTTTACTGTTTTGGGGGTTTGTGTACAGGACCAGGCCATTTCTGTGAGGGAGCTACAGCAGATGCTCAACGGTGTTCTCAGCAGACGTAAGTCATGTCAAAAAACTCAAGCTTCAACTTAGTTTTGTCTCTTTTCATTTATTTACTCATGTTTTTCACTCTGATTTTTATAAAAACTAATTTTCTTAAACAGTCTGATAAAGTGGACACGTATGGAGTTCCACTAGGGTCAATTCTTAAAATTAAATGTCAATTTTTCTGGACCATAAAGCCTAAAATGATTGTATATTTACAACTGTAGCACTTTTTTTTAAATGTACAGTTTTGTCTGTAGATTATTATTTTCCTTCTCTTCTGCTGTGTTTTATTATTTTAGTGCTCAGATTGAATCAGTATCCAATGATAAATAATTATTGTGCTATTTTTTTAAATTATTTTTTACTGTTTTATCTTAATCTTCAGGTAAAGAGATCAAATTCGACGGCTTGAGCCTCAGCACCTGCCACAGTATCATCAACCTGATGGATGTATCCTCACTCACTTACTGACACAAATATACACAACACCTGAACTCATTGCATGTTTAAAACTAAACAAAACCTAAACCACTTGACATAAATAAATAGATTTTACTCCTTTAAAGTTAATTTTAATTTAAAAAAATAGTAGTTTGTTGTCAAATTATTCAGTTATATCAGTTATGGTTCTGTGTCTCCTTTTAAATGATTTCCACCGATTCTAACTTATTTGTCCTAAAATGACATTGATTATTACGCTAAAGTAGAATTACAGGGATAGCTCAGATTTTTTTACTTTGTGTACTTTGCTGTTTGACAGACTTTTCCAACAAGAAACTAAAGTTTGTAAACCACTCACTCTCCCACACCAAAGTCCATAGAGAAAATCAGTGATTTTAACTCACAGGGACACAGGAGCTGCTGGTCTACTGCTGCCTCGTGTGGTCACTTTGTGTCACTGAGGTGAATCTGAACAAAGAATTTTAAACACTGAAGTGACAAAATAAGACATTTGAACTTAGTGATGGAGGCAGCAGTGGATCAACAACTCCTGTGTCCCTGTGAGCTAAAATCACTGATTTTCTCTATGGACTTTGGTGTGGGAGAGTTAGGGCTTTACAAACGTCGGTTTCCTGTTGGAAAAGTCTGTCTAACAGTGACAAAGATGTGAACATGTTCTGAAGATATCGTAGACTTAAACTTACGTAGTTATTATTAGTTAAAAAAATGTTACTATTCTAACAGTTTAAAATAGAAAATGGACATTTGTAAACCACTCACTCTCCAACACCAAAGTCCACAGAGAAAATCAGTGATTTTAGCTCACAGGGACACAGGAGTTGTTGATCCACTGCTGCCTCCATCAGTAACTTTAAATGTCTTATTTTGTCACTTCAGTGTTTGAAATCCTTTGTTCAGATTTAAGTCAGTGACACAAAGTGACCACACGAGGCAGCAGTAGACCAGCAGCTCCTGTGTCACTGTGAGCTAAAATCACTGGTTTTCTCTATGGACTTTGGTGTGTAAATCTGAACAAAGATTTTCAAACCGTGAAGTCATTAAAATAACACATTTGAACTGTCCCTGTAAGTGCGTTCAGGTGTGAAATCAGATTTACTTCAATGACACAAATTTACCAAACAAACCAGCAGTAGACAAACACTCTTCAAAAAACCTGAAGCAGCAGCACGCTTGTTTTAAAATAATTGATAAGCTGATAACGCTGATGCTTTTGTGAGGTTTATTTCCTTGACACAGTGAATCAGGTGGACAACACAGGGAAGCTGGAGTTCCAGGAGTTTAAGGTGTTCTGGGAAAAGATGAAGAAGTGGATTGTATGTGTTTTCATGTGAACTTGTGGCAGATGCTGGTGTTTGGTTGCCTTGAGTGTGAGGCTTAACTGCTGTCGTCACGGTTACAGATGCTTTTCCTGTCCTTTGACACTGACCGCTCAGGAAAGATGTCGTCCTATGAGCTTCGCATTGCCCTCAAAGCTGCAGGTGAGTCTGACGCCGCTGAGCACGAACCACTGTCACACTTTATTACTCCAATTCTTTACTTCATTGCATTGATACAATGCATTGTTGTCGTATACCACTGAGATATTTCAGTAGTTCACTGAACACATCTTTTGTTTGACTTGGTGCGTTCACACCAGAAGAAACAAACTTTTAGTGGGATGAGCTCACAAACAAAGATGGCGAGTAGAGCATGGGAGAGTAGAAAAGTAAAAAAGGAGAGTTAAGTAAAATAAAGGAGCGTAGAATAGTGCAGAAGACAGAAGAGTTGAGCAAATAGAGCAAATTAAAGTTAGGGTATACTAAAGTATATTATAGTAAAGCCAAATAAAAGAAAAGAAAACCATAGTAAAGCATACAGAAGGGGAAGGTAGAGTATAGAAGAGCAGAGAAGTGAATAAGGGAGTGTAGTATAGTATAGGGTTGTATAATATAATATAATATGGAATAGTACAGTACAGTATTGTATAGTATAGTACATTAAAGTGTAGTGTGGTATAGTATAGGTTATAGTATAAAACAGTTTAGTCTAATATAGTATAGTATAGCACAGTATAGTAAAGTACAATACAATAAAGTGTAGTGTAGTACAGTATAGTGTGTATAATATGATCTCATATAACAGCAGCTTAATTTTTCCAGTCCAATCCAATTCAACTTTATTTATAAAGCACCTTAAAAACAACAGCTGAAACAAAGTGAGAGATAAATAAATTAAATAAATTGCTGAAAAATAAATACCTAATTTCTATGCAGGCATGCATCTGGACAACCACATGCTGCAGCTGATCGGCTTGAGGTTTGCTGATGAGAACTACGACATCGACTTTGACGATTATCTCACCTGCATCGTCCGTCTGGAGAACATGTTCAGTACGTGTGAAAATATGACATAAGAACTGCAGAGTGGTGATGATGATGATGATGATGATGATGATTGTTCACTGTTGTTCACTGAAACTGTCTAAAACCAGGAGCTTACCAGGCTATGGACAAATTCAAGAGGGGACTGGTCAGAATGAACATAATGCAGGTAAAAGTACATTTATGTCGCAGCTGAATACAGTTTTCATCTCTGCAGATAATCTTTGAAGTTCAGTACCACTGGGATAAAAAGTATCCTCTAATAAAATCTGTGCTAGTTAAGTGTAGCTTATCTCACTGTTAGATGTTAACAACAGGAAACTGAAGTTTGTAAACCACTCACGCTCCCACACCAAAGTCCATAGAGAAAATCAGTGATTTTAGCTCACAGGGACACAGGAGTTGTTGATCCACTGCTGCCTCCATCAGTAAGTTCAAATGTCTTATTTTGTAATTTTCGGCATTTGAAATTTTTAATTTAGATTTATTTCAGTGACACAAAGTGACCACACGAGGCAGCAGTAGACCAGCAGCTCCTGTGTCCCTGTGAGCTAAAATCATTGATTTTCTCTATGGAATTTGGTGTGGGAGAGTGAGTGGTTTAAAAAGTGACAGAAACTTAATTTTGTGATAGAGGAAATAATTTTTCGGGTTTATTAATTTTGTACATTATTGTTTCAGAATATAAATTGTAAAAAAAAAAAAGAGGTGGCGCAGCTACAAGGGGACTTTAGAGCAAATAAAAGTTGAAAAACTGAAACAAAGCTGGTAACAGTGAGCTCCACCTTTCTGCTCAACATCATGATCGCAATCTTACACCAGACACATGGGGATTTGCTTCTCTATTTAATCTGGGACTTCCTCTTTGATCAGATCATGTTCTAACTGAACTCATCTCGACCTTGTCTTTACGTCACAGTTCCTGATGTTGTCGATGAACGTCTGAGGAGAAGTGGGGAGCAAACAGAAGCCACCAGAAGAACAAAGCACAACAGTCTTTGTAGCGCAGGGTGTTGAATATTCAGGCCATAATGACACAAACACGCATTACCTTTTTTTTTCTTTTCATGTATTAGATTGTTGTGAAATTACACACTTGAAATGCCATTAAATGCCAACTCTGTCCTGTTTGGGCCAGTAATGTGAGATCCTGTGTGAACTAAAGTCGTGGATTGCAGGAAACTGACCTTTAGACAAAAAAAGTTTTTTATTTTTTATTATTTTTTGCTCTGTGTATGAGTGGAAATAAATTTGGAATAAAAGTGATGTTGAGAATGATGATTTTGTTTAATGATAACAAGGCGAATCACACATGAATAACAACTAACCCAACCATATTAGCATGTTCAAGATGCTAATCTAACAGTGCTTTCAAATATCGTCATGTTTGTTGCGTTTACTGTGTTTACTATATTTGCTGTATGAATTTATTAATCATATGATGAATTTAACAGTCAGTTAAAGTGAGTCAGCTTTTTTGCCAAATACAGTTTCCTGTGATTTTTTTCATTTGTCGCAGGAAAAGTTTCCCAACTGACTGCTTTTGTTTTCCCTATCTTCATTTCTTGCATTATTTTAATGTTACCTGCATGCTAGCGGGTGTTAGCGCTACCTAGCAATGTGTTCCATTTGCACTGGAGTTCGGAGGTGGGAGCTGTGGGAGCTGACCGTGCATCCAGCTGAGATGTCGCTAAAAAACATGGACCCAAATGTCTCTCAGGCTAGCCACTGTTAGAAATACCAGTCGATAACATCATGCTATTTTGCTCACGCAAATAGCATAGCGGAATGTCCACTTGTAAAGCAAAATAAACAAAAGAAAAAAAAACAAAGTAAAGCCTACCGAAGAGTAAGGTAAGCAAGCGTAAAGTATCGTAAAGTTTAGTAAATAAGAATAACATAGAGTAGCATAAATAAAAGCATAGTATAGTGTAGCATTGTGTCATGTTTAATATAGTACAACATAGTCTAATATAGCATAGTACAGTATAGTTTAATATGGTACAGTTTGGTTTATAGGTAATAGCTAATATTAGCTAAATTAGCTACTTTGGCTAAAACACCTGCAGTAGCTAACCACTAAACAATTGGGCAATTTTTGTTATTGTCTCTGCCAAGGAGGTTATGTTTATGCCAGTGTTGGTTTGTCTGTTAGCAAAATATGAAAGTTATGAACAGATTTTGATCCAAAACAAATGTCTCTCAGGCTAGCCACTGTTAGCAATACCAGTCGATAACATCATGCTATTTTGCTCACGCAAATAGCATAGCGGAATGTCCACTTGTAAAGCAAAATAAACAAAAGAAAAAAAACCATAGTAAAGCCTACCGAAGAGTAAGGTAAGCAAGCGTAAAGTATCGTAAAGTTTAGTAAATAAGAATAACATAGAGTAGCATAAATAAAAGCATAGTATAGTGTAGCATTGTGTCATGTTTAATATAGTACAACATAGTCTAATATAGCATAGTACAGTATAGTTTAATATGGTACAGTTTGGTTTATAGGTAATAGCTAATGTTAGCTAAATTAGCTACTTTGGCTAAAACACCTGCAGTAGCTAACCACTAAACAATTGGGCAATTTTTGTTATTGTCTCTGCCAAGGAGGTTATGTTTATGCCAGTGTTGGTTTGTCTGTTAGCAAAATATGAAAGTTATGAACAGATTTTGATCCAAAACCAAATGTCTCTCAGGCTAGCCACTGTTAGCAATACCAGTCGATAACATCATGCTATTTTGCTCACGCAAATAGCATAGCGGAATGTCCACTTGTAAAGCAAAATAAACAAAAGAAAAAAAAACATAGTAAAGCCTACCGAAGAGTAAGGTAAGCAAACGTAAAGTATCGTAAAGTTTAGTAAATAAGAATAATGTAGAGTAGCATAAAGAAAAGCATAGTATAGTGTAGCGTATAGTACAGCATAGTCTAATATACTACTTAGTATATAGTATAGTTTAGTCTAATATAGTACAGTATAGTTTAATATGGTACAGTTTGGTTTATAGGTAAATGAGTTCTTAGCTAATGTTAGATAATTAGCTACTAAACAATTGGGCAATTTTTGTTATTGTCTCTGCCAAGGAGGTTATGTTTACGCCAGTGTTGGTTTGTCTGTTAGCAAAATATGAAAGTTATGAACAGATTTTGATCCAAAACTCCATCTGGATCCAGGATTTTTTGGATTCTTTATCATTGCTTGGCGGAGGTCAGAGCTCTCTGAGTCATTTATATTTTTTTGTAATTAATGTCCTGTGTTATCACTACAACTAATGATTAGTTTAATTATTTTCATTAGTTTTTTTTTATTATTATTATTGTGTGGTTTATGAAATTCAAAGAATAAATGTGTTGTTTCCCAAATTTCACAAATAAATTAAAAATAAAAAAAGTAAAAAGATTCAGTTTACTGTCAAAGAGAAGCAGCTAAACCGGAAATATTGTCACAATTAAGGAGCTAAATTAAGTGAACTTCTTAATTAAAAATAAAAACAAAATTCAAAGCATAGTGGATTATCAAATTAGCTGATTAATGTAGTAATTGATCACCACTTTCCTGTTGGAGCATTTATCATACTTTATGAACAATATTTGAGTTAAATAGGCAAAATAAATAAATAAATAAACCTGTGTTGTTAAGCCAAGTCATTGATAAAGATATACTTTAAGTAAGGAAGAGTAGGACATATATACTGTTTTATATTAGTTTATCTGACAGATTGGCTGCAGAGGGTAAAAACCATGCAGAAATCATTTTGTTTGAGATGTTTACTGAAATAAGTTTAAATATAATTATTTGAATCTTTTATAATGTATGAGCAAAGTATTCAGAAGTTAAAACCGCTATTTTTTTTTCTTCTTTGGCGTAGGACTGAAGTAATTACTCAATTGTTAATCAGTTACTAAAATTATTTGTCAACTATGTTCATTATTAAAACAAGCTGTCTGATTTTTCAGCTTCTTAAAGGTGAATCTTTTTGGTTTGTGGACAAAACATAATATTTGAGAAACATTTCTGGGATTTAATGGACCAAACGATTACTTCAATCAATCAAGAGAATAATCGACCGATTAATCGATTATGAAAATGACCCTTAGTTGCAGCCCTGCTTTGGTCTATCATTAATCACTAGATGTTGACATAACCTCTACTTTGAGCAGCTATAAGAGTAAAACACGCTGTTTACATTCATATTTCAACCACTATATTGCAGAAAAACACGTAACCTATATTTACTCTTTAACTAAAAAGCTATAATTTGAACATTTTTGAGAGAATGTTTCTGATTTATATCAAAATGCCTAGAGAATTCCTCACCCCTGGCGCTGTGTGTGTTCACTTAGGTCCTTGTTAATAAAGTTATTTAAAGAAGAGAAAACCCAGACAATGTGGGCTATACCACCAAGTCCGCCCGAAACAGGGAATACAAGCGCACAACGTTGTTACCCGGAATTACATAATAAAAGCAAAAGACGCAAAGTCAGGTAATTACCAAATTTAAAAATAATTCAGTGTTAAAAATTTACCAAAACATGATATTTGAGGATGTTGACATGGTTGTCAACACCCCTGTTGTTCGCAGGAATGGTTCCTTCCAGTTACGGTCACGGCAGTAACAGCAGCGTGGCGAAGAGAGAGAAACACCGTGGATGACGATTAACGACACTTTCTGGGCTGGATTATCTGTCTGTGATCGTAACAGTTGTCTGTCGTTTAAATTCGGACTATATTTGAACCCAAGAAGTCGGAGGAAACCGTCAAAAATCCACCAGCGAGATGGTAAGTTGACATTTCGACGCGAAGCTAATGTTGCTGGCTAACATCACTCTTGTGTGTCCATTTAAAAACAACAAAAAAACAAAACATTAAACTGTTGTTTTTGTGACAAATACTGTTAAAGTAAAACAAACGGAGTGGGGATAATCAAGTCACGGGGAAAAGTGCAAGTCCCGAATTCATGTTTAAAAGTTATGGACAAAATATACATACTTATAATTATACATAAGTATTATTAGCACATTTGAATTATGCCAACAATACCCAACATTAATAATATGTTCAATGTATTACTAGTATAGACAGTATAGTCTCATAGTATAGTATAGAGAATAGTGCAGCACAGTCTAGTATAATATAGAATATAGTACAGTATAGTCGAATGTAGTATAAAGTATAGTCCAGTTTGGCTTAGTATAGTGTAGAGCCATGGTTCTCAAACTGTGGTGCGTGTACCACCAGTGGTACGTGAGCTTCCTCTAGTGGTACTTGGAGGAAAATCAGAAATATTGTTCTACTGTATGTGAGTATGTGATCAGAGTGGAGCGGAGGAATTTTGACTGGAGTGCATAGAAAATGGAACGAATATCAAAATGATAATAATAATAAATCAAATAATAATAATGAGCCACCTTATCTCTCGCTCCATCTTAATCTAATTTCACCAGAACAGTGTCTGAAGTATATGTGAGGAAGAGGAGGATGATGAGAGAGCAGACTATCTTAACATTGGTCATAATGGTGGTGCTTTGAGAGCTCAATATTTCCTCAGGTGGTACTTGGTATGAAAAGTTTGAGAAGCACTGGTGTAGAGTATACTACAGTATTGTATAGAAAAACTCTAAAATTGCATTTCCAGAAGAAAATGCATAGTGAATGCTGAGAGTGTGAAGAACTCTACCCTAACCCTGAAAATGCACAAGAACTCTGGTGAGTAAGAGCTCAGTTGAATGTGAGTTAAATCAGTAGAAAGCTGAATATCAGTTGAAAAACCAGACAGAGCTGAATTTAATGTGAATTAAATGTCAGACTAAATGTCCTGTAGGGGCTGAAAAAGAATGGATGCGGTTTTTGTGGAATAAACCTTTTAATACCTTAAGTAGACACAGTTTAATTTGTGTGGAAGATATGACACATAGTTACAGACAAACCACAGGTCTTATTGAAAACCCGAACACATCGTGAACCTCCTGAACAACGTGGTGTAACACTTGTGTGGATGTCTTTAAAAATGTGGCCACAGGAGTGAGAGAAAACAGTGGTTCAGTCTGAGAGTTTGCTCAAGATTCCAGACTTAAATTGCCATAAGTCCAAAAATGGTACAAGATATACAAAATAAATGAAAATATATGTATAGATATTGTGAATTGTTTAAAGTTTGAATGAAGTTTGTAGCCGGAAAATTATAATTAAAGATACATTTTGAAAAGGAGAAGATTGTGGAAGCATTTGGGTTTGAATATTTCAAAAAGCATAAACAGAAGAAAACACTTGAAAAGAGAGCAGACATGTCCTGAATAAGCTGAACAGTTTGGTGTTTGACG
This sequence comes from Brachirus orientalis, assembly GCA_016785285.1. NCBI lineage: Eukaryota > Metazoa > Chordata > Actinopteri > Pleuronectiformes > Soleidae > Brachirus > Brachirus orientalis. The sequence goes on along the minus strand of JAFBJR010000498.1, from coordinate 229,252 downwards.
AGCGGACGAACGACGTCAGAAGACTAAGAAACAAACAATAACTGCACAATAAAAGAGTGTAAAATGAAAGAAAAACAAAAAATAAAATTGATTTTAGGGTTTTATTTAGGAAAAAACACTGCACTTGTGCACAAACAACATATTTTGCATGTTAAATTTGAAATTTGAACTGTATAAAAGATATTTACAATAGGGCTGCGACGATTCCTCAAGTAACTTGATTACAAAAGCTGATGGAGGAATTTCCTCCGCCTCAAAGCCTCGTTTGATTAAATTTAAAGCTCACGTTTCGCACGGATTCTTTTTAGCGCGACACAACGTGCTTACGTCACAGGCTGTGCGTCTCCTACAAAGCGGAAGAAGACGGAAGCGGGCTTTGGGTAACGTGTGTGGACAGTTTAGCTGCACAGAACGGCAGACGCCGGGACCGAAAACAGTGAATACAGCGAAAATGAGCAAACGCAGCAAAGCCAAAGTAACAGGAGGAAGAGGATAAAAGTATGTTTTATCCGATTATATTCGATAGAATACTCGGCCAAAGAATGTACATAAACTATGAACAGACGTTTTTTCCGCAGACACAGGCCCGGCACATCTCCAGGTCTTGGTGGCTCTGTTCCAGATCATGTTTTAGCTCCGAATGAATCTCACGCAGTAAATCTGGAGCCGTTGGAGTCCGACACAGACACGTGACGACTTTGTCCTCACTTTACGCGTCACCTCATACGACCTCTGTTTGTTTCTCCTCCACAGCCTCATCGGAAAAAGAAGTCGTTCATAGAAAAGAAGAAGGCCGTGACCTTTCACCTCGTGCACAGGAGTCAGAGGGATCCTCTGGCAGCTGATGAGAAAGCGCCGCAGCACGTCCTCCTGCCTGCCACCAAGGTACAGAGCAGCCATTTTGTCTTCTCACTTACAGAAATGAGCGGACCTTGGATTTAATCCTGTTAAGGATTACTCTTCTGTCTTATGTGACGTTAAACTGAATATTTAAAGGTTCTGGACTTTAGTGGAAATACAACACATTGTTTAAACAAAAATCCTAAAATAGAAAAGAATTTATTTTTATTGTCATTGCACACAATTGATCGTTGCAACAACATGAAGCTCTTTAATGATGCTCTTGAACAATATTTATTGCAGTATAAATAAAATAAGTTAAAATATAGCACTTGATAAGAAGTCAAACCATTGCTGTCAGCAGGAACACAAGAAGAAACAAGAGTTTAGCCAGTCAACAAACCACTCACTGGATAAAATCTACGTCAGTTTTAGTCTATGATATCTTCAGAATATTTTTTACATCTTTATCTCACTGTTAGACAGACTTTTCCAACAGGAAACTGAAGTTTTTAAACCACTCACTCTCCCACACCAAAGTCCATAGAGAAAATCAGTGATTTTAGCTCACAGGGACACAGGAGTTGTTGATCCACTGCTGCCTCCATCACTGAGTTCAAATGTCTTATTTTGTCACTTCAGTGTTTGAAATCCTTTGTTCAGATTCACCACAGTGACACAAAGTGACCACACGAGGCAGCAGTAGACCAGCAGCTCCTGTGTCCCTGTGAGCTAAAATCACTGATTTTCTCTATGGACTTTGGTGTGGGAGAGTGAGTGGTTTACAAACGTCACTTTCCTGTTGGAAAAGTCTGTCCAACAGTGAGATAAAGACGTGAACATGTTCTGAAGATATAACAGTCTTAAACTGACGTTTTTTTGACCCATTACACTGTTACACTGTAACTGACACTTCATTGACTGAGAAAACCTGAAAAATGAAGAGGAAAAAGAATATTATTTGATGTCTTGCTTTATATACTGCTCAAAAAAATAAAGGGAGCACTTAAACAACACAAGTCAGTCACACTTCTGTGAAATCAAACTGTCCACTTAGGAAGCAACCCTGATTGACAGTCAGTTTCACATGCTGTTGTGCACATTCAACTATGTAAAGAACAAATATTTAATACGAATATTTCATTCATTCAGATCTAGGATGTATTATTTTAGCGTTCCCTTTATTTTTTTGAGCAGTGTATTTCTTTTTATCCCTGTGTGTGTAAAGAAATTGACTTTTATATTGTATGACCCTCAAAGTTCGTATTTCATAATAAAAAAATAAGCACGTTTAATAAAAAGTCCCTTTTTGTTATTTCTTACAACCCGTGACTTTTATTTTGCCTCCACAGTTTTCAGTGTCATTAAATCCAACATTTGTATTTTCCCTCTCTGCAGGTGGAGGTGGAGAAGAGGCGCGAGGAGCAGAGGAACTTTGGCGTTTTTTTCGACGATGACTACGACTACCTGCAGCACCTGAAGGAGGCGTCGGGCGCCGCTGAGCTGGTGGCGTCCGGCCTCGCACACACAGCCAGACTTCCTGTTCACGTCATTGACGAAGACGAGCAGAATGAGGAGGAGGAGGAGGAGGAGGAGGGTGTGGTGAAGGCCTCTCCTGTGAGTTTTATTATATTCTCTTTTTTTGCCTTAAACCTAATTTGTCTTAATGAAGCAGCATTTTCCAAACCTTCTGTAAGATGGTAACCGCAAAAGCAGGTAAAGTTCTATATGAATCCAGAAAGTTGTTCAGATTATTTGAGCGTATCTAATTCAGTTAGTCAACATAATCAGATTAGGGGGGGGGGGGGGGGGGGGGGGGGGGTCTGTTTAATCACTATGTAAAATATTGCGTGTTTTCACAAATGTATTCAATGTAATAAATGTGATGATTATCAAAGAAACAACCTTTAAAACCAGGAAACGTCTGGGAAATCTAAGGAAATCTGAGACCAGATTATCTCGTCTCATGTCACCGTATACAGATATAATGTCTACATATATATAAATGTTGCCCAGCTCTACTTTTGGACAGTGCTGCTGTGTTTTCATCTTGAATTGACGTTCATTTATAGACAAATGTGTCTGAACAGGCCGTGAACATCAACCTGCCCTCGTCTGTGTTCGCCTCAGACTTTGAGGAGGAAGTGGGACTTCTGAACAAAGCCGCTCCCATCTCAGGTAACAAAAAACATAGATACATAAGTAGATAAATGAATAAATAAAAAGCCAGCAACGAGCAGCTTGTCTCCATCTGCTGGTGACCGCTGGGAACTGCAACAACAACTTTGATTTAATCCGTTTTTTCTAGTTGTTTTTGTTCACTCTGAACAGATTTCCACTTTTATCGAGGCACTTTTTGCTTTTTCTGTTTGTTGTTGTGATTCAGATCAGATGTGACTCAGATCATGTTGTTGTGATTCAGATCACTCAATTATCAAATTATTTGACAGTTAATTCCACAAGAGACTAATCAGAGAACAGATTCATCTGAATTAAATATTTAATAAATACTTAAAAATGAGGTCAAAGTAATAACAAATAAAAACAAATAGATAAAATGAGGCTGATAATTGGTTGACCCTGGTTACGATGTCACCCTCGTGTTGTTTCCTCTTCGTTCTATGTTTTTGTTCTGGTCTTCTTCAGGTCCACGTCTGGACATGGATCCCGACATCGTGGCCGCCCTGGACGAAGACTTTAACTACGACGACCCCGACAACATCCTGGACGACGACTTCATCGTCAAAGCAAACAGCGCGAGCTCGGCACTGGTGGTCGGGTGAGAAGCCAAACCTCAAAATCCAACTTTTTGTTTTTCACCATCTCACTTTCATCTTCCTCATGTCTTCATGTTTTTGTCTCTATGTAGGGGCCCCCCCCCCCCCCCGTGGCCCTTCATGGTAGTGACAGTTTCATCTGTTTGGTCTTTTTCCAGAAGAAAAATAAAGTCTTAAACTGATTAATTCATAATCAAAGCAAATGCTAATCAGTCATTTCATCACTGTGGCTCTAGATTCCAGCCTAACTTCTCTGTTCTCTGTAACAAACCAAAATATTAAACTGTCACTACCATGAGAAGCCATAGGGGGCAGTGTAACCAAACACAAAGACATGAAGACACGAGGAAGAAATTTCCACAATGATGAAAGTGAAATGGTGAAAAAAGGCAGCTGAAGTCAGAGAAACTTGTTTTAATAATTTCATCATTTACAAAAAAAAATCTATGAATCGATTATTAAAACAGTTGACGACTAACTGCAGCTGAGTTTGTAAACCACTCACTCTCCCACACCAAAGTCCATAGAGAAAACAGTGATTTTAGCTCACAGGGACACAGGAGCTGCTGATGCATTGATGCCTCCATCAGGAAGTTCAAATGTGTCATTTTATTGAATTCGTTGAAATTGAAATCTTATTTTCGGATTTACCTCAGTGACACAAAGTGACCACACGAGGCAGCAGTAGACCAGCAGCTCCTGTGTCCCTGTGAGCTAAAATCACTGGTTTTCTCTATGGACTTTGGTGTGGGAAGAGTGAGTGGTTTACAAACTTCACTTTCCTGTTGGAAAAGTCTGTCTAACAGTGAGATAAAGTGTAATAAACATTTTGTACTCAGGCAGCCGTGTTTTCACTGAGGGAGTCTCTGTGGTTTTAATGTGGTTTTAATGTGGTTTTAATGTGGTTTAATGTGGTTTTAATGTGGTTTCCTGTTTGTGCGTAACCTGTGACAGAGGGGGCCACGATGATGATGATGATGATGAGTGGGAGGACACAGACGAGGAAGACGACTTCGACTCTGAGGGAGGATTTTCGGGTGAGGAGGGCGACGGCGGCCGAGAGTTTCTCTTCGCGGACGAGGAGACGAAGAGTCGATTCACAGATTACTCCATGACGTCGTCGGTGATGAGGAGGAACGAACAGCTGACGCTGCTCGACGACCGCTTCGAGAAGGTGAACAAAACAAACACACACACACACACACACACGACGGCGTGGTGTATGAACGTGTGTAATCTAAGGTCATCCCACGCAACAAGTAATCTCAGAATTAATCTGCAGCTATTTAATTTCTTCAGGTTTTAATGAACAATATCTTACGATATTCAGTGGTTGAACTGCGAAACTCTTGATCTGGCTGGTTTCTGTCCGGGCTGCCGTAGAAAATTGCGACGCAAGACGACGGCCCTCGTAAAGCAAGGCCCTCGATCCGTTTTGGTCTGTGAGGAAGGAGTCACACTTTTGCACATGTGCAGAACAAGTCGGGGCCATAAATGTAACTTAAATTTGTGGTTCTTATAAAATAAAGGCATGTTTTTACTGTATCTTTCATTATTTTAGGTAATGCTATAACATAAAATGAGCACTCACTCTCCCACACCAAACTCCACAGAGAAAATAAGCGTTTTTAGCCGCCGCACTCCACCGTGTTTGTTAGTTTATGATTAAAGTGTCAAATCTGAAATATCGACCCACACGACTTGTGTTTCAGATTTGGTTTATTTTACTGTTTGTTTGTTTGGTTTAGTTTTACGAACAGTTTGACGACGACGAGATCGGCGCTCTGGATAACGCGGAGCTGGAAGGTTTCATCAACCCGGACAGCGCTCGCCTGGAGGAAGTCATTCAAGACTACTTCAAACAGAAAGCAAGAGAGTGAGTGAACGTGGCTTTTTAATTGTGAGGGAACATGAATAAAAAGTGGACCAAACTTTAGATAAAAAAAAAAAACCTTTGTGCTTCAGTTGCCTCAGACCTGAGGACTTGGGTCCTAAAGCACTTCCTGTTGTGAGGGAGGAGGAGGACGAAGAAGAGGAAGAGCAGGAGGAGATGGAAACTGTTGTTATTGAGGCTCCAGAAGAAAAGTGGGACTGTGAAACCATCATCAGTGAGTTTTAACTTCCACACTTTGCTGTGCACTGGTGACTTCATCAGCTGGAAAGCCATGTTAAGCAATCAGAATCCTGAAAACACTGGATTATCACTGGGTTCTTTTGAGTGAAGTAGAACTGATTTTAGCCACTTAACAAAAGACTCACCTCATAAAATCTACATCTGATCAAGTCTGCGATATCTTAAGAACATGTTCACGTCTTTATCTCACTGTTAGACAGACTTTTCCAACAGGAAACTCAAGTTTGGAAACCACTCACTCTCCCACACCAAAGTCCATAGAGAAAATCAGTGATTCTACATCACAGGGACACAGGAGTTGTTGATCCACTGCTGCCTCCATCACTAAGTTCAAATGTCTTATTTTTGTGAATTCGGCATATCAAATCTTTTATTTAGATTCACTTAAGTGACACAAAGTGACCACACGAGGCAGCAGTAGACCAGCAGCTCCTGTGTCCCTGTGAGCTAAAATCACTGATTTTCTCTATGGACTTTGGTGTGG
>JAFBJR010000498.1:126655-222439 GCA_016785285.1 Brachirus orientalis | reverse complement strand
TATGGGCTTTGGTGTGGGAGAGTGAGTGGTGATACTGCATGTTTAAGATTTAATCTAATTATCACTGTTTCTCTGTCTGCAGGCACATATTCCAACATATATAACAGACCCAAAGTTATTGAAGAACCTTCAAAGGTACGACAAGACTTGTCCAATCACTGTGAGGCTCATTGTCCCAGACTCCTCCCCCTTTTTCTTGGCATTTTTCAAAATCAGGAGTCGGCTTCAGAAGATGAGGTTTAGTTACCCTTTAAAAAGAAGTAATTCCACTCTTTCTCTCTCTCCCCCCCACCCCTGTCTCCGTCTCCAGCCGAAGCCGATCCGCGTGTCCAGTAAGACGGGCGTCCCTCTGGACGTCCTCCCTGCCAGAGGACTGACGGCCAAGCAGGCGGAGCTCATGACGAGGATCAACGACGCCGACCTGCCTCGCGTCTCCACGCAGCCGCGGAGTAAAGACGAGGGCAGAGACGAGAGGAGGAGCAGGAAACAAGCCGTCAAAGAGGAACGCAAGGTAAATCTGTGAATCCAACTCTGCTACGTCTGAGCGGAGGGGGCGTGGCTTCACGTAAGCCCAGCCCCCGGGCCGTCGGCCCGTTGGATTCAGCTGCTGCTGCCTGTGTATGTGTGAGAAAATAATGTTTTATCATATAAATAATGTTATTTATATCATGTCATGCAATGTTACATTCTTAATTAAGTGGAAGGAAGAATAAAAGTTACTGACTTTTTTTTTGTTTTAGCAGTTCAGTACGTATTTTTAGGAAAATAAAATGTGTTTTATTATTTTATTCTTATCAGTTTTTGTATGTCGTCTTTGGTTTTATGGCGTTATTATTTGTTAGTTTACTGTGGATCCTGACATGAGCCAGTTACCAGCTGGCCACACTTTTCATTTTCTTTTATTTTCTTAACACACAAGTCGTCACTAAGCCAATTGTACCTTTCAAAATAAGAGCTAGTGACTTTGGCTTTTTAGGACTTCTTATCAGGGTTCCCACAGGTTCTTGGAATCCTTGGAAGTTTGTGAATGAGAGAGAAAATATTTTTCAAGTTCCTTGAAAGTTTTTGAAAATCACCCTGAATATATACGGGTCATTGAAAGTGCTTGAATTTTGTGCAAGAAAGAAATTAAGATTTAGGTAAATGTCTTCAGGGTTCCCATGTCCTTGAAATTCTTGAAAGTTTGTGAATTTGGGAAAAAAACATTCAAGGCTCCCAAAAGTTTCTCAAGGTTTAAATAGACATTGGTCATTGAAAGTGCTTGAATTTTGTGCTAGAAAAGAAGATAAGTGGATATTTATGTAAATGGCTTCCATCATTGTTTCCACAGGTCCTTGAAATTCTTTTTACGGCCCTTGAAAGTCTGTGAAAATTGCCCTCAATGGACATGGGTCTTTGAAAGTGCTTGAATTTGTAAATATTTATAATATAAATAAAATGTTTGATTATATAGCTTTTTATATAAACTGTAACACACCACAGCTGGAAAGTGCTGGAAATGAAGCTGGAAAGTGTGTGTGTGTGTGCGTGTGTGTGTGCGTGCGTGCGTGCGTGTGTGTGTGTGTGTGTGTGTGTGTGTGTGTGTGTGTGCGTGCGTGTGTGCAGGAGCGGAGGGCGGAGAAGAAAGCCAACAAGATGGCGTTCAAAGACGAGAAGATGCGACAGGAGAAGCAGATGCTGAACCTCAGAACCAACGTTCAAGGCCTGAAGCTTTAGCGGCCAACAGGTGGCGCTCTGCCCACACAGACTCTTGAGCCCGTCCGAGGCGCGGACAGCAGCCGACACACACACACACGCTGACAGGCCACGCCCCCTCACATCATAAGTTTAGTTCTGGTCGAGGGGGAGGGGGAAAAAAAAGAGGAAGGGTTAAAGGTGAACTTTTATCTGCAGTGAAGAAGCTCCGCCCCTCGTCACGGGACATGCAGCAGTAATAAAAGACTGGGTGTCGATCATGAGCACGATTTGGTTTTTTTCCTTCCTATTATTTATTTATTTTATTTTAATCAAATGTCAAAGAAAATTTGGCTCAAGGTTTTAAAAATTCCGAACAGAATGTGATTCACAAATCAGTTTGAGGGTTTTTACTCGTGATGTCGAACCACATCATCTGTGCGGGAGAAGCAAATCTGCCTTCAGCAACTATTAAAAGGATGGTTTTGTCTTTTTTTTTGTAGGGATTTCAAATTAAAACCAGTTTCTCAGATTTTTTCAGCTTCTTACATGTGAATATTTTCTGGTTTCTTTGCTCCATTTAACAAAGAAATCATTCAAACTGAATCATTTTGGTTATTTTGGTTTGTGGACAAAAACAAGACATGTGAGAACATCATCATTTCCAGGTTTGACAAACACTGATTAATATTTTAAGGATCAAACAATTAATCATGAAAATAAACAGATTCATCTTTTATGACAATAATTGATAGCATGATATACTCACTCTGCTTCCTCTTAGTGAGACTATGGTTGCCAGTATATCAGGAAAAACAGATTTTAGCCACTTAACAAAAGATTTTGTTCATAAAATCTATGTCAGCTTAAGTCTACGATATCTTCAAGAACATGTTCACGCCTTTATCTCACTGTTAGACTTTTCCAACAGGAAACTGACGTTTGTAAACCACTCACTCTCCCACACCAAAGTCCATAGAGAAAATCAGTGATTTTAGCTCACAGGGACACAGGAGCTGCTGGTCTACTGCTGCCTCGTGTGGTCACTTTGTTTCATTGAGGTAAATCTAAATAATGGATTTCAAACGCCGAATTGACAAAATAAGACATTTGAACTTAGTGATGGAGGCAGCAGTGGATCAACAACTCCTGTGTGCTGTGATGTAAAATCACTGATTTTCTCTATGGACTTTGGTGTGGGAGAGAAACTTATGTTTCCTGTTGAAAAGACAAAAAGTTGCTACAGGAATGATGTGATTTAGCGCTAATCAAATAAAATAATATAAAATATGTCCTGTAAATATGCAGGCTCCCTCTTGTGGATGAATGAGCAGCGTTTGGGTCAAATCCCTCGCATACACGTGTGTGTGTGTGATTTCAACATTAGAACAGATTCTGACAAAGATTTCTGGTCAAAAACAACAATATAAACACTAAAATACAGACAAACTGTAATAAAATTGCTTTATTTGGATTAATATCTGTATAAAAACACGGGATTCAGCAAATTACTTTTAATTAAAATGAGCAGCGCTGGCATAAAAGTTCATGTGACGTCATCAGGCACATGGTTTTTCACAGCAGCAGTGAAGGAAGACGCTGTCGAGTGGCCCCGCCCCCTGCACAATTGACTGACAGGTTGTGAATCTGCTGCCACAAAAGTGCTCGCTTCAATTTACAGTTTGTTTTTTTTTAAAAAGGGGACGGTGTCTCGGCAAAGAGAGTTCAGTGTGATCAAATCATGTCGATAGTTGGGTTTTATTTCATCTGCCGCCTCAGCAGGAAAGAATTGGACCGATACGTCAGGAGTGTTTGGGCCGATAATCGATACTGCGGACGCCATTTAGTCTCTTCTGCGGAGAAATGAACGTTCGTACAGCAGCAGATGGAGATATACATTTTTTTTGTTGTTGTGGAAAATAAAAAAAAATAATTAATTGGTCAAACTCTACTGTACATCGTCCAAAGGAAAACACTTCGATTCATCACATTTGGACTGAGGAGGCACAGTATCATTTGTGAAATATCAATATTGACCGATACTGGCTGTCAAATATAGCTGCTGCCTCCTTGACTTCTATGCTAGCGCCCTCTACTGCTGTTGTTTGTATTGGAAAATTAGGCCAACATTTGCCTTTTTTTTTAAAAAAAAAAAAAGGAAAAAATAAAAAATCGTTATTTATCAATAACGATTTTTTTAGTTATTACAAGCAACATGTTTGTTCTCAGAAACTTGATAAATGTTGCTAAGTTACTAAAACTTTATTTGACAACCTGTTTCCTTATTTAATACTTAATTTATGCATTATTTTTAATATAATATACTGTATGTAATCACACAGCAGTGCACACTGACTGTTGTTCTCATATTTGTTTGAAATTGGCTAAAAATCGGTTTCAATTATCAGCATTTAATTTCTAAAAAACAAAAACAGCATTGGCTTTAAAAAAAAACAAAAAAACCCCCAAATCAGATTCAAGTCTTGGAAATCACAATTTGAAACAACGTTAATGAACCATTTAAATATTGTTTTTTTATCGTTACGACCGCGACAATCCAGTGCAACTATTTTGCTAAAGAATTATCGACATTTATGGAAAACACTGGGAAGTTTAGGTGAAAAATAAAAACCATGAGAGCTGAGGTCAGAGGTCAGCTGGGGTCGGAGGTCAGCTGGGGTCAGAGCCTTATGAATTGTCACTCTGTTTCCCTGAGATTCTCACTTTAAATGTAATGTCACACTCTGAGGTCTGTTTTCAAGAATCGGGCCAAATCCAGATTCTCGAAAACAAACAAAAACCCGTAAACGTGTTGTTAAAGGCACATTCCGTAAAACTTGGAAGTTTTCCTCGTTTTTGTTTTTGTTCTTTGACTCGAGTCAGAGAGGTTTTGAGGATGAGTTTGTAGAAATCAGCAAAACATCAGCGATGATCCTCTCTCTCTCCCTGAGCAGAACCGGCGTGTTTTCTCTCCTCACGCACTCGTGATGAAGTCCTAATCCTCAGAACGTCTTGGATTAGTCCACAGTTTAATCCACGTCTCTTCTACTTGTCAGTCACCTGATTCCTTCTACAAAACGTGCCGTCGGTCGTAGTGCCTTGGCTCATAATGTGGGAGGGGCTCAGTGGTTGGCTCCTCCTCCTCCTCCTCGATAGAGAAGCACTCCGTCTTCACAGAGTCGTCCACAAAGTCCTCGTCTGTCCCGTGTCCCGTGGACATCAGCCCCACAGCCTCCAGGTCCTGGTTGCTGTCCTCTAAACATCTTCCGTCTGAGTAGAAGGATTTGCCAAGGGAATGCAAATCCGCGCCGCCGCTCGCGTGACCGCTTCCTCCGCCACTTCCTCTCGCGTGACCGCTTCCTCCGCCGTAGCCGCCGCCGCCGCCTTGGCCTTCGCCGCTGCCCTGACAGTCCCCGTCCTCTGAGCCGACTGAACGAGCCCTGGGTTGGACGGAAACAGGGAGGATTTCTTCTCTGGTCACTTGCAAAATTCGGTTGTCTCGCTCTCCGGGACTTGGCAGGACCTGCGAGACGAGAGGACGGGGACAGACAACAAGTGTCACAAAAAAAGGATGACGACATCACAACCTCCACCAACCAGGTCACACGTTTGTCCCACGAATGTCCACTGTCCTCGCAGGGGTTTGTTAAGGATTCTGAAAACACTTTTGTTAACGTTGAGGTCTCTGACCACCGACCCACACGTATGTGTCATGTTAACGCTGAGTGGGGGGCGGGTCTGACGCCCGGTCTGACGCCCGGTCTGACGCCCGGTGACATGAACTGTACAGAACCCACGGCTGCAGCAGTTAGCAGTTAGCCGACAACGTTGTCAAAAATCAATGGCTAAATGAGTTAATGTAGATAATTTGACGCAGATTTTTCATGGTGTTGTGAAAAACACCTGAGCTGCAGATATGTACAACTCCAATTTACTTCCTCACAACCAAGCTAGCAGCTATGTTTGCAAATTTGCAGAACCCAACTCACTTCTGAACAGCTAAGCTAACGGCTAAGTCCACCGATTTGTAGAACCCGAATTATGTCCACTGTTCACTGGATGCTCACAGCGCCCTGGACAACTTGGTTATTATTATTTTAAACTGTCTGCTGTGAGGCGACTGTTGGTAAGTGACGTCTGTCAACTTCCTGTTTCAAAAAAACTGACACGACTTCTTTACCGAGTCTTACCAGAGAGGAGATAGTGGGTTTAGGGACAGGCTTCATTGTCCACGCCTTCACAGTGCAGATGCTAATCGTCACCACACAGACGATGAAAAGGACGACCGCTAGCAAAACTGCGATCACCACCACATGAGCACCTGCGAAAAACATTTAAGCTACAGGTTCACCACTATAATTATTTCAGATTTCCACAATATGGAAAACTTCGTCAATATTAAACATATTTTACAATTACTTTACTTTAAGGAACAGTTTTTTCTGCTTCACAAATAATAATAATAATAATAATAGTAGTAAAAATAATAATAATAGAAAAATCACCCTCTTCTCATTCAAGATTATGATCTTAATGAAGTTCACTGTGATGGACTTAAAATGGGTGGTGATTTTTTGTGAATGTATCACCACAGGTCACCGCAGGTCACCGCAGGTCACTGCAAGTCACCACAGGTCACCGCAGGTCACTGCAAGTCACCACAGGTCACCGCAGGTCACCGCAGGTCACTGCAGGTCACTGCAGGTCACCGCAGGTCACTGCAGGTCACCGCAGGCCACCGCAGGTCACTGCAGGTCACCACAGGCCACTGCAGGTCACCGCGGGTCACTGCAGGTCACCGCAGGTCACAGCAGGTCACCACAGGTCACCACAGGTCACTGCAGGTCACCACAGGCCACTGCAGGCCACCGCGGGTCACTGCAGGTCACCGCAGGTCACCACAGGTCACCACAGGTCACTGCAGCTCAGACTAACCTGACTCAGTAGCGCAGATGCGGTCGGTCTCTTTGAACGCCACATGTTCCACGTTGTTCCCATAATCCAACCGTCCTCTGAGCGTGACGCACTTCTCCTCGTCATCAGAGGACGGGAGTTCAAATCTGCAGATGAGCTGTTCCAGCTTACAATCTGAAGTAAATTCATCCTGAAAGTCAAACAAACAAACAGACATTACTCGCATTAATCACATGATGTTTGATGTGCTGCAATATGGAGGCAGGAGATACTGACACAGAGTCAGTGCTGACTGCACTGTGAGCGCCCCCTGCAGTGCAAAGCCAACCTGACATTAAGACGTGAGTTTAAGTCTACGATATTTTCACGTCTTTATCTCACTGTTAGACAGACTTTTCCTGAAGGAAAGTGAAGTTTGTAAACCACTCACTCTCCCACACCAAAGTCCATAGAGAAAATCAGTGATTTCAGCTCACAGGGAAACAGGAGTTGTTGATCCACTGCTGCCTCCATCACTAAGTTCAAATGTCTTACTTTAGTGAATTCAGTGTTTGAAATCATCATTTAGATTAAATCAAGTGACACAAAGTGACCACACGAGGCAGCAGTAGACCAGCAGCTCCTGTGTCCCTGGGAGCTAAAATCACTGATTTTCTCTATGGACTTTGGTGTGGGAGAGTGAGTGGTTTACAAACTTCACTTTCCTTCAGGAAAAGTCTGTCTAACAGTGAGATAAAGACGTGAACACAAGCTGACATAGAATTTATGATGCGAGTCTTTTGTTAAATATCTGTTTTTCCTTGTGTTTCAGGCTGGCAGACACAGACATACTTTCATTGTGAACAAGCCTCTGTGTCTCAGGCCGGCTCTCAGCAGCAGGGGGCGCTCATAGAGCAGTCAGTGCTGACGGTGTGTCAGTATCTCTTTCAACCGCACGTTGAAAAACCTCGATTGACCCTTTGACCCCCCTGTAAAACGTGTCCTACTGATCTGACCTGATCTGAGACGACGGTGAACTGAAAGAAGGCATGTTGGTGCTTCTCTGACTCCTTCAGCTCGGTGTAGAAGTGGAAGGGATTGTGGAAAGTGATGACGGTCTTTGCCTTCTCTGCCGCCACGTTCACAGGAGGGAAGTCCAACGTACCTGTAAAGAAATGTTTGAGTTTCACGTCAGCGCGGGAAACTTGTACTGAGTCTTTTGCACAGCAGCCATTTTGTCACGTTGAAGCAGGAAACGCAAAGTCCTTCTTTATCTAATTATACTTTGCGGCATACTGAGCAGTGTAAGGCTGCGACAGGAATGAAGTGGACATTTTCAGAAATTGAAGGTTGTTGATTTAAATTTAATTGGTAAAGCACATCCCACATGACTTACTGCAGGGCTATTGAGGCCACGCCCCCTACATGACATCACAGGAGACTTCTAGAAATGACTTCTGATTTCTAAACTATTGAAGCTGCATTACAGCTGCTAAACCACATATGCTAAATAGAAGCTAGGTAGCACCATTTCATTTAGGAGGCTAGCTTATCGTGGTTCTAGCCATGTATGACAAAATATTTGTATTTGTGTATGACACAGGTTCTTTTCAAGTTCATTCTCAAAAATTCCCATAATTTTCCATGGAAAGTTTCTAAACATTTACTGGGAATTTTCTGTTCCTTTGCAACCCTAATCATAACTTGGACGCCGGCACTGGGAGCGACGTCGACTTATCCTGGGCTAGCCTTTGTTAGCAAAACCAGCCGATAACAACGTCTACACATTTGGCGCACACAAACAACACTTCATGGAACAAGATTAACGATAGTTTGTGTACAAGTGATTTACTCCAAAACAAATACGACAGAAGTGAAATTAAGGGAAAAGCTGCTTTGTTTGTGAGGTGGCAGCCATCTTGGAATCCTAACTTGGGGTATGTGAGGTTGCTCAGTTGGAAGTTTTGAGTCACAATCATCATAATTACGTTTGTACGAGTGTATAATTGCTTTAAGACAAAAAATCTCTCTTACTTTCAGGCAAGGGCCTTGCTTTACGAGGGCCGCCATTTCGGCAGCCTGGACAAACAAACTAGCCAGAAGAAGCTTTGCACCTTTTTTGTGTTTAATCTGTCAATTGGTTTTGCTCATGTTAAAGTAAATGGTTGATAACAGGCCTGACCATTTTTCACCAGCAGGGGCGCCATGGTGACACAACCAGCATTGTCAGAGGATTTAGACCTTTCTCTGGCAGTTTGTGACCTTGTTTTAATCAGTGTACCTCTAAGTATCAGTGATTTTTGATCTGTTTCTTCATCACAGTCATCACCTTCTCCTGGCATGTCAGCTATTATTGAACATTCATGTTTATCTACTCCTTCATCAGCTGGTTCCTGTTTTTCAAAATGTCGTGTCTTCCTGT
Organism: Brachirus orientalis; assembly: GCA_016785285.1. Classification (NCBI taxonomy): domain Eukaryota; kingdom Metazoa; phylum Chordata; class Actinopteri; order Pleuronectiformes; family Soleidae; genus Brachirus; species Brachirus orientalis. The sequence continues at coordinate 213,450 of JAFBJR010000498.1, read as the reverse complement.
CAGCTTTGCCAGTTGATCTACCCCGTTCAGCCACTAGGGGCACTGTTAACCTGCTGTAGCGCCCTTCTCTGATGTCCTCCTTCCTTTTCGTTCTTTCTTTTTCCTTCATTTCTCTGCCTTTTGCCTCACAGGCCCACTGCAAACGTCTACATGCTTCATCTCTATCCTCAGTTAATTGTACACACTGTAAAGAATCATTATTCGCAGATTTTAATGCATCTTCTATCCGTCCCAAAGTCATCTGTAACTGGTGTATGGTAGAATCCAACGGAGAAGCACAGGAGGAAGGTTTTACTTCTGATGTGTGTGGCTGTACATTATCAGGATCTATGTTGATATTTCCCGCGCGTAGAGGTGAAACACTTGGTTGTTCTGGTGTTTCGCTTACATCAAAATCCATTTGTCCTGAGAACGTTAACACTGGATACAGAGAAGTAGCAGTGTCAGCAGACGCTGCAGTGTAAGGAGGGGGTGCAGAAGGTTTAACGGCCGCACCCTCCTGTGACACTTCCTCACTGTTTTTGCCTGACGACATGACGCCTTTTTCCTCGTCATAATCTTCAACTTTTCTCAAAGCATTAAAAAAACAACTTCATAAGTTGCACATCTAAGTTCCAATTCTTCCACTTTGTCCTTTAATGGTGTTATTTTTCCTACCCTCCATAATACTGGCTTTGCCATCAACTCATTCAGTTTGGAGCGACAAGCGATCAACTCTGCTCTCGTATTATTTAATTGTGTACAGAACAGGATGCTCTGGTTTCATCCTTCGCAGGCCAATAAGCCTCATCTCTCTCATGTTTAAGAAATTTATCCAGATTCCTCTTATTCAAATGTGGATATTTACGTTTCAATGGATCCACTAACTGTTTCTCCAAATGTTCCCATTTTGTTATTTTGTCTCGGTTAAATCAAATAGAATTAATAATGGTAATTATTTATTTATTTATTGTGAACAACGTGACAGAAACCAGGGAGCAACTCCCTCGTTCCTGAAAGACAAGCTTCTAGGTCCAGACTATTTCTGGACCCGGTCTTTCACTTGGGGTCCTTCCCAGAACTTGGACATCGTTTTAAATCTGCACATTAATTCACCTGACGCCAAATCAGTGATTAATGCTGTGTTCTACTGTCAACAGCCGTCGGTTTACACCGTTAGGTTTCAGGCTGTCCGCTTTTTTTTGAAAAGTAATCACTCACACTCACACAGAAACCATGAACAAATACAAAACCTCACAATTTTCCCTGCCCATCAGACCCCTCGACCAGCCCGAGTGGCCGTGTCGGTCAGTCTAGTGTCCCTCGAGAAAACCTAACGTTCCTCGGGCCAACACTATTCAGCGAACCTTTAAGCAATACGACTCCTGATAACTCACTCCAGTTGTCTCACTAATCAATTTATACGTTTCTGGGAGTTCATTCCACTTCAGGCTTAAATTTAAAATCACCAATATGCAGTTGTTTTGTTGGAAAAGGTCACTGCTTGCCTTGTTTTTGGGTCGACCCGCCCAGTGGAATTCACAGACAGAAACTTCTTCCCAATTCACCTCAACACGGTGATCGTCTTTCCTCCCTGATCACGTCGGGGTCACCAACTTGTTGGACTTTCCGGTCCAGCCGGTCCGTGGGATCCAACGACCCGGTGTGCGTGTCAAACAGGAGTCTTTTATTTGTGTACACACTTGGAGAGATCTCTGTGGTCCGACAGACAGGTCACGTCAATGGGATCGTGTCTCCCTCTCTGGCAGTCGGGGCGAACGGCCCCCGAACAAGAAGAGCAAAAACATGTATATGTGGCTGTCGTCGCTCTCGGTTCCCAGTAACTGTAGAAACTGTACTTTTAGTTGCCCAATCATGATACCACATAAGGAGTTATTTTGTAGATTTGACTTATGAGCTGTCACAAGGTGTCTGACAGTGGCGAGAGGAAAACAGGATGTGTGTGTGTGAGCTAGAAGGTTCTCTTCCTCTGTTTCCTTAAAGCAAGACGCGCGTGTGCAGTACAATATTCCACAATATTTTAACACTCGACAGGCTTCAAACTTGGCAGGTGTGTGCTGTGACGACTTTTGACACTTTCCCATTATACAGTTCCAGCGCTACTCGGTTCTACTCGACTCGGCTCGGTATTGATCATGTTATTTTCCATGACTTTATAGTTCCTCCTCGACGCGGGCGTGGTCGCCATGGAAACAGCCGTGACGACACAAAGACACAAAGCAGTTGTTTTCTTTGCAGTGAATCATTTTCCTCAGTTTTCTAAACAGATGAGTTCACTGAATGGTTCAGTACTTCCTGCATGAGCGGAGCACAGACTCCGTCTGACACAGTCACTGAAGTGAAATCCGGCTGAACGGCTTGTGATTGGGCTCACCATCTCCGTCTTTCAGCAGTGCTGTCGCTAAATACACCAGACTCCTCTGTTAAATATGGACATTTTACAAATGTCCTTGTTAAATGTTGCAGATTAACGCATGTTTTCAGGATTTTCAAATCTTTTTAACTCATCTACAGTTCAACATTGTTTGCTTTGATTCTCGTGTCGGACTTTGTCGCGCTCGCGACTCTTCCAGTGACGACGCTCTCTGACCAATCAGAGGCCAGCAGTCTGTCCACGTCACGTTTTAGTTTCGGCTCAGCTCGACTGGAACCTTGACAGAGCAGGGACTAAAAAAAAGGACCAGGTACCAGGTTCTATCACTGATGGAAAAGGGAAAAAAAGCTGAGTTGAGTGGAGCTGAGTCGTGCTAGAACTATACAGTGGAAAAGCATCATTTGACATTGTTTGGATATATACCGCTATAGGAGGCTCTTGCGAGCTTAAAGACAGTCGTCCCAATACAGAGGTGCTACGCGAGGCAACATGCTGCGATGACAAAATGGTTCCCCATTGAATTGACATGTTACTTACAGGTGACATGAGCCTTCTTAACGCTATTGAAGGTGAAAGACTGTGAGGCCACCGTCTGTGACTTGTCTCCTCCCTGTATGGCTGTGACTGTGACGTAGTGATAGTCCATGTAATGCAAATGACTCTTCCAGACATAATGACTCAGGTCATACTGGTGCTCCATGGTTTCATTTTCATAGTACCTAAAAGAAAAACACAACTCATGAGTGAAACTATGAGTGAAAACATAACAAAAAATATTTGGTTAAATTGGGTGTGGGAGAGTGAGTGGTTTACAAACTAAAAGTAAGCTGAAGACATGAACATATTCTTAAAATATCATAGACTTAATCTGATTTTCTGTCTTTTGCAACAGAATACATAAGTTTCTCTCCCACACCAAACTCCATAAAGAAAATCAGTGATTTTAGCTCACAGGGACACAGGAATTGTTGATCCACTTCTGCCTCCATCACTAAGTTCAAATGTCTTCTTTTTTGACTTTGGTGTTTGAAATAATTTGTTCAGTTTTACCTCAGTGACACAAAGTGACCACACGAGGAAGCAGTAGACCAGCAGCTCCTGTGTCCCTGTGAGCTAAAATCACAGATTTCTCTATGGACTTTGGTGTGGGAGAGTGAGTGGTTTCCAAACTTCACTTTCCTGTTGGGAAAAGTCTGTCTAACAGTGAAATAAAGACGTGAACATGTTCTCGAGATATCGCAGACATAAACTGACGTAGATTTTATCTTCTAAGTCTTTTCAGAAGTGGATAAGCTGATAGTTGTCTTCAATACAAAACTCCATAGAGAAAATCAGGGTTTTTACATAACAGCACACAGAAGTTGTTGATCCACTGCTGCCTCCATCACTAAGTTCAAATGTCTTATTTTGTGATTTTTGCATTAGAAATATTTAATTTAGATTAACCTCAGTGACACAAAGTGACCACACGAGGCAGCCGTAGACCAGCAGCTCCTGTGTCCCTGTGAGCTAAAATCACTGATTTTCTCTATGGACTTTGGTGTGTAAATCTGAGCAAAGATTTTCAAACCATGAAGTCATTAAAATAACACATTTGAACTGTCCCTGTAAGTGCGTTCAGGTCACTCACATACACGAGTGGTTAAACTTCACTAAAGAAGTCATTTATATTAAAATAAAAACAGTATATTTAACATACTTTCTTGGAAAATAATTACCCGTCAGAGCCTTGGATTTTCACGTGGAAGCGAGTTTGTGGCTGCTGGTCACTGTACGTCCAGCTCACTGTGGTTTTCAGGTTTGTGCAGCTGACGGTCACATTTGTCGGAGGTGGAACTGCAGACAGAACGCGAGCGAGACGAGACACTGGGTCAGTGTCCTGCTACACAGTCAACACTCCACCATTCGTTGTTTCCAAATCGAAATGTTAACATGGAAAACATACAGTACATATGTTTGCCTAAGTTCTTTTTTGCCACCAGTGGAGTCGCCCCCTGGTGGCCGACTGCTACTCGTTCCATTCCACTTCTTGGACCTCACTTCACCTTAAATCCGCCTCCGTGTGTGAGATTTATGCTCAAGCTGAGATGAATTCTGATTTGAGTCATGTTTCAAATACAGCTGTGATTATTCATTGATTACTAAATAAATTTTGAAAATCAATTCATCGATTTTAGTGTTTGCTTGTTTTTTTAAATAATTAAAACGAGTTTCTCTGAGTTTTCATCTTCTTAAATGTGAATATTTTCTGGATTCTTTGTTCCATATAACAAAGAAATGGGTGAGCGATTGGTTACACTGCCCCCCCATGGATTCTTTTGGTAATGACAGTTTAATCCATAAGCTTTCAGAAGAAATGGAGGCAAAGTGGAGACATTAGGCTCGTGTACAGGGCTGCAACGATTACCTGATTATTAAATCAATGACTAACTGTCCACCATTGTTTTAATAATTAAAACAAGTTTCTTTCCATCTTCAGCTTCTTAAATGTGAACATTTTCTGGTTTCTTTGCTCCAAATAACAAAGTAAATCATTAAAACCGAATTATCTGGTTTGTGGACAAAAACAATACGTTTGAGAACATCATCATTTCCAGGTTTAACAAACACTGATCAACATTTTCTGACATTTTATGGACCAAACAACAAACTGATTCATCGAGGGAATAATCAACAGTTTCATCAATTATGATAATACCCGTTAACTGCAGCCACAAACCAAAATTATTAATGATTTCTTTGTTATATGGAGCAAAGAAACAAGAAAATATTCACATTTAAGAAGCTTATTTAGCTGATTTATTGATTTATCGATGTAAATATTCTTAAATCCTCAGTGTCAAATATATTGTAACTGTACTGTTTCCATCTATTAAAAACCCTCCTATAATAATAATAAAAATTATTATTATCATTATTATTAATTATTATTATTATTAAATAACAACAACAATTAATAAGAAGAGTAAGAATTTTAATATGTATTTAGAAACACAACTATCCTGCATCAGAAAATGATTCATGACCTTTTGACCTTGTGGTTGTTTATCTTCTGATCAGGGCTGCAACTAAATTATTCCCATAATCTGCCCATCGTTTTCTTGATAAATTGTTGAATTTTTCAGACTATAAAATAAAAGAAAATGTTAAAAATGTCCACAAACCAAAATTATTAAATTTTGAACAATTTCCTTGTTATTGTGGAACAAAAGAAATCAGAAAATATTCATATTTAAGAGAAACTGATTAATCAATGAACAAAATAGTTGACAGCCGATTAAGTAACTTGTTAATATTTTCATGGTGTGGTGTAAATCTATACCAGGGATTATTTACTTGAAGCTCAACTTTGCAGTTTTTTTTTCCGCAGGGAAAGTTTCCGATTTTGAAAATTTATGGAATTTTGCAACCCTGGTAGTGATGGATTATTGATTATTTAATCACTGCAGCATCAAGCTGGATTAAAATCTGGATACGTATAAAGTCGGATTGTATTCTCCATTTTACAATCACAGACTCTGATAACGTGAACCATGACCATAACACCTACGCTGTTAAATACCTGCCACGACAAAAGACACACATATTTCTGAATATGGGAGTGGTGTGTGTGTGTGTGTGTGTGTGTGTGTGTGTGTGTGTGTAGCTGGTCTTCCTCATGTTGTGGGGACCTAAATGTGTCTCCACACTCACATTATGGGGACTTGTCTTCCTTATGGGGACAAAAATCTAGTCCCCATAACGTAAAGGACTCCATTTTAAGGTGAAGACATGTTTTAAAGTTAGGCTGAGGTTAGGGTTAGGTTAAGGTTAGAGGTCAGGGTTAGGGTTAGGACACTAGTAATTATGGTTAAGGTTAGAGTAAGTCTGCAGGAAATGAATGGAAGTCAATGGAATGTCCTCTGTAGTCATGGAAACCACTGTGTGTGTGTGTGTTGTCAAAGGTAACAGGGAGCGATCAGGAAGCAAAGGTCTAACAGCAGCAGGTGTAAATGAGGTGGAGTGGCAGCAGTGGAGCTGCTCCACCAGTTAGACCTCATTGTTTTTCACTTCACAAAGACACAGAAGCCACGTCTTGTCACTTGTCATCAAAGGGATGTCATAAAAAACAACAACAACAAATGGTTGAAGTAAAAAACTTGGGGCTGATCAGGTTCTTGGGACGCTGTCGTGTTGTGAATGAACTCCAGACATTTCTGAGAAGTCACTCAAAACTCTCAGTGAAAACAAGGAGAAAACTGATTTTAGCCATTCAACAAAAGACTCAGTTAATAAACACTACGTCAGTTTAAGTCTGCAATAACTTCGGAACATGTTCACGTCTTTATCTCACTGTTAGACAGACTTTTCCAACAGGAAAGTGAAGTTTGTAAACCACTCACTCTCCCACACCAAAGTCCACACCAAATTTCTGCATCAACCCCCGCCCAACAGTAACTACAGGCCAGGTTAAGAGACAGCTGGAAAGACTACACCAGCAAAAGGCTGCAGGCCCTGACGGCATCACACCCAGGATCCTGAAGTTGTAAACCACTCACTCTCCCACACCAAAGTCCATAGAGAAAATCAGTGATTTTAGCTCACAGGGACACAGGAGCTGCTGGTCTACTGCTGCCTCCATCACTAAGTTCAAATGTCTTATTTTGTGATTTCAACCTTTAAAATCCCCAATTTAGATTTATTTAAGTGACACAAAGTGACCACACGAGGCAGCAGTAGACCAGCAGCTCCTGTGTCCCTGTGAGCTAAAATCACTGATTTTCTCTATGGACTTTGGTGTGGGAGAGTGAGTTGTTTGGAAAAGTCAGTCTAACAGTGAGCTAAAGACGTGAACATTGTACATTTGATACAAATGATGAATACATGTATACTACTAAATTAACCGACTAATATTTGATTAATTTTGATTATTTTTTTTATTTTGACTTCACCAGGAAATGTCTCCTAAATGTGAACGTTTTTAGGTCCTTTTACTCCTCATAATCTCCTAAATCTATGGCATTTAAACGTTGAATGTCACTCACACTATTCTAATGCGAATATATTATTATACAGTAAATGACTCGTACATTTGGTGACGTTTGTATTTACTCACCAATCACAGCGGAAGCAGCGCTGAGGAGGAGGAAGAGGAGGAAGAAGTCCGTGAGCATGGCTCCGCGTCAAACTCTTTAAATCCTCCACTAACTACAAAATTACAGCTAAAACACGAGTAAAAACTACACCTGAACGCGTCATCATCGAAAAAAGAGACGTTTCAAAACCAAACAGGAAGTAAAAATCAGCCAACTTCCTGCTTTTAACTCGTTTCCAAAGGAAAACCGGGCGCTTACTCTTCATTTGTCATTCTACAGCGGAATTCACTTCACTCACTTTAGAGAGGGGAGGGGGGGAATAAAACCCACACCTGGATGACGTCACCGAAAACGGCCAAAGTCAATTTTCTCCCTTCAAAATAAAAGCCTTCGAAAGTTTCACATCATGAAGTTAAAATAAAGACGAGTTTATTGGTGTAGCACATTTAATCACAAGCAAAACCGCGGTGTGCTTTAAACACAATAAATAAATAAAATGTCAACGTTGTATAAAAAAAAGTAATAAAAGTGTAATATTTCCGCATATTGATTATATTACAATACCACACAGTCACGCTCACAATAATACCATTTTCATAAAAAATACAAAAGAACTCATATAATAGTGCATGATAATTTAAATGTAACAAAATTAAGAAAATGCGTTTTAAAAGAAAAAAAAAAAAAATTAAGAGGAAGAGACAATGTAAAACAAGAATTATTTTATAAACAAATAAATCAGGGCTGAAACTGTCACTCGATTAATCAGTTTTTCATTGATTCATTGACATTCATCTTTTAATTAGTTAAAACCATTTGCTCCATAAAACAAAGAACTCATTAAAACAGAATTATTTTGGTTTGTGGACAAAAACAAAGACATTTGTGAACATTGTCATCATTTCCAGGTTTGACAAAAACTGATAAATATTTTTTTAATATTTTCTGACATTTTACAGACCAAAGAAGCAGTGGATTAGTCATCAAATCAATCAATTATGAAAATAATTGTTATTTGCAGCCTTAAAATGTATACATAATATATTTCTTTATTTAATTTAATTGAATAAATGTCTGGATTAAATTAAATTACATGGAAACACATTGATTTCAACACAAATATTGTAAGTGTTGCCTATTCAAAAATCTATTTAATATAGTTAGATTAAATTTATTGATCCATTTGGGTAATTAGTTTTTTTTTAAATTAGCATTAAAATCAAATTATTCCATAATATTTCTTGACTAATGATGCAATATTGTATTGTGAAGGCCACATCATTTACATGTATTTCCTTAGGTAAATCAGTTCACTCGGAAAGGTGGTCATTGTCGCTACCTAGTGTCCACATTGTGTCATTACATTGTTAAACAAATTATATTTGTTGTTTCGTATATTTATTTAGAAATGTTTTTATTTTGTCAGCGTCTTTTAAAGTGCTTTTATTACTGTCATCATTATGAAGTCAAGATTTAAAAATAAAATAACGAAATAAAGCGATTTAAGCTGACGTACATTTGACGAGCTGAGCCTTTATTTTTGACACTTAAAGCTACGGTATGTAATTTTTGTTGATTGTTGTTGTTATTCTGCCTCCATTTGTATTTTTGCGAATATAAACAATGTCACATTTTTTGTTTGCCGCGTCCTTTCATGTGAAAACAGGCAAAACTATCAGACCTGTCTGGGGAGTGTTTGTGTGTATACAGCAGCAGAGCAGGGGCAGAGCAGAGACGGGAGGGTCCTAACTTTGTTAAATGTCCTCACTCTGTCAAAATGTCCTCACTTTGTCAAAATGTCCTCACTCTGTCAAAATGTCCTCACTCTGGCACAAGTACAAGAACACACACACACACATGGACGCTCTCGTCACAGCCCGACACGTGACGAGTGATAACAGCTGGTGTCCACACGACCGTGGACAGTAATCCTGCAGGGACAAATCGTCCGAGCGTCCTGCTGGACGTCTGGCAGACGTTGGTCCTCACAGCTGCAGTGTGGAAGGAAGTGTCAGCATCAATCCTTCCATCTGATGTGGTGTTGGTAACGAAGAAACACGTAAAAGATACACGTTTAGTCTCCTTCACACTAAACTAGTGAGTATACCTGGGGTTTTTGAAGGTGAAAGTTTCAAATGTAGGGCCCCCTAAAGTTATAATTCCAAAATTCTTTCTTTCTTTCTTTCTTTCTTTCTTTCTTTCTTTCTTTCTTTCTTTCTTTCTTTCTAGCATGCTAGTTAGCGTGCTAACATTTAACTTGTTGACCTCTATGTGGGCTGGAACATACTTAAGTCAGGTGTGATGTCATTAATGCATCTTGTGTCATATTGTAAACCACTCACTCTCCCACACCAAAGTCCATAGAGAAAGTTGTTGATTTTAGCATCACAGCACACAGGAGTTGTTGATCCACTGCCGCCTCCATCAGTTAGTTCAAATGTGTTGATTTGTGAATTCGGCATATCAGATCTTTAATTTAGATGCACCTCAGTGACACAAAGTGACCACACGAGGCAGCAGTAGACCAGCAGCTCCTGTGTCCCTGTGAGCTAAAATCACTGATTTTCTCTATGGACTTTGGTGTGGGAGAGTGAGTGGTTTACAAACTTCACTTTCTTGTTGGGAAACCCTAAAACCAATAATAAAAACAATTTATGACATCTTAAGAATATGGCCTCTGCTTTGTATCGCTCTTAGAAAGAATTTTCAACTTAACCAGTTCCTCAAAAATGAGGTTCTGCCTCATTTGGACCAGGTTTTGGTCTCCATGAGGACTACTGGTCCTGACAAGGTCAGTGTTTATGACAGACAAGGTCCTAAAGAGGTAACAAATACAAACACACACACACATTTAAAAAACATTAAATGACAACAGCCGCAGATTAACTGCTGGGATATGTGTTTTTTTCCTCTTACATGTGCTCGAGATTTAATCTGGAGGGAAGCCCCGCCCCTTTACTGTCACCAAACTACATACACACAAACACGCTGGTTTCCATGACTTCAGAGGACATTCCATTGACTTCCATTCATTTCCTGCAGACTTACTCTAACCTTAACCATAATTACTAGTGTCCTAACCCTGACCCTGACCTCTAACCTTAACCTAACCCTAACCTCAGCCTAACTTTAAAACATGTCTTCACCTTAAAATGGAGTCATTTACGTTATGGGGACTTGATTTTTGTCCCCATAAGGAAGACAAGTCCCCATAATGTGAGTGTGGAGACACATTTAGGTCCCCACAACATGAGGAAGACCAGCTACACACACGCACACACAGTATCAGATATGGCAGCTATGCAGCATTAAATCCCATCTCTCTGTCTTTGCCCTGAATCCTGCTGCTCTGCTGTATGTGTGAGCACGTGAACAGCTGCTTAGCATGTGGCTCCTCCCCCATCAGGTAACTCCACCCATCTCACCCCCACCCACCCCTCAGTCATCAGCAGCAGAGACTCTCTCCTCCTTCACTCCTGAAACCACTGGACCAACAACTGGGTGCTTTTTGGTGTGCAGTCTTTTTACTAAACAAGCATAATCTACATCCACCCATCCATCCATCCATCCATCTGTCCTTCCACCATGCGGGCTCTACTGGAGAGCAGCTGGATCCAGTTCGGACCGGCAGGCAGGGGGTCATATGACTGGGTGACTGGATCACCGTCCACACAGGGAAAACAGGTGAGAACAGCTCGGAAAAACAAAAACAAGTCTGTCAACTGTGGATTTAAAACCTGATAATGAAAAGTTTCTTCGCTATAAAACTGATTATGATTGATTATTTAGATGATTTTGTAAACTTTGATAAACCACTCACGCTCCCACACCAAAGTCCATAGAGAAAATCAGTGATTTTACATCACAGGGACACAGGAGTTGTTGATCCACTGCTGCCTCCATCACTAAGTTCAAATGGGTCATTTTGTAAGTTCGGCATTGAAAATCTTTAATTTAGATATACCTCAGTGACACAAAGTGACCACACGAGGCAGCAGTAGACCAGCAGCTCCTGTGTCCCTGTGAGCTAAAATCACTGATTTTCTCTATGGACTTTGGTGTGGGAGAGTGAGTGGTTTACAGTCTCACCATGCAGTTGTGTTGGATTCAGTTTTTCTGTTTAACTGAAATACTCTGTGGATTTTTTCTGATTTATTGTTTTGGTCCATAAGAATCACGTCCTCTGATTGGCTGACCAATGAAAAACAACTTATTTCTACTTGTTTGAGTCTTTCGATGATACAGTGAAACTCAAAAGTAGATGGTAGGTTAGGGCTAGCTTGCTAACGTCTGAAGTTAACGATGACCTGGATGACCGAGAACCTTCACAGGTAACTCAAGAGCTTTTTTGATCAACAGAGCCTAAACGGAAACGAGCTGGACGCGGGCGAGGACAGAAAGTTGGAGCTCGTGGTCTACGCGGTCCTCCCGCTTGCCCTTGTCCTCCTGCTGTCTCTCCTTGTGGGCCTGCTATACCGTCGCTGGTCCCGCAGCAAGCTCAGCCTGGCCAGCATCATCGCCCTGGACCTCCACACCGAGAGCAGCGATGAGTTCCTGTCCTCCCTGACCAGGAACGCTGAGCGCCACACCAGCACCAGCTCCGACGGCTCAGACGGAGTCTTCGTCATGGTCTACCTGCCTCCGCCCTACGAAGAAACCCTCACCAAGATCACGCGCGCCGCCAGCCTGTCCAGCTCTAGAGACGTGGAGTCGATAAGGATAGAAGATCTGGAGGCCAAGCTGTGTCCGGAGCTCAAACCCAGCAGCCGATATGTGTGACGTAGTGTTGAAAAACTGTAACTGCGGAAACTCCACAATTTTGTGGGTTTTTCGTTACATTTGTTGTTTAATTGTCAAGTCACTTGTCTGAACAGCTCCAGAGCCTTTGAGCCTCCTTCAGAACATACTGTATCCTTAGTCGTTGGCTTTTGGCGTCTGGACTTGTTTGACTTATGTTGAAGGTGACATAGTTTTGGTTGTTTTTTTTTCCTTTTGGGTTCACTTTGTTTCCAGGGACAAACGCTTATTGGGTCCAAAAACCTCCAAAGTCCTTTTCCAAACCACGTTTTCCTGAACCTCGATGGTAAACGGCAAAAGATCAAGAAACTATGTGATGTAGAATCAATAAAGTCTAAAGAGGATAAATTGCAGTGTTGGGAGAATTTGACTGTGCTACTGTTTGCAACTGAAGACAGTAATGAGGTTGTTGTGCGGTGACGCCACCTACAGGTCGTCTTCGTCAGAAACATGTACATAGATGTCTTCAGAAAACAGCTGTTGTATGTGCAGCCGTTGGTTGTGACCAAAGTTTGCAAACAAGACAGAAACGTGGATGTGAAATAAAAAGCCTCGCATTTAAAGAAGCCACTGCAATGTCTCTATGTTAGTTTGACTTAAGTTTGATATGGAAAAGTCAAGGTAAAGTAACTATTACCAGATTACCAGGATTTTAGTGTCCTCGCTTTGACAAAATGTCCTCACTTTGAAAAAATGTCCTCACTGTCAAAATGTCCTCACTTTGACAAAATGTCCTCACTTTGAAAAAATGTCCTTGCTTTGACAAAATGTCCTCACTTTGACAAAATGTCTTAACTTTGACAAAATGTCCTCACTTTGACAAAATGTCTTAACTTTGACAAAATGTCCTCACTTTGACAAAATGTCCTCACTTTGACAAAATGTCCTCACTTTGACAAAATGTCCTCACTTTGACAAAATGTCCTCACTTTGACAAAATGTCCTCACTTTGACAAAATGTCCTCACTTTGACAAAATGTCCTCACTTTGACAAAATGTCCTCACTTTGACAAAATGTCCTCACTTTGACAAAATGTCCTCACTTTGACAAAATGTCCTCACTTTGACAAAATGTCCTCACTTTGACAAAATGTCCTCACTTTGACAAAATGTCCTCACTTTGACAAAATGTCCTCACTTTGACTCTGAACAAAGGATTTCAAACACAGAATTTTACAAAATAAGACATTTGAACTTAGTGATGGAGGCAGCAGTGGATCAGCAGCTCCTGTGTCCCTGTGAGCTAAAATCACTGATTTTCTCTATGGACTTTGGTGTGGGAGAAACTTGTTTTTTGTTTTTAACCACAAAAGGCTGTAAAGTGTATTTCCAGTTGAGATTAAAACTCAAAAGCACTTTTCCATTTTTTTCCATTCATTATTTATATACATTCATACAGTGCAGTGAGTGGTTTACTAACGTCAGTTTCCTGTTGGAAAAGTCTGTCTAACAGTGAGATAAAGACGTGAATGTGTTCCAAAGGTGTTGTAAACTTAAACTTACATTGATTTTATTAGTTTTAACCATTCACTCTCTCTCACATACACATTATTATTGTTATTATTATTATTATTATTATTATTACTATTAATAATAATAAATAGATACAAAGTCACTGCCATGAATACAACATGCTTCACTTTATTATGGCCATAAATGACAGGCTGCTAATTTGAGACAAGATTATATGGTGTAGTTAGTGATACCTAAAGCAGATTGAGATTAGGGGCAATCATCACCCGGGTAATCTTCGTCTTCCATGTTTTTGCACTCATCTGGGATAAGAACCTCCATTCTGCAAGTTAAACACAAAACATCAAAAGTGCTGATTTATCACCATAGAGACTAGATTCAATTGAACAGAAAAGAAAAACGACGCTTACATTTCTTTTAATTTCTCGAGCGGAATCTTGGTGTTGAAGCCTTTTTCACTGTGGAAACATTAGACAAACAGAAAACAAGAGTTTGCCTCAGCCGCAGATTTGGTTACAAACCTTGGAACAGCGATCTTCTTCTTCCAGCCTGAGGATTTTGTTGCGTGACCTGCTCCTCCTTGTGCTTTTGTTAGTATGTGTAATAATATCAGGGAGTGGGCCTTTTTCCTCAGGTCAAAAAAACAACAGCAAACGAATGAAGAAAGAAAATGCCCTGATAATAAAAACACTTTTATATTAAGTCAAAACTATGAGGTAAAACTTTATAGCTATGACATATAACATCAAAATGATGAGATAAAATGTCTAAGATATGAGGTAAAACACAATTATCATGTAAAACATCAAAAAATATGCTGTTAATGTAAAACATAAACATCATGAGATAAAAAGCCTAAAACATGAGGTAAAACTGCATATTTATTATGCAAAACAGAAAAAATATGAGATTGAAAATCTAAAATATGAGGTAAAGTGATATAATTATGAAAATATCAAAACTATGAGATGAAAAGTCAAAAAAATAAGAGACAAAACTTCATAATTATGAAGTAAAATTCAAAATGATGACATAAAAGTCATAAGTATGAACTACCAAAAGCCGACACTATGAAAAATGTATTAAATATGTGATTAATAAATGATGTCATACTTAAGTAACAGTTAAGATTATGAGATAGAAAATCAAAATTAGGATTAAGCCATACACACGGTGTATTTAAAACATCAACATGTTCAAAAAAATATAAGTGACTGTTGAGGTTTAATGTGTCATGTGATTTCACTGGAGAGGAAAACATACTTACAGAGTACTGATCAATTCTTGAAGAAAACATTTCATGTCATCGGTTATGTCGTCGTCAAGAAACTCTGCAAAGACAACGGGGAAAAACACCTTTAAAATGTGTTGAGTTATTTTAAAAAATGTGAACCACTCACTCTCCCACACCAAAGTCCATAGAGAAAATCAGTGATTTTAGCTCACAGGGACACAGGAGCTGCTGGTCTACTGCTGCCTCGTGTGGTCACTTTGTGTCACTGAGGTAAATCTGAACAAAGGATTTCAAACACTGAAGTGACAAAACAAGACATTTGAACTTAGTGATGGAGGCAGCAGTGGATCAACAACTCCTGCGTGCTGTGATGTAAAATCACTGATTTTCTCTATGGACTTTGTGGGAGAGAATTTTGTGTTTTCAGTTGGAAAAGACAGAAGTCTTGCCAAAATAATTAAGTCTAAAATATCTTCAGAACATGTTCACATCTTTATCTCACTGTTAGACAGACTTTTCCAACAGGAAAGTGAAGTTTGTAAACCACTCACTCTCCCACACCAAAGTCCATAGAGAAAATCTGTGATTTTAGCTCACAGGGACACAGGAGCTGCTGGTCTACTGCTGCCTCGTGTGGTCACTTTGTGTCACTGAGGTAAATCTGAACAAAGGATTTCAAACACTGAAGTGACAAAACAAGACATTTGAACTTAGTGATGGAGGCAGCAGTGGATCAACAACTCCTGCGTGCTGTGATGTAAAATCACTGATTTTCTCTATGGACTTTGGTGTGGGAGAGTGAGTGGTTTACAAACTCCAGCTTCCTGTTGGAAAAGTCTGTCTGACAGTGAAATAAAGACGTGAACATGTTCTTTGTGTGGAGCCAGTGAATGTGGAACTCACGGGTGCAGCTGATGTTACAGATGTTGAGGGAGGTCTGTTGTGGGAGATTGTCGCTGCAGAAGAGCGTGTTGTTCAGCTGGAAAAGGCCGTATGATTTTTTCCCCATACCTTGCGCTGTCATGCTATGGGTGTCGATTTTCTTTTGCAGTTCAGCCTTGCAGATCACTAAAGGCGGTCAAATACATTCATAAAGCACATTAAAACTATAAACAACCACTGTTGCTCCAAAGTTACATGCTTAAAATAAAGTAAGTAAAAACACAGCAATGGAAACAACAAATGACAACAGAGGAGGAGCAATGAGAAATGCACCCATTAAAATAATAATAATTATTATAAATAAGAATAAATAAATTACACTAATATAATTATACTTTAATTTCTGTCTTTTTTTATATTAAAATTAATTATTTTACATCATACAAGTGCTTTTTTTGTACAGTAAACATCATTTCTTATCAAAACAAACACTTTTACTTTAAATGAATCTGTGAAATATCATCATGAATATCTCAAATGCGATGTCATGATGGAATATTGTAGTCGTGCGACTGTCGATCATTTTCATAAACAATCGTTTTCATGATGAATCGAGCGCTTGTTTGATCTGTGTTTGTCAAACCGGGAAATGATGATGTTCTCAAATGTCTTTGTTTTGTCCACAAACTAAAAATGATCCAGTTTAAATGCTTTCCTTTTTTATTTGGAGCAAAGAAACCAGAAGACATTGACACTGAAGAAGCTGAAATATCAGATAAACTGCTTTGAATTCTTTTAAAAAGACCAGACTCGATGCTAAATGGTTGAGCTCATTGGCGTTTGAGACCCCCGTCCTGAGTGTCTTCACTGTCTCTAATGTAAACGCTGAAACCAGCACTTACTCTTGGCCTTGAGGTTCTGGTCCGAGTGTCTCTTGGGGATGAGGCCGCTGCTGTCGATCGCTGTGATCAGCTCACATCTGGGCAGAATCGTAGCGTCGGCCAGACCACAGGCCAGAACTGTCAGCACAAACACCAGCAGCATCTTCATCTTCACTGCATCTACTGCCTGTGGAGCCAAGTGCGGAGATATATATATATATATATATACGTATATATGTGTGTATATAATAGGATGACGCTCTGACCAATCACAGGAGACCTGGCTCTCTTGTTCAGCTCAGATAAAGAACCGTTCCCTTCGGCACCGGGGATTGGACAGTGTGGGGCCACATTCCAGAAGTGGCTTTGGGTTTCTGAGCTGTAAGGAGGTCAAGGTGTGTGTGTGTGTGTGTGTGTGTGTTCTTGTACTTGCTACAGAGTGAGGACCAAAAATCGTATAAACACCTACAAAGTGAGGACATTTTGTCAAAGTGAGGACATTTTGTCAAAGTGAGGACATTTTGTCTGATCCTCGCTTCTTTAAAGGGCTTTTTCAGGGTTAAGACCTGGTTTTAGGGTTAGGCATCTAGTTGTGATGGTTGAGGTTAGGATAAGGGGCAAGAGAATGTATTACCGTTATGTCTATGAGGGTCCTCACTATGATAGAAGCACAAACCTGTGTGTGTGTGTGTGTGTGTGTGTGTGTGTGTGTGTGTGTGTGTGAAATGAAAACATATCTTCTCATTTACAGGTTACACCTTCGTGGTGATGAAAAGGACAAAAGACCAAAACCAGATGAGGTGAGACAGTTTATCTTCCCACATCACTGTGAGACATGTAGCACTCCAGAGGCCTGGGTGTGTGTGTGTTTGTGTGTGTGTGTGACATGTAGCACTCCAGAGGCGTGTGTGTGTGTGTGTGTGTGTGTGTGTGTGTGTGTGTGTGTTAAACAGCAACAGAAAAGGAACACGTCAACTGACATTCACTGAGTGTCTGTCTGTCTAAGACTGAATGTAAAGGGTCCCAATGATTGAGCCCTGGGGTACTCCACATGTAATTTCTTATCATAGATGAAGCTATGATAGGCTATGTAAGTAGCTACATATATCTCTATATGTATAACTATAATAAAGCTGTCTGTCTGTCTGTCTGTCTGTCTGTCTGTCTGTCTGAGCCTACAAGCTATATCTTTCCAAGATAGCTAGCCAGCTTACTAACTAACTGAGCTAGCTAACCAAACTATCTCTGTATCTGTCCGTACAGTCAGTGTTGCCATGGTAACAGGTTCAAACTCATTAGTGTTGAGTTGAGTAAAACATATTTATTGAATGAAAAAAAAATTTTTTTGACCAAAACATACATTTGTTTTTAATTTCCTTATCATGGATTATAGTCGTAAATAACATGTAAATAACGCTGTGTTCAGTACAAGTTTATTATCAGCTCTGGTCATTTAAAGGAATCAGAACAAAAGCACAAAATGCCACTGATTAAAGTGATGGAAGGCTAGAAGAAGAAGAAGAAATAGAAGAAGAAGGTGTCCGATGTTTGGTAGAGGAACACAGTGCAGTTGGTCGTGAAGAAAATCAAGGGTAGGAAGCACAAACGGCTCCTCATGAACAGGTGAAGGAAGAGACCCGACGACATTTGCCAGAAGCGTGAATCAGCAAATACCTGTAACGAAGAAGAAAAGAGCAGTTGTTTGTAACATGGACAAAATAACAATATTTAATACACATATTATGTTTACAACACATTCTATTGCTGTGGTCATTCTGCTGGATGAATACAACATAACATAGCCATTCCCATTTTCTTGTTTTTAAACTATACAAAAGATGTTTAGTGGAAAGGATCGAGTGAACTGAGCATATTTGGCCACCAGAGGGCCTCCTAGTGTAATGATGTGATACTTAACGCTAACCCTGAACCTTTATGACACTTTTCCATTATACAGTTCTAGATCTACTCGGCTGGACTCGGTTCGGTATCAGTCACGCTGTTTTCCACGACTTCACAGTTCCTCCTCGACATGGGCGTGGTCGTCATAGAAACAGCCGTGACGACACAAAGACACAAACACGTGACGGTCAAAGCAGTTGTTTTCTTTGCAGTGAATCATTTTCCTCAGTTTTCTAAACAGATGAGTTCACTGAATGGTTCAGTACTTCCTGCATGACCGGAGCGCAGACTCCGTCTGACACAGTCGCTGAAGTGAAATCCGGCTGAACGGCTTGTGATTGGGCTCACCATCTCCGTCTTTCAGCAGTGCTGTCGCTAAATACACCAGACTCCTCTGTTAAATATGGACATTTTACAAATGTCCTTGTTAAATGTTGCAGATTAACGCATGTTTTCAGGATTTTCAAGTCTTTTTAACTCATCTACAGTTCAACATCGTTCGCTTTGATTCTCGTGTCGGACTTTGTCGCGCTCGTGACTCTTCCATGCTCTCTGACCAATCAGTGGCCGGCAGTCTGTCCACGTCACGTTTTAGTATCGGCTCAGCTCGACTGGAACCTTGACAGAGCAGGGACTAAAAAAATTAGTAGAGTCGACCCATGCCGTGCTGAGCCATGCTGGAACTGTGTAGTGGAAAAGTGCCATTAGATGAGTTAAGTGGCTAAAATCTCTTTTTTCACCACATTTCAAAAATCCTGAACTATGACTTCAGTCCTTAATGTTTGGTGGACACTTCACGGCTAACTCTAACCCAGGAAGTCTTCTTCCTGGGTTAGAGTTCTGATCTACAGTTTGGCATCGTTCGGTTCAATTCTTGTGTCCATGTCCGTGACATCCGTTGTCCGATGTTTACTCATGTGTGGCCCCTCGACAGTCGTTTCCTCTTCCTCGCTTCCTCCGACAACTTTTTTGACGGCTTCTTTTTCACCGGCTCTGCGATGATGAACATCTAAAATAACGTTATCACTGCTTTGATCTTAGGGCCGGTACCTGGATAGGCTGGTGTGTGTGTGTGTAGTGTAAGCAATACGCGTTTCTCGTGAGACCTGAGACATTGCAAGACCGCCTGATTCTGAAGACTCGGAAGCGATCTTGCAAGGTTGGTTTTCCACTAACAGACAGTAGGGGGCAGTAGAGACATTTAACCATGACAATGACTCTGAAGCTGTTAAAATAGGGTCAAAATCCTGCACAGTTGTGCTTCAACAGTAATACTAGCTGGTTAGCAATAATGAGAACTTACCCATAGCCCCAGTGAGTAACTTTACAAGCCTAGAGAAGGTGTGTTTTTACTCTGGTGACTGAATTGGGGTGAATTACAACGTGCTATTTAAGAACTTACCACCAGGCATGGGTCTTCACAAAGCAGTCGATGTCATCTGTTATGTCGTCATCGGTGAAGGCTGTGGGGGGAAACAAGTCACTGTTATTCATTTGCAAAATGGCCATACTCAGGTTTTGTGCTCTGTAAGTCTCTGTTGCAAAGACTCACCGAGGCAGTTTGTTCTGCACTTGTTCCTGGTCTTGGAAAAACCTGAATCACAGAAGTTAACGTCTGTCAGCTGGAAGAGTCCGTAAAACCCCACGGGCTGACGTAGCTTTCCCTTTCTGGGCTTCCAATGACGATACGATCGCTTTGAACGACTCACAGTTTCCTTGCTCTCCTTATCCTCGTCTGATACCTCGCTGTCCTCGTCCTCGTCCTCCTCCTCCTCAGTCATCTCGGAGCTCTGTTCTTCATCTGACTCTTCACTTTCTTCACCTTCCAGAAGCTCCTCCATGCTGCTGGTCATCTCCAATGAGTGAGACTCACTGCTGACGGAAGCAACGTCCCGCTTTCGCCTGATGTCACGAGTGACTTGGATGATTCCAAGGGTTGATTCTGAAGTCATTGTCTCAGTGGTCGTTGGTTCAGTCGTTGGTTCAGCGGTCGTTGGTTCAGTCGTTGGTTCAGTGGTTGGTTCAGTGGTTGGTTCAGTGGTCGTTGGTTCTGTTGTTGTCTCAGTGGTTGTTGGTTCAGTGGTTGTCTCAGTGGTCGTTGGTTCTGTTGTTGTCTCAGTGGTCGTTGGTTCTGTTGTTGTCTCAGTGGTTGTTGGTTCAGTGGTTGTCTCAGTGGTCGTTGGTTCAGTGGTTGTCTCAGTGGTTGTTGGTTCAGTCCTTGTCTCAGTGGTCGTTGGTTCAGTGGTTGTCTCAGTGGTCGTTGGTTCAGTGGTCGTTGGTTCTGTCATTGTCTCAGTGGTCGTTGGTTCAGTCCTTGTCTCAGTGGTCGTTGGTTCAGTGGTTGTCTCAGTGGCCGTTGGTGTTCCGTCGTTGTCTCAGTGGTCGATGGTTCCGTCGTTGTCTCAGTGGTCGATGGTTCCGTCGTTGTCTCAGTGGTCGATGGTTCCGTCGTTGTCTCAGTGGTCGATGGTTCCGTCGTTGTCTCAGTGGTCGATGGTTCCGTCGTTGTCTCAGTGGTCGATGGTTCCGTCGTTGTCTCAGTGGTCGATGGTTCCGTCGTTGTCTCAGTGGTCGATGGTTCCGTCGTTGTCTCAGTGGTCGATGGTTCCGTCGTTGTCTCAGTGGTCGATGGTTCCGTCGTTGTCTCAGTGGTTGTTGGTTCAGTCTTTGGTTCAGTGGTCGATGGTTCCGTCGTTGTCTCAGTGGTCGATGGTTCCGTCGTTGGTTCAGTGGTTGTCTCAGTGGTCGTTGGTTCTGTCGGTTCAGTGGTTGTCTCAGTGGTCATTGGTTCAGTGGTTGTCTCAGTGGTCGTTGGTTCTGTCGTTGTCTCAGTGGTCGATGGTTCCGTCGTTGTCTCAGTGGTCGATGGTTCCGTCGTTGGTTCAGTGGTTGTCCCAGTGGTCGTTGGTTCTGTCGTTGGTTCAGTGGTTGTCTCAGTGGTCGTTGGTTCAGTGGTTGTCTCAGTGGCCGTTGGTTCAGTGGTCGATGGTTCTGTTGTTGTCTCAGTGGTCGTTGGTTCTGTCGTTGTCTCAGTGGTCGTTGGTTCTGTCGTTGTCTCAGTGGTCGATGGTTCCGTCGTTGTCTCAGTGGTTGTTGGCATGGCTGTTGTTGTTCTGCGTTTACCGATAATCTTGACCAAGTCAGTCTTTAGATGGGACCTTCTGTACACTTCACAGATCACTTCAGGGAACCAATCATGCAAGAAGGAAACAAGGAAATTAATGTTAGATTTGGGTTAGTTGATGGTTGTTTAGTTGGTTGAATTAGGTTGTTGTTGGTTGGTTAGTTGGTTGGTTGAATTAGGTTGTTGTTGGTTGTTTAGTTGGTTGAATTAGGCTGTTGTTGGTTGTTTAGTTGGTTGACTTGGGTTGTTGTTGGTTGGTTAGTTGATTGAATTAGGTTGGCTAAATTAGATTTATTTAGTTGGGTGATGATATTTGGGTTGGTTGGTGGTTTATTTATTATTCTTACCAATTTCCAGGATTCTGTCCTTGTCTTTTGGGAAGCGTCTGGGCAGAACGAAGTGTTTGGGCAGAACGATTGCCTTCCCCAGTTTCTCCTTCAGCTCACATTTGGAGACGACCCGGGCCTCAGACAGACTGGGCACCACGGCCGCCACAACCACCACCACCAGCACTCCCAGCTTCATTTCACTCCTCCTGTGGGGGGTAAAGTGAGAAAACTGGGATATTTTTCCAAACAGAGTCAGACACTTTATATACTTCAACTGATTCACCCGATTTTCATCTGGGAAAAAAAAATTACTTGTTGCTTTAAGATTTGGTATGTTTATCGTTTGATTTTTTCAGGAATTTCAGTCGAATTAAATTTGCCAAAATGCTGTAAAATCCCTGTTTTTGCACTGTTTTTTTTAATTCTTGTGACAATTCCTGTTGAAAAAATTACTCACCTCATTTACGTGAAATGACCAGATTATCTTGGACGATCTTTTGATTTAATATAATCACAAATTATTATGAAAATTATTTATGGCTGTCTCTTCAAGTTCATCTTTTTGCAGCCACAAAGAAAAATAATATGATGGTTTCTCACCTTGTGGTTCCTTTTAAAGACGCTGTGTTTGTTTGGAGTTTTGTCGTCTGATGGACGTTTGCCTCAGAGTCTGCTGGTGAAACTGTGAATAAGTGAGTTTATATACGGTAGCATGAACATGATGCACCAGTGGATCGACCTGTTCTGCCGTTCAACTTCCAACAAGGAAACAAGAACTGAATAATTCACAAAGAATTCGCTCGTCATTTATCCAAATGACATATTCTTAACAAACACATTGTGACATTTAAAAGTGGTTGACCTGCACCTTTACGTGACATTCGCGGCTTCACCTTGTTTTTCATATCGAATGACAGAAACAATGAGAAAACAAATGCAGATGCTGATCATTTTTTTTAAACAAATGCAGTTTAGTTGGGTGATTAGATTTGGGTAGGTTGATGGTTGAATTTAATTAGTTTGGATAAATTCGTTTGGTTGGTTGGTTACAGTTTGGTTGAATTTGGTGTATTTAGTTAGTTGGTTAAATTTGGATTGGTTTGTAGTTTGTTTGGTTGGTTAGTTAGATGAAATTGATTTTGTTGATCAGTTGGGTTGAACTAGAATTGTTAGTTAGATAGTTGGTTGGTTGGTGGGCTGGTTGAATTTAATGTTTAATGTTTGTTTGGTTAAATTTGGTATAGTGGGTTAAATTAGATGTATTTGTTTGTTCAGTTGGTTAAATGTAGTTAGTTGATGGATTGGTTGAATTTAACATGGTTGTTTGCTTATTAGGATTATTTCCTGATTCAGAATCAGATTCAGAGTACTTTATTAATCCCTTGGGAGGTTCCCTCTGGGAAATTAGACGTCCAGCAGCAATACAGATGGTTGGTTAGTTGGTTGAATTTGAATTGGGTGATTAGATTTGGTTTGGTTGATGGTTGAATTTCATTTGTTTTGGTGTATTTGGTTAAATTTGTTTGGTTGTTTGATTGCAATTTGGTTGGTAGGATGGTTTATTGCTTGAATTGTGATTGGTTAGTTGGTTGGTTGGTTGGTTGAATTTGATTTGGTGGTTTATTCAGGGGACTATATTAATTTGCTAGTTAGCAAACCCAGCTAAAATGTTAAGATAAACCAAAAAACACGCCTGAAGATTCTGAAGCAACTGTGCAAAATAAAAGTCACGTGTGACCTGGAAATAGTGGAAGCCAGTTTTCACAAAAAGTGAAAACTTTCTCACAAAAGTGAGGAAAAAAACATGGTGAAATCAAGACGGAGACTAAATTAATGCCCGTCGCCACGTAGCGGTGCAGCAGATGACTCACTTAATTGAATAAATCCATTCATCGCTAGTGTTTGTTTACTGGGACAAGGACCGTGGAACAATTAATTGGCAAAGACGAACTACAATCATAGCTAAACTTAACGACACGATTGAATCTGAAGCCACAGCGAGTGACCCGGGTCGTTGTACCGGCCATGTTTGTCCGTCACTGGCCCTGACAGCTTCGAGGGCGAGACTAATGAGTTAGCCCAGGTTATTTTTTCTTGTTGTGTCACTTTCCAAACACGCGCTCGGACCCTTTACGCACATTCAAGAAACAATGCTGAAAGGAAATCTGGTCGGAAAGGTCGGTGTGAAAGCTCTGCTTTCATCAAAACCTGTTTGGATGATATAACACTGAGACAAAATAAAGTTCCACGAGTTACGTAAGATGCCAGCAACATCGAGGTGTCTGTCTGTTTGTTCATATAAAGATTTATTACTCAGAGACAATGCCAGACACCACTGTGTGTTTCATTGTTCAAAGACACTGAGTCACTGTTCTGTGATCTGGGTTTTTTTTCCCCATCATGACTCAACATTTTTAAAAGATTATTTTATTTATAAAGAAAAAGATTCTTTTATCTTTAGGTTTAAGTCTGAGATTAAAGCAAAGAACCGCACGCAACAAAAAAGAAAAATAAGACACAACAAGGCATAAATAAAACAGCTGCAGAGATCATTATTTATTATAAGATGTCATTGAAGATTAATGAGAGACTAGTTCAAGTGTAGCTTGTAGCTTATTCTATTAAAAAAGAGAGTAACAACTGAAGCTGACTCTTATAATATTTATGTGAATAGTATTTAAAGGTCTACTCAAGGTTTGCAAACTCTGTTTTTCAGAGGAAGACTCACAAGACTAATTAAATCTACGTCAGTTTAAGTCTACAATATCTTCAGAACACATTCACGTCTTCATCTCACTGTTAGACAGACTTTTCCAACAGGAAAGTGAAGTTTGTAAACCACTCACTCTCCCACACCAAAGTCCATAGAGAAAATCTGTGATTTTAGCTCACAGGGACACAGGAGCTGCTGGTCTACTGCTGCCTCGTGTGGTCACTTTGTGTCACTAAGTTAAGTCTAAATGAACTATTTCAAAAGCCGAACTCACAAAACAAGTCATCTGAATTTACTGATGGAGGCAGCAGTGGATCAACAACTCCTGTATGCCGTGATGTAAAAATCATTGATTTTCTCTATGGAATTTGGTGTGAGCGAGTATTCTTATTCTTTAGAGTTTATGAGCCGAGTCTTTTATTAAAATCTTTTTGCTTCATACAACCCACTTCACAAAACCTGAATTATCTCTTTAATCTCTTTTTTTCTGTCTTTATGAGCAGAATTGAAGGATTTCATACTTCTTTTAAATATCACTGTCATGTGTTCATAATGTGTTATTGGTCATTAACAACAAATATGTTACTTACCCCAGCTTTAAATATATATATTGTTTTCACTTTACTTGGATTAAATATAAAGACATGCGAATGACTTGGATTATACATAAAAGGATTAGGGCCACACGTGAAAATATATTTTGGAAACAAAAATGTAAAGAATTCAGAATAACAGTGTCAAAATTCTGACGTCTTTTTGGAAAAAAAATAACAAAAAATAAGTCGGATTTTTGACTTTTTAAATATTTTTTGTTGTTGTTGTTGTTGTTTTCAAAAGATATTCACATGTGGCCCTAATACTCCTCTGTCCTATTGTAAGAGAACAGCTAGATTAATGCAACAGCTCTTGGAATACAAACAAAGCAGTTACATGAGCAACACCTCCCCCTGTGGCCACAGGAGGCTGCTGCAGCTGGGAAAATGATGGACTTTTATGTGACTTTCTCCTGTGAGTGAATGTACAACGTTTGCTGAAAGAACATTCCAGAATCCTGACTGACATTTTTCAACGAGGAAAGAGAAGCGACTGATGACAGAAGTCCTCCTGGTACGTCGTCTGCAGGGGGCGCTGGTGGCCGACAGCAGGGCTGCGATGCAGGACCGGGTCTCTGAAAATCTGGATGTCTAAACTTGGCTGGTAATTTTCCCGCGGCTGGTTTAGAGACTCGTGACATCGTCCACTGCGACGAACGAACCTAAATAAAGAGAAAAATATTTATTTTCATCACATGCTGACCGTGGCTACATTTACATGTGCACTGTAAATAAATTGTTATTATCCAATCCAATCCAACTTTATTTATAAAGCACTTTAAAACAACACAGTTGTTAGAGTAATAAGTAATCATATTCTGTTTTATCTCACTGTTAGTCAGACTTTTCCAACAGGAAACTGGAGTTTGTAAACCACTCACTCTCCCACACCAAAGTCCATAGAGAAAATCAGTGATTTTAGCTCACAGGGACACAGGAGCTGCTGGTCTACTGCTGCCTCGTGTGGTCACTTTGTGTCACTGAGGTAAATCTAAATTGGAGATTTTAAAGGTTGAATTCACAAATAAGACATTTGAACTTATTGATGGAGGCAGCAGTAGACCAGCAGCTCCTGTGTCCCTGTGAGCTAAAATCACTGATTTTCTCTATGGACTTTGGTGTGGGAGAGTGAGTGACATGTTGCCACGCTGTAAATGGAATACAGCAGTTATCACATGCTCATTGATCATCTTACCCACAATCCTTTGAGTGGACTGTGTGGACTCTTCCCAGCTGTCCTGGGTATAATCCATGTACATCTCTGCCCATACGTGATGTTCTGTAGAGGGGAAAAAAAAAGACGAAAACTTTCCTCTCAATATTCAGATAATGTTGCAAATATCATCACTTTCCCTTCACAATAAAACAAATATGTAGCAGCTGGTCTTCTTCTTCTTTCTCACCTTGATGTGAACCTGCTCGGTTCATTCAGGTCTCTGGACTCTCTGAACTCATGCAGCCTCACAGCAACACCAGAACCAGCCATCACTGAGCAGTCAAGTCCAAGCAAAACCAGGTTCAGGCAAGGTCCAGTCCAGGTCCTGTAGCTGGAAATAACTCTCTGCTGAACCGGAGTCCTTTCAGAAAAGGAAACCTATCACTTGATCACTGCAGTCCAACTTCTCCCCCGGTATTTTAGCTTTTTCCTTAATGAGCGAGCGTGCTCTGTCCATTCTTGTACTGTCTCTTTCTGATGGGGTCAGAGAAACACAACACTGGACTCTGCGACAACAGAAAACTGACACCAGTGACGTCGGCCGAGGCTGACACCATGAAATGCAAAATTGATGTGAATGGTTTTTTATTTGTTATTTTAACGGTGTTCATTTCTAGTTTATGTGACTTTAAGAGGGGTGTTTCTGTCACAGTTTGCATGGTTATTATATGACCACACGAGGCAGCAGTAGACCAGCAGCTCCTGTGTCCCTGTGAGCTAAAATCACTGATTTTCTCTATGGACTTTGGTGTGGGAGAGTGAGTGGTTTACAAACTTCACTTTCCTGTTGGAAAAGTCTGTCTAACAGTGAGATGAAGACGTGAACATGTTCGTAAGATATCATAGACTTAATTTTTTAGGTGAGTCTTGTCTTTTAAAACAGAAAGCACAAGTTTCTCTCCCACACCAAAGTCCATAGAGAAAATCAGTGATTTTACATCACAGCACACAGGAGTTGTTGATCCACTGCTGCCTCCATCACTAAGTTCAAATTTGTTATTTTGTCACTTCAGTGTTTAAAATCTTTTGTTCAGATTCACTTCACTTTCCTGTTTGAAAAGTCTGTCCAACAGCGAGATAAAGACGTGAACATGTTCTAACACATTTACCTCGAGCTTCAATTAAGATAAAAACATTTACACTTGACATCAAACTTCAGTTTTATTTATTCGTACCAATATTTTTGATCATATATGAGATAATTCTATTGTTATGTTCTGTGACGTTCTTCATTTTTTTCCCCCTCAACAAATCAAATGATTTGAAAGTTTATTTAACAGGTTTTTTTTAAACAAATCAATGCAAAAGAGCAGCAGTCGTGTGTGTTGTGTGTGTGTGTGTCTGCAGCCACACTGGGACCAGGATGCTCAAACAAAGCATCCATTCAAAGGAAGCCTGAGGAGGGGGAGGGGGGGGAGGGGGAGGTTGGGGTATATATTTTGGAAAGCCTGAGCAAATCAATATCAAAACATAAAAGTGTGGAAAAATATTTAAGATTGTTTATATGAGTGTGTAAATATCCATATTCTGCTGTTTGGAGACCGAAACAGTTTGGTGTCCGAAAGAAAAGATCAGATATGAGATGATTCAAAGGAGAGTGAATTATATTTAATATGAAGAGAGAGAGAGAGTGAGAGAGAGAGAGAGAGACAACAAAAGGCCTGGATGCCATGAGGAGAGAGATGCTGCGTTCAGGTGCTTCCTGAAAAGTCCTGCTTCCCCAGCACTGAAACAGAAGGTAAGTATTGTAATTAGACTTATTTTATTTATTTGTGTTTTTGTTACCACAGAATGAACCACTCCTTTGTATCACGAGGAGCGGCTCTTCTCTGTGGTGGCGTCCACCTTGGACCACCGTGTTTCTTTTAATGGAGTCAAAATTCTGACTTTAATTCGACTTTTCTTCTCAGGAGTTCTGAGATTAGAGGTCAGAATCCTGAATTTTCTCTGAGTTTAATCCAAGAATTCTGACTTTAATCTTAGATTAGACTTTTTTTTTTGTTCTCAGAATTTCAATTCAATTCAATTTTATTTGTATAGCGCCAAATCACAACATACATACATATACATATCTCAAGGCTCTGTACATAGTAAGGCCAAAACCTTTACAATATTACAGAGAGAAAAGAAACCCAACAGTTCACACAATGAGCAAGCACTAGGCATCAGTGGAGAGAAAAAACTCTGACAGAACCAGACAAAGATGTGCAGTCATCTGAAGAATTCTGAGATTAGAGGTCAGAATCCTGACTTTTCTCCTCAGAATCCTGAGTTTAATCCAAGAATTCTAACTTTAATCTTAGATTAGACGTTTCCTCTCAGAATTCTGAGACTAGAGGTCAGAATCCTGACTTTTCTCCACAGAATCCTGAGTTTAATCCAAGAATTCTAACTTTAATCTTAGATTAGACGTTTCTTCTCAGAATTCTGAGACTAGAGGTCAGAATCCTGACTTTTCTCCTCAGAATCCTGAGTTTAATCCAGGAATTCTAACACTTTTCTTCTCAGCATTCTCACTTTTTCCTTTTTTTGACCCCAGAAAATGTTTACATTTTAATCATTCATTAATTACTTATTTTAAAATTTGGTCCCAATCCTCTTCCGTAGATATTGTACTTCTATATCATTGTATTATAATTTGTATTTGACACAGCAGGCGAAGTGAGCCCTGAATGCGTCGTAGTGTGCCGAGATTTCCCACGGCCCCTGAACGCCTCACCCCAGTCGGCTCCGGCTGAACGTGACGCGTCGAGTTGAAGCCGCGCGAGCGACAGAGACCGAAGAGGCAGAGACGGAGCGAGGTTTCCTGGCGGAGCTACGGAGGAAGCAGAGCGGGAGCTGCGTGACTGCCGCCGCCGCCGCAGTCCCTGTCTGCCCGTCTGAGGGGAGACACTCTCTCGAAAGGCAGCCTCCTGTTTTCAGCTTCCGCGGGCTCCGGCGGCGATGGACGCGTCGCTGTCCTCCCTCTGTTTTCACCGCTGACTGGGACCGACGGATGCTTCAGTGCCCGTAGAGGAGGAGGAGGAGGAGGAAGAGGAGGACGAGGGGGAGAGGGCATCCCCATCATTCTTCCACTGCCAGGTAAAATAATACTAATGTTCTTCATGTGCTGGGTGTGGGGGTGGGATGAGGGGGTAACGCGGTCGGGGGGTCGTCGGTTTTTGGGGTGGGAGCAGAGGTTAGCACGCTAGGTAGTTTGCTAGTTAGCTTGCTATCCGCGGTTAGCGTTGCTGCTGTTTCGTCATCCGCTTGCCCGGAGGGATGTGATGCCGGGATGATGATGATGATGCTGCTGCTGCTGCTGAGGGAGGATGAGGAGCAGGGGAGAGAGAGGACTGGTCACGGGAAACGGTACCGTCCGCCCGGCCTTTGATGGACGACACCCCCCCCCCCCCCCCCCCCCCCCCCCCCCCCCCCCCCCCCCCCCCCCCCCCCCCCCCCCCCCCCCCCCCCCCCCCCGTCCTGCCTTCCAGCCTGATATGCTAACCCGCCTCCGGGCCGGCTAACATTAGCATCACCGCCCTGTGCTATCATCAGTCCGGCCTGGCTCCACCACACAACCGTCACGTCCGAGTTGACTGCGGAAAAAAATGTATCCTGGGCTCGCAGTTGTTAGCAATATCAGGTGTTTTGCTCGGTGAAACAGTGTAGCGACGTGTCTACGAATAAAAACTTAACAGTATGGTGTTTTTTTTACGGGTGGCAGCCATCTTGGAATCCTATATCGGGGGTTAGAGAGGTTATGTGTCACTGTTGAAGGAACACGACTTCAACTTGGGAATTCCGACCTCTGACTGCAACTGGAACGCACCATGTGTGGCTAACGTACAGTCTGGATAAATTATTACCAAATGTGCCAGAAGGGGGAGCCTCTCATGTCATGCTAGGGCATCATTATTCATCTCAATTTTATTTGTGATTCTTGTTTTTTCTTCTTAAAAGTGCTCAGCAAAAATATTTATTATTTTCAACCTGTATCCAGTCAAACCGGGGTTATACGCTGCGTTCTATTTACTGTAATGCAGAAGTTGAAATAGCTGGGAGTGGCCTCACATCCGAGTTGACCTCGTCCCAAATCAAAAAGTCGGGGAAAAAAACATGGAAGCAAACGTATCCTGGGCTAGCCATTGTTAGCTCACGCAAACAGCGTATGTCTACAAATAAAAATTGAACAGTACTGTTTGTGTGGGTTTGCGAAAAACCCTTCAGCTCGGAAATTCCGACTTCCTGACTACAAGCTGGAGCACAGCATGGGTGGCTAACATCTGGGTGTATTATTTCCAAATGTTTGCCAAACAGAGAAACAGTTTCTGTGATTTTCCATCTTCTTAAATGTGAATATATTCTGGTTAATTTGCTCCATATAACTGAAAAATCCTTTTTGGTTTGTGGACAAAACAAGACATTTGAGAACATCATCGTTTCCGGGTTTGACAAACACTGATCCACATTTAACTAATTGATTAACGGAGGAAAATAATTGACAGATTAATGATATGAAAATAATCCTTGTGTGAACTCATTTGACTCATTTTTGAATATTTAAAAGTTACACAATACAGCTTTAAAAGTCAAGACATCTTTCTAAAAAAAATCTTAATCTAATCTAAAGCTGATATTGATATTCCACGTGTTGGTGGCTGTATTTAAAAAGACTACAACTAAAGTGTCTCGTGGATTAAAAAAAGAAAATGTGACGTCACCATGAAGTCAGACAAATGACGTCATGCATCGTTTAAATCATGCATTTTTCCAGGCATCTGTGCATGACAGAGGAATGATGTCATCACGACGTCACTGTGAAGTCAGCCAATAAGATTCCAGGCATGATCGACACCTGACTGAGGTCAACCAATCCTTGGTCGTCACATGTCAGCATGAAAATATAAAATAAAGGTACTGGACTTTTGTCAGAAGGAAGAAAAGAGGCAAAGAGACCGAGACAAGGAATGACGGAAGTGGACACAGGTGAGAGGGAAGGAAGGAAGGAAGGAAGAGGGAATGAAAGAAAGGGGGGTAGAAGGACAGAAAGGTGTGAGGAGGAAAGGAAGATGGGAAGAACAGGAAGAAGAGGGGAGGCACAAAATGTCTGCGAGGATAAAGGAGGAAACAAGGAGGATGGAAAGGAGCTAAAATGATGGAGAAGTGAAATAATTAGGGAAGGAAGGAAGGATGACAAGGATCGAGTCAAGAAAGGAGGGATCAACGAGGGCACTGAAGGACAGTAAGATGTGAGGAGGAAAGAAAAATGGGCGGTAAAGGAGGGATGGGAGGCGAGGAAGAAAAGGTGGCGACAACGTGAGAAAAGAGATAAAAGTCATGTAGAACGGTGGAAACAAGCAAGTAAGTGCGAGGAGGTGGAAGGAAAGGAAAGATTGTGTTCACAGAGGAAGGGAGGTACCAGAGTTTTGTGAGGAAGCAGGAAGCAAGGGAAGGAGAAGAGGAGTAGGGTCTCTGATCGGATGGAAGAGAGGAGGAAAAGAGGGATGAGGAGATGGTTGGAGAGAAAGTTCTGGTGGAAGAAGGAACGGAAGTTTAGGGGAATGTAGGTCAACCATTAAATGAGGAAAAGAAGGAAGGGATGGAGGAGGAGGAGAAGAGTGTGAGGAGGGAAGGCAGGCATTGGTCAGTGAAGGAGGGATGGCATCAAGAAATGGTACTAAATTGGTACGGGTTTAATTTTTGCCAGGATTAATCAGTTATTTTGGCAAGTCATGCGAGTGTCAGAACCCCGATTTAAGCACAAGAGCCTGCCCTCTGGTGGTCATGACGTCACCAGTCGGGTTTGAACTCTCACTCTAACCCTAACCCAGGTGACATAGAATGGTCCTCTTGAACCAATAATCCAGATTACTAAAGTCTACTTAGATAAATTAAATAATGTTTATGGTCAAAAACCTCATCGTCTCTTCAGATTAAGACAGATTATTGCTGCTCTCTGCCAGCCTCTGAACAGGCACTCTGTTTCTGAGCTCAGGCCCCGCCCCCCAGAACACTGAGTCTCTTGTGATTGGCCAGCTACCAGCTGACTGACTGCTCCACGGTGCTTCTTCTTCTTCTTCACGTCCATGACCAGGAGTAGCTGTTGGGGGAGGGTTCGTCGCACGGCAAATGTGCTAGTTACGTAACTAAACTGGACTTTTCAAAAGCTCTTGCTCGAGCTCAGGTAAACAGAGAAGCCCTTCTTTGTCAGAAGTGGCTGAAGTGTTTCTTGTGATGTTTAGATACAGGAAGGACACGGGGACACAACAAAAAACATCAGACATTTGATTTTCCACTCAATGTCCTCTTTAACGCTTTATCTTTTATCCACAATTTTTTTAGAGTGTCCAATCGGCCTAATCCCCAAATCTGTATGTTTTTGGACTGTGGGAGCTGGAGGAAAACCAACGCACATATGGGAAGAACATGCAAACTACATGTTCTGACCAGGTCGCGAACTCTGGACTTCTTGCTGCAAAGGCAAGAATGCTAACCACTACACCAACCGCGTGGCCCCGGGTTGCGACTCGAGTAGTGCTGCGTATAAACTTAGACTGTATCAATGAGCATCAATAAATATCAGTATCATTAAACTTCAAACGATGCTTAATGAAGGGAGGGATTTTGTGAAGAAACTGAGGAAGGAAGGAAGAAAGGAAGATGAGGTGAAGGGATGGTAGAAGGGAAGGATAGAAGGAGTTAAGGAGGCAGGAAGCGTGTTAAGGCGGTGAACAATGAGTGTTGAATTGCTGTTTTGTTTGTGTGTACGGAGGGAAAGTATCCACTGACCTGCTCTGTGTGTGTGTGTGTGTGTGTTTTCTTTGCCTCGTTTCCTTCCAGGCCAACACGACTGAAGTGCCTGATCACAGGAGGACGAGGAGAAGAAGAAGTTTGAAAAGAACGAGGGAGTGAGGAAAAACAAGTGAAACCGGGACGAAGGAGGAGGGAGCGAGAGCAGGAGGGAGTGAAGAGAGACAATCGCAACGTCAGGGATGAAGGGAGGAAAGAGAACGTGAAGAGAGAGAGAGAGAGAGACGAAACAGATCTGAGGTCAGAGAGAGAGCGGGTGCAGGCGGGCCGGAGGTCGAGTGGTCGGACGGACCCGCTGTTCCACGGCGCCGTCAGCGGCCGCCGCTTCACCGTCACCACACTGGGAGAAGAGCCGGCGCCGAGGAGGAGCCACCATGAGCGACCAGAACGTTGTCAAGGAAGGCTGGGTCCAGAAACGAGGTGAGGCGATACGTTTTCACCGGTCTGACCGGTCCAGAACCCACGGTACCAAAGTTCTGACAGATGTCGTCTCCCCGACTGCTATGAGGTCTTTGTTTGACAGATAGGGAAAAACCTTGATTTTTGAGTTTTCTCTCCACTTTAATAACACAGCGTTCCCACTGGTCCTTGAAAACCTTGAAGGTTTGTGAATTTGAAAAAAATAAAATTCAAGGGGTCATTCAAAGTTTGTGCAAGAAAGAAGTTGATATTTAGGTAAATGTCTCCGACTACTCTTTCATGCCCTGCGTTGCTTGATGTTCGTAGACTTGGCCTACGCAGGACAAATGCGGAGTTACCTGCGGTGCTGTGGACACTGTCCACTGTCTGTCCACTGTCTCGCTCTGTCCGCTGTTGATGCGAGATTCCGTGCAGAACAATGAGCGAGCAACGTTAAGCAAGAGAGAGAACAAGTGACGTGATTCCTAGGTAATGAAAATTCCAAGATAATCCAAGATAATTCCAAATTTCAAAGACTGGAGAGTGTGTTGCAAATCAGTACAAGTGGACGCCATGGGATAAGTGGCTCTTACAGGTTGCCTCCCACTTTTATTCCTTGAATTTGAAGGAATTGGTCCTGGAAAGTCCTTGAAAAGTCCTTTAATGTCAACCAAGATATGGCAACCCTGTAAACAGTGTTGGGCAAGTTGCTTTAAAAATGTAATAGTTTACATGTTATTTGTTTAATTGTGTTTAGAAATAGCATTGCAAAATTACGTGACTTTTCAGAGTTGGAAACCTTTAATGGGAATAAACTGGAAAATGTCCATCTTGAAGGTTGTGATAATATGTAATATCATCATCTTTGGCTAAAACAATCAGTAAATACAGTTGGAGATCAATGCTGTTCCTCAATCACAGGTGACTGAACTGCAGGGCTGTTGAGACCACGCTCCCCCACATGCACTGTCACATGACATGACAGCTGATTCTTTGAAACCTGAGCTATTACTATTTGTAAACCACTCACTCTCCCACACCAAAGTCCATAGAGAAAACCAGTGATTTTAGCTCACAGGGACACAGGAGCTGCTGGTCTACTGCTGCCTCGTGTGGTCACTTTGTGTCACTGAGGTAAATCTAAATAAAATATTTCTAATGCAAAA
Source organism: Brachirus orientalis (assembly GCA_016785285.1). Lineage (NCBI taxonomy): Eukaryota > Metazoa > Chordata > Actinopteri > Pleuronectiformes > Soleidae > Brachirus > Brachirus orientalis. Next base: position 178,500 of record JAFBJR010000498.1, on the reverse strand, counting down.
ATCACAAAATAAGACATTTGAACTTAGTGATGGAGGCAGCAGTGGATCAACAACTCCTGTGTGCTGTGATGTAAAATCACTGATTTTCTCAATGGGCTTTGGTGTGGGAGAGAAAGTTATGTTAACTGTTAGAAAAGACAAAAGACTCGACTAATAAGGTCAACATTGGCTAAGTCTGTGGTCTTAAGAACACGTTCACATCTTTATCTCACTGTTAGACAGACGTTTCCAACAGGTAACTGACATTTGTAAACCACTCACTCTCCCACACCAAAGTCCATAGAGAAAATCAGTGATTTTAGCTCACAGGGACACAGGAGCTGCTGGTCTACTGCTGCCTCGTGTGGTCACTTTGTGTCACTGAAGAAAATCTGAACAGAGGTTTGTCAAAGTCTAAAATAATAGTATCGCACTAATATCGGTAGATGCTCGAGTTTGTGATATCGCTCTCGGACATGGAAAAGTGAGATTGTGCCTTTCCTAGTGTTTACGGAGGAAAAAGATAGTTTACGTCTTCGTCTGTTTCCGTGTGGACAGAGCCTGAGTGTGTCTGTAACTTCTTGCGTCGGTCAGAGGTGGTGTGTTTGTGGACGTGGTTTCAGACGTGGAGCTGCTCTGAAGAACGGCTCCTTCTAACAATGGTTGTTTACCTGCGAGTGGAGAGGGACGACTGTGCCGCGCTGCTGCCCAGTCTCAGCCGCACTTGGCTGCTGTGTTGTTTCCCACACTGCTTCAGTGCGGTGTGTGTGTGTGTGTGTGTGTGTGTGCGTGTGTGTGTGTTTGTCGTTGGCTGGCAGACGGGGAAGTTTCTCTGTGGCACTACGAGCATACAGAGGATGACCTAACACTCTGGTTCCTTCCTCTTCAGCCTCCCTGAATTGTTTATTGCACCTCCATGTGCTGTTATAATTCAGTCCTTGGTTAAATTGCCGACTCGCTGTGTGGTTGTTGACTCCATTTTGTTTCCACTGCATGAGAAACACGCATTTGTATTTACATTTCACGTTGCAAACGCCTATTTTCCTCGTTTAGGTTCAATGTGTTTGATTTTGGTTGTGTTTTATTGATATTTGTAGCAAGTATAAAAACTTTGCCGACATGAACTCAAGGAGAAAACTGATTTTAGTCACTTAATAAAAGGCTTGCTTAATAAAATCTATATCAGCTTAAGTCTATGATATCTTCAGAATGTGGTCACATCTTTGTCTCACTGTTGGACAGACTTTTCCAACAGGAAAGTGAAGTTTGTAAACCACTCACTCTCCTGCACCAAAGTCCATAGAGAAAATCAGTGATTTTAGCTCACAGGGACACAGGAGCTGCTGGTCTACTGCTGCCTCGTGTGGTCACTTTGTGTCACTGAGGTAAATCTGAACAAAGGATTTCAAACACAGAATTTTACAGAATAAGACATTTGAACTTAGTGATGGAGGCAGCAGTGGATCAACAACTCCTGTGTGCTGTGATGTAAAATCACTGATTTTCTCTATGGACTTTGGTGTGGGAGAGTGAGTGGTTTACAAACTTCAGTTTCTTGTTGGGAAAAGTCTAAACAGTCCCTGCCAGTTCCACTCGCCAGGCGTCGGTACTTCATGTCTCCTCATGGTGGCGCTGCTCAAATGAAATTTTTTTTTTGTTTGTTTGTTTTTTTGTTTTTAATGTGACAAAAAATCTTTTTTCTTGTTTCCTCATCTGGCAGCCATGTTATGCTAATGCAAACTATGCTGGCTGCATTTAAAACCATGTCAGTGCTGACTGCGTGTAATCGCCTCATACAACCAGACTTTAACCTTGAAACTGGAAATTCAACATATGATGATAAAAAAATCTCTATTTATTTGTGTATTAAGCTTAGGTAACATCATAGGAATGGTTGCTAATTTACTTAAAGGTTTTCAAATGATATATCAATAACGATGATAATAATAATAATAATAACTTTGTTGCCCCTGACAGGTGAGTACATCAAGAACTGGCGACCACGTTACTTCCTGCTGAAAACAGACGGGTCCTTTATCGGATACAAGGACAAACCACAGGACTCGGACCTGGCGTACCCGCTCAACAACTTCTCTGTAGCAAGTAAGACGCGTCGCGTCACGTCACGTCACGTCACGTCACGTCACGTCACGTCACGTCACGTCACGTCACGTCACGTCACGTCGCCCTCTGCTCTCTGACTTCCAGAATGTCAGCTGATGAAGACGGAGCGACCCAAACCCAACACGTTCATCATCCGCTGTCTGCAGTGGACGACTGTCATCGAGAGGACTTTTCACGTGGACACGCCCGACGAGAGGTGAGCCTTCCTCGCCCTTGTCCTCGTCCTCGTCCTCGTCCTGACTCGGCAGTTTTTAACGAGTCATGTCGCTCAATGACATTTCATGGATCAGCGCTGCTACGATTAACGGTTATTAATTGATAACTAAATGAATCGACTGCAGTTTTGATAAAAGGGGATTTGATCAGGGGAGATGAACAGGGGAGGTGGGCTGAGACACCAGCTATCAGCCACCTACAGTGCTGTTCTGGACTCCCTCCCCAGGAGGTTTCACACACATTCACACTCAAAGTCAAATACAGTTGTTGACTCAGGTGAAACTAAATCAGACAAAAGCCAATAACTAACGACTCAGGTGAAACTAAAACAGACAATAGCCAATATCTAACGACCCTTTGACGACCTAACGACTCATCTAACCTTTTAGTTAACAACTCACAACCCCTTTCCTATCCAAACCACACCCCATGGACCAAGAACCTGACAGAGTTTATAAGTCCCAGACTCTCCACCAGTCAAACAGAACTGAAGAAGCCTCTTGGATGAGAGGCGAAACGTCTTCAAGAAATTCAACTAAGTCCAGTTGCCTTTTTTTTACTACACTTTGGAAAAGATTTGATCCTTTCGTGTGTGTGTGTTTTTTAAATAATTAAAATAAATGTTCATATGTTTAGCTTCTTAATTTTATTTTTATTATTTATTATACCTTTATTTAACCAGGGAAGAAAATCACATTGCGATAAGTATCTCAAGGTAGCAGCACAATAAATGTATATAAATAAATCAATAAATGTAAATATTAAGATCTATTTTGACAACATTCATCAATATTTTTAAACATTTTTTTTGACACTTTATGGACCAAACTAATCAATTAATTGATAAAATAGTGAACAGATTCACTCATAATAAAAATAATAATTAGTAATAAGTATATAGTTATTAATAATAATAATAATTATTATTCCAAAGAGTGGAATTTGGGTCTACTGAAATAAATTTTGCCAGGGCCGATATCAATACCAATTATTAATAGGAATGAACTGCTATGATACTTGGTATTGGTCCGATACTGGTCAAAATCATGTGATCGGATATCAGATATATAAAAGTATAAAATCCGATTATTTATGTATATATATATATATATCTGTATTGGATGTTTCACTATGCTTGTACTGCAAATGTTTAAATAAAAATCAGCAACAGCATTTTAGCTGAGTCATGCTGTGAGCTGTTTATGTCGAGAAGAATTTTTGTTACACAGTTGGAGAAATATGTCTTTGAAGTAGCTTGAAATGACTCAGCACTAATGTGTTTTTAACAGTGGACTGATATCGATACCGGCTGATACTTGAATTTGTGATATATCTGTGATATTGGACATGAAAAAGTTGTATTGTGCCATCCCGAGAATGGAACAGGGCTCGACCAAGATACTTTTTTTTTTTTATATCAATACCCATTATTACTTGTGAATAAGGCCTATAACTGATATTTGGAACTGATATGCATTAACAGTAAAATTTTACTTTGTTTCAAATGCCTTGAATTTTCATCAGTAATTTTATACATTCAATTTTATTTAAAAAATAAAATGAGCCTTTTATTCTTTTCATCTCGTCATTTATGCGGACATTTGGTATCACATGATAAAATGCTGATAATGCCTAATATCATCCCGTAATAATCAGGGATGGCACAATATTACTTTTTCTACCTGTATCAGTCCAATCCAGTCAGTTTAGAACTTTTCAACTATGAAGTCATTTGTGCTGAGTCATCTCAAGCTGTTTCAAAGAGATAATTTCCCAACTGTGTTTCAAATACTGCATTCTTCCATAAACATGACTCAGCAAAAATGCTGTTGCTGGTTTCTCTTTACATTTTTTAGTCTAGTTGAAGCATGTAATGTGTGTGTATATGTATGTATATATAAACATAAACATTTTTGGATTGTATCAGATTTCACATTTTTCCTCTTTCTGGTATCTGATCCAGTGATCTTGACCACCAGTATCGGACCGATATTGATACTGAGTATTGTATCTTATCGGGTCATCCCAAATATCGATTATCGGCCTCATTAACAAGTAAAAAATTGACATCAATATCGGCCTTGAAAAATGAATATCAGTCGACCCCATCCGTTCAAGAAGACCTTCTCTGAAGGTTTAGCGTGTTAAACGTTGAAGCAGACGGACAACACGTCTTTGAACATGTCATGTGACCTGCAGGGACGAGTGGGCGGAGGCCATCCAGATGGTCGCCGAGTCTCTGGCCAAACAGGAGGAGGAGGGAATCCTGTGTAGCCCCACCTCCCAGATCGAGAACGTCAACGAGGAGGAGATGGACACGTCCATCAGCCACTACAAACGGAAGGTAATCCGTCGTTTTGAATGTCCACGTTTATAAGAGGGTTAAAAAAAACAAAACACGGGGACGGACAAAAGATGGACATCCCGCGGAATGTGATAATCGCGCCTGTCCATGGGACAGTGTACGATGTTTTCGTTCATCGCGATAAAAAGCACTTGCACTAAGTTAATGGTGGTGAATTAATGTTATCGTGATAATTGTGAATGAAGAGAAACAGAAATATTTTCGCCAAAATGACGTGGTTTATTTTTTCAATGTACCACAAGGGGGAGCTGCATCTTTCCTTGTGACTTATTATTAAATTAATTTGTTTTACCCAAAGTATGTAAAATGATATGAAAACATATTTCTTCTCAGGCATCGCAGTATGGATACATTTTTGTGGCGTCCAATCACTAACTTGACAACAAATACTGATATTATTATTTTGAAAGCTTTAGCACTTTTTCTACGCCACGGTCGATGCTAGTGAATTTAAGCCTTCGCCGCAAGGTCATGTCAGGGATCGTCAGGGTCGTCATTTTATTTTAGGTCCATAAAATGTCCATAATGTTTGTTGATATGCTTTGAAGGGCTTCAACTAACAATTATCTACTTGTTTGGTCCATAAAAATGGTCAAACTTGTAAATGATGACGTTCCCAAATGTCTTGTTTTGTAATAGTTTTATTTTATCGATTAGTTGATAAGTTGTTTGTAAGGCTGCAGCTAACGATAATTTTCATAATCGATTCATTTTTAGATTATTTTCTCGACGATGCAAGCTATTTAGTTTGAAGACTAAATGACTTATATATTGGTATCAGGTATCGGCCCAAATACTTAGGATGTACTGTAGCCAATGTCGTGCATCGTCACATATCGCTCGACGTCTACACATGACACCACTTTATTAAAGAACGTGAAGCTCTGCACAATGCCCAGCATGTACAGTATTTATGAAATTAATGTCACCATGAAATTGCAGCTTTTTTGCGATTTTAAAAAAATTGCGATTCATTGTTTGGCAGCATGTGAGGCCGCCGCGGTCGACGCTAGCAAGTTTAAGCCTTCGCCGCGATCGTGTCGGAGCGTGAGGTCATGTGAGCGTTGCTGTCGCCGCGGACGTCAACCGTTGGACACTCAACTGTCTCTGTGTTTCTGTGTCCAGACTATGAATGACTTCGACTACCTGAAGCTTTTGGGCAAAGGCACTTTTGGGAAAGTGATTCTGGTGAGGGAGAAGGCGAGCGGCACCTACTACGCCATGAAGATCCTGAAGAAGGAAGTCATCATCGCCAAGGTCTCGTGTTCAGCATCGTACCTTTGTTTGTTTGTTGAAAAGCGAAAACAACATGAATAACTTCACAGAAGACTTTTAGATGAATAGGCGACATATGCTAATTAGCCTTTAGGCTTATTCTGGGATATTTACAGAAATGTTTATTGGTATGTTTTGAAGGGCTTCAACTAACAGTTATTCTACCGATTAATTTGGTCCGTAAAATGTTGAAAAACTTTGATCATTGTTTGTCGAACCTGGAAATGATGACGTTCCCAAATGTCTTGTCCACAAACCAAAAATATTCACTTTTAATGATTTCTTTGTTTTATGGAGCAAAGAAAATATTCGCAATTAAGAAGCTGAAAAATAGATTTTAACAGTACTACTTTCTTTCAATACTGCTTATTTGTTCTTTTAAAGAGGAAGAATTAAATAAAATAAGTAAAGAAGAAGAAATTTTTTTTTTTCATTATTAACATTCAGGAGAACTAAAACTGTGATTTTTTTAAAGCAGTTATTTTGAAGTTTAATGCTAACAAAACTTGATAGAACTTTTTTTATATATGTTCTGATGTCTTGTGAAGAGGATAAACTAATCATTGTCTTCAATACAAAACTTCATAGTGAAAATCAGTGATTTTACATCACAGCACACAGGAACTGTTGATCCACTGCTGCCTCCATCACTAAGTTCAAATGTCTTATTTTGTCACTTCAGTGTTTGAAATCCTTTGTTCAGGTTTACCTCAGTGACACAAAGTGACCACACGAGGCAGCAGTAGACCAGCAGCTCCTGTGTCCCTGTGAGCTAAAATCACTGATTTTCTCTATGGACTTTGGTGTGGGAGAGTGAGTGGTTTACAAACTTCACTTTCCTGTTGGAAAAGTCTGTCTAACAGTGAGACAAAGACGGGAACATGTTCTGAAGATATTGTAGACGTATACTGACAATTTTATTTTAGATTTTATTATTGATATTTACCGTAGCGTATCGATTATTGTATTGCACGAGGAAGGACAACGATATACTGTGTCACCAAAACCATTTCTTGACCCGCCCTGCTAATTTGAAAAACCAGGGGGTAAAAGATAGTAAACTTAAAATGTAAACAGCAGTAAATAAAATTAAATAGAGAAGTAAATCAGCACATAAAGATAAATAAGTAAATAAATAAACAAGAAGCACAAGAACAACTAGAACATGATAAAATAAAAGGTGCAATAAAATGGACATTAAGTAAAAGAGTTCAAATAAATTAAAAAGGTTTCATGTTTGTGCAAGTTCAAGGGTCGTTGATAATCTTTCTTTTCGCATCTGATCACTGCTTTTCTGAACCTGAAGCCAATTTAATCATTTTTTCATTATTAACAAAACTGCCTCGTGATCAGTGAGACATTCACTGTCTCCCTGTCCTCAGGTTTTGTCCTAAAACTGGAGACACTTGGTCTTTTGTCTTTTTGCTTCCCGACTCATCTCTCATTGATTTGCTTGTCCCTGCAGGATGAAGTCGCTCACACGCTCACAGAAAGTCGGGTATTAAAAAACACCCGACATCCGTTCCTAACTGTGAGTATCACTGTGTTCACTCAGATGCTGAACCAACAAAAAAAAAAATAAATAAATAAAAATCAATCATTTAATCAGTCAATATTTAAGCCGACCTGATTGATTTGTTGTGTTTCAGTCTCTGAAGTACTCGTTCCAGACGAAGGACCGACTGTGTTTTGTAATGGAGTACGTCAACGGAGGAGAGGTGAGAGGTCGCGAGAGGTCGCGGCGTTTCTTGACTTCAATAATCTGTCCCGGCATTTCTCTTTAAAGGGATAGTTTGGGTTTTTATTGTTACATTTTCTAAAAAGGCCAGTGACACAAATAAAACAGTACACATATTAAAAAAAAAAAATTATCAATGATTCCTAAGATGTTGTCAAAGCCTTATCATTAGTAATCACACACACATACATATATACATGCACACACATGCAGAACCCCATGATTAATACTCACTCCTCATCTTCTACCACTTTATCCTTAATACTTTTTCTTGAAAAGTCAATGTATTAAATCCCAGGAAAGGGAAGAAATTTTCCCTGAAATTATTTAAAAGACACTAATAACACTAAATGCAACAAGGACACATGACACATTTATCAGTTCACAGTCTGTCCTTTTTGTGTATGATTTTATCATTATTAGAGCACAGTTTAGCCATCCTGTTAAAGTCTGAAGTCTCAAATTTAAGGTAACTTTTATTTATGTTACGTAGGAAAACAGCCCGAAAAAAATGGACGCGTGGAGCATGAGCTTTTTATTGTTTTGAGCGAAAATCACTGCTTTTCTCTATGGACTTTGGTGTTGGAGACTTGACAAGTTACAGCTGACCTGATTTTCCTGTTTTGGTGTAAATTCTTATCGTTTTTGTCGTCTCCAGTTGCTGCCACGTTTTTGCTGAGCGCCCCCTGTGTTTAGAGGCAGTCCGTGTTCATCGCGCTAGCTTGCTTTTAAAAAACCCAAACTATCCCTTTAAGACCTGTTTAAACCTATTGCAACTGTTTTTCTTTACCTGCTGAGTTAACCAGCTAGTGTGGGGTGTATTATGTGGTGTTTTATTTTATCTATTGATTCATATTTTTGTGGCAGCTGTTCTTCCACTTGTCAAGAGAAAGAGTTTTTTCTGAGGACCGCACCCGTTTCTATGGCGCTGAGATCGTCTCTGCTCTCGACTACCTACATTCAGCCAAAATCGTTTACCGCGATCTGAAGGTAATGACGTCAGTTTTTTTGTTTTTTTATGTAAAACAACATGTAGGTTGAGTTTTGTGGTTTGTCTGTTTGTTTTTCCGTGCTGTCGTCAGCTGGAGAACCTCATGTTGGACAAAGACGGTCACATCAAGATCACAGACTTTGGCCTGTGCAAAGAAGGCATCACCGACACTGCCACCATGAAGACGTTCTGTGGAACACCGGAGTACCTGGCTCCTGAGGTCAGAGGTCACAGCAAACACACGACCAACATGATGTTTCTTTTACTGGAAGTCCTTCTCAAATTATTCACAAAGAGAAGATGTTTGTCCATCGTTCCTTTATGTGTGGACAATATTTTTAATTGACACATATAACACAGCTGTAAAAAATTTTAATTTTTGTAAAATATTTTCTTTAATCTAAAACAGCTGGAGGCACTGAGAAACATCTGAATGCTGCTTGGTTTCCATGACTACAGAGGACATTCCATTGACTTCCATTCATTTCCTGCAGACTTACTCTAACCTTAACCATAATTACTAGTGTCCTGACCCTAACCCTGACCCTAACCTTAACCTAACTTTAAAACATGTCTTCACCTTAAAATGGAGTCATTTATGTTATGGGGACTTGATTTTTGTCCCCATAAGGAAGACAAGTCCCCATAGTGTGAGTGTGGAGACACATTTAGGTCCCCACAACATAAGGAAGACCAGATACACACACTGCCTAACCCCAAAACCAGGTCTAACCTCCAAAAAAGCCCATTAAAGTTGTGAGGACCAGACAAAATGTCCTCACTCCCTGTGGTTTTACCTTAACCATAACCACAATTCAAATCTTAGTCCTAAACTTAACCAGTTCCTCAGAAATTAGGTTCTGCCTTATTAGGACCAGGTTTTGGTCTCCATGAGGACTACTGGTCCTGACAAGGTCAGTGTTTATGAAAAGGTCCTAAAGAGGAAACAAATAGAAGAACACACACACACACACACACTGGTGAACTTGTTGCCTCACTTAGGTAGAGCTAACAGCTAAGCTAAGTTAGCTTAGCTTGTAAGCTAACAAGTGAGTCAGCAGATTTGTTTTATTTTTCCATCTGCAGTGTTGAACCAAAAATACTTACACTCAGTGCTTTAATGCCATAAATGTACCAACAAAAAACATCCCTGTCTTACAAGATGCCATTCAAAGTGGATCTAAGGCCGAGCTGCGCTCACAGCGCCCTCTGCTGGACCATGGAGTAACGATTATTTGATTATTAAGTTAACTGTTAAGTATTTTGATAATTGATTAATCAGTTCGAGGGTTTTTTCAAGAGTTAAAACCAGTTTCTCTGGTTTTTCAGCTTCATAAATGTGAATATTTTCTGGTTTTTTTTGCTCCAAATAACAAAGGAATCGTTAAAATCATTTTTGGTTTGTGGACAAAAACAAGACATTTGAGAACATCATCATTTCCAGGTTTGACAAGCACTGATCAACATTTTCTGACATTTTATGGACCAAAGAAGTACCTGATTATTTGAGGAAAATATTTGACACATTAATTGATAATGAAAATAATTGCAGCTGACACAGGTTTTTAAGGTTTGAGTTCAGAGGTCGATTGTCTTAAAAAAAAAACAAAAAAACAAAAATGTATAAACTAAATCATTAATGCACAAATCAGATCACCAAAAAAACAAACAAACAAATGTGTAAACTAACATAATTAAATAAATAATAGCTGATGCCAACAATTGAAAAATAGCACAAATGGGTTTTTTTGAGTGGATTTGAACGAGGATGTCAAACATGGTCAAAAATAGCTGCATCATGTTTATTTTGTATTTTTTAATCTGAGTTTAAGAGCTGTGAATCTGAGATTAAGAGCTGTGGAAACTCTTGGGATTTAACGCTCCTGCTTTCTTACTCTTCATACTGTAAACTCTTTTACATGAGAACAAATGAAGTTATTTACTGTAAACGTTCAAGTAAAAGAGTCGGGTTTTTTTTATGTCCTCAGGTGTTGGAGGACAACGACTACGGACGCGCGGTGGACTGGTGGGGTTTGGGTGTGGTGACGTACGAAATGATGTGCGGCCGTCTGCCGTTCTACAACCAGGACCACGAGAAGCTGTTTGAGCTCATCCTCATGGAGGAGATCAAGTTCCCGCGGACGCTGTCGGCCGACGCCAAGTCGCTGCTGTCGGGGCTGCTCATCAAAGATCCCAACAAACGGTATGCAAACAAACAAACAAACAAACAAACAAACGGTATGCAAACAAACCAACGGTACGCAAACAAACAAACGGTACGCAAACCAACAACCAATGGTACGCAAACAAACATGCAAACGGTACGCAAACAAACAAACGGTACGCAAACAACCAACCAACGGTACGCAAACAAACAACCAATGGTACGCAAACAAACAAGCAAACCGTACGCAAACAAACAAACGGTACGCAAACAAACAACCAATGGTACGCAAACAAACATGCAAACGGTACGCAAACAACCAACCAACGGTACGCAAACAACCAACCAACGGTACGCAAACAAACAACCAATGGTACGCAAACAAACAAGCAAACCGTACGCAAACAAACAAACGGTACGCAAACAAACAACCAACGGTACGCAAACAAACAAACAACCAATGGTACGCAAACAAACAACCAACGGTACGCAAACAAACAACCAACGGTACGCAAACAAACAACCAATGTTACGCAAACAAACAAGCAAACCGTACGCAAACAAACAAAAGGTACGCAAACAAACAACCAACGATACGCAAACGGTACGCAAACAAACAAACGGTGCGCAAACAAACAACCAACGGTACGCAAACAAATGTATACAAACAAACAAGCAAACAAACAAACAAGCAAAACAAACAATCGTACGCAAACAAACAGACGGTACACAAACAAACAAATGTATGCAAACAAACAAGCAAAACAAACAAACAAACGGTATGCAAACAAACAAACAAACAAACAAGCAAAACAAACAAACAAACAAAAATGGATGTCGGTTGTTGGAGTTTTTGCTGTCAAGGTTCAGTATAACATTGAAGAAGGCAGGGTTTGAAAGGATTTCAAGGACTAGTTTGTGAATTTGGAAAATTCAAGGCCTTTGAAAGTTTTTGGAAATTGTCCTAAACAGACATAGGTCATTGAAAGTGCTTGAATTTTGTGCAAGAAACAAGTTGATATTTACGTAATGTCGCCTGCCGCTGATCCTTGAACATTTGTGAATCTGAAAAAAAAAAAAAAAAAAAAATCAAGGCCTTTGAAAGTTTTTGAAAATTGCCCTAAACACACATGGGTACTTGAAAGTGCTTGAATTTTGTGCAATGAAGAAGTTGAGTTGATATTTAGGTAAATGTCTCCATGGTTTGTTACGACGCCACCTACAGTTTCATGCCCTGCATTGCCTGATGGACGTAATTACTAGCGATGTTGTGGACACTGTCCACTGTCTGTCTCCACTGTTGACGTGAGATTCCAGGCAGAACAATGAGCGAGTAAAGTTAAGCAAACAAAAAAAAAATGCGATGCCTGGGAAATGAAAATAATCTAAAATAATCCAAGATAATTCCAAATGACAGACTGACTTGACCAAGATTCTGAGGACAATCACTTGTCCTGATGCAGAGCGTCCTGCATCTTAATCTGTGTCGGCACAGTTGGTCCTTGAATTGGAGAGAATTTGGTCCTGGAAAATCCTTGAATTTGATTTCAACCAAGGTGTGGTAATTAATTAATTAATTACTGTTTTTTTGGTATGAACCATTTACTTCCTGGTTCTACTTTTGCGTTTCCCGTCCAAACACGGCCAAAGTCGCCACAGCACGCGCTCGGTGTTGCGCTTGAAGGACAGACAGTAAAACAGCTTTATCATCTACATCCCATAATTCACTTGGGCTCATTTCACCACTGATGCATGTTGATGATGGTGAGGCGTTTACTGTCTCCTCCAAAAACACGGCACACCGAGTCTTCACAGACGGGAGTGAACCGTCTCACCCCTGCAGAGTTATTTTGGGATCATATTCTGCTCCATTTCTGGTTTAATTAATTAATTAATTTATCGCTGGAGCAGCGTTTGATGTCTGACTTCACCGCCGTCGTCTTCTTCATCTTCCTTCTTTTGTGTCTGTGCGTCCGTCGGCAGACTCGGTGGCGGACCGGATGACGCGAAGGAGATCATGCGACACAGTTTCTTCAACGCAGTCGACTGGCAGGACGTCTACGATAAGAAGGTGAGAGCCGACTGTAGCTGCCGGCCGTCTGTCTTCTCGTCGTCACACGGCGCCGCTGAGATATTCTGGTATCAGGGTTACCTCAATCTCCTGAAGACGTCTCACTGAAAAGTCCAAAATAGAAAGGAAGACAAAAAAAATATCTCGTATCAAAGACTCCTGAACACAACATTTATCTGTTGAACTATGTCAAAGTCTTTGGTTTTCTTCTTTAAATATCTGAAGTGGACAGTTTGGAAAAACTGATTTTAGCCACTAAATAAAATTGACGCCAACTTAAGTCTTTGATCACTCGTGTTAAAATGACTGATATTCTGACTGCAAAACAACAGTGTTGACTGTGCTGTGAGCGCCCCCTGCTGCCAGACACAAGCCTGAGACACAGAGGCTCACTCTCAGTGAAAACATGCATGGAAAAACATCAGTTTAAGTCTACAATATCATCCACTCACTCTCCCACACCAAAGTCCATAGAAAAAATCAGTGATTTTAGCTTACAGGGACACAGGAGCCGCTGGTCTACTGCTGCCTCGTGTGGTCACTTTGTGTCACTGAGGTAAATCTGAACAGAGGATTTCAAACACTGAAGTGACAAAATAAGACATTTGAACTTAGTGATGGAGGCAGCAGTGGATCAACAACTCCTGTGTGCTGTGATGTAAAATCACTGATTTTTTCTATGCAGTTTTGTATTGAATACAATGATTAGTTTATCCTTTTCACAAAAGACTTAAATAATTAAATCTACATCAGTCTGACATCTTAAGAATATGTTCATGTCTTTATCTCACTGTTAGACAGACTTTTCCAACAGGAAAGTGAAGTTTGTAAACCACTCACTCTCCCACACCAAAGTCCATAGAGAAAATCAGTGATTTTAGCTCACAGGAACACAGGAGCTGCTGGTCTACTGCTGCCTCGTGTGGTCACTTTGTGTCACTGACGTAAATCTAAATAATGGATTTCAAATGCCGAATTGACAAAATAAGACATTTGAACTTAGTGATGGAGGCAGCAGTGGATCAACAACTCCTGTGTGCTGTGATGTAAAATCACTGATTTTCTCTATGGACTTTGGTGTGGGAGAGTGAGTGGTTTTGAAAGCTAAACAAAACTTCTCGTCTGTCTCAGCTGGTTCCACCGTTCCAGCCTCAGGTGAGCTCAGAGACGGACACGCGCTACTTTGACGAGGAGTTCACAGCACAGACCATCACCATCACTCCGCCAGAAAAATGTAAGCAAATGTTAGCATGCTAATGTTGTTACACCTGATGCTCACCTGTTTGATAGGATGCTATTGTTGTTGTACCTGATGTTCGCCTGAGTTTCACATGTTAGCATGCTAATGTTGTTAAACCTGACGGTCACCGGAGTTTAGCATGCTAAGGTTGTTGCACCTGATGTTCGCCTAAGTTAGTTAGCATGTTAATGTGGTTTAACTTGATGTTCGCCTGAGTTTCACATGTTAGCATGCTAATGTTGTTACACCTGATGCTTGCCTGTGTTTAGCGTGCTAATGATGTTACACCCAATGTTCACCTAAGTTAGTTAGCATGTTAATGTGGTTTTACTTGATGTTCGCCTGAGTTTCACATGTTAGCAAGCTAATGTTGGTATACCTGATGTCATAACATGCTATTATTAATTTATCATTTCCAAAGTTTTTTTTTTTTAACAAAATATTTGTGTCATAATAAATCATGACAAAAAAACCAACTTTTGTTTTTAAATAAAGTAACAAAATGTTGGGTTTTAAAAACATACTAACATTATACGACCAATGTTTTATGGGGAGGCGGAGCTTAAATGAAATGATTGACGGGAGGGGGTGGGATGTTTTTGTTTTGTGTTGTTGTTGCTAGCCTTTCCACAGTTACTGACCCGAGCTTTTCAGGCTCGGTAGCGTCACTAGCAGCGCGTTGACGTCGAACACCTTTTGTGTCTGTGTCTCCGCAGACGACGAGGACGGGATGGACGCGGCGGACAACGAGAGAAGGCCTCATTTCCCACAGTTCTCGTACTCGGCCAGCGGGCGGGAGTGAGCGATCCGGCCCAGCAGCCTGCGTCGTCTCCATTCGTGGCCATTTTGAGGAAAACACGTAGCCATTTTAGGAAAAAAAAAAAAAGAAAGAAAACCAGTCTCCCCTCTTTTGCTCCCTCTCTGCGTCCTCGCAGACGGGAAAAGTCTTTTTCAGGACTTTAAAGAGGTTTTTGCACAGTGGGATGGACTCCAGCCGGTCGCCCCACACTAAAAAAATAAGTCTCCTACATTTTCAGCAATTTACTGCAGAAGGCAATGTTTTTGTTATTTATTTTTTCTCTGTCAGTATTACGTTGTCGACCCAGGTTACTTCACCGGTTTTTCTTTGTTTGTTGTTGGTTTTTTTCTCCCCCCCCCCTTTTTTCTTCTTCATTTGACTTTTTTGCACTTGGTTTGAAAGAGCCGTTTTAGGGAACAAAAAACCAAAAATGTTGCCTTACATGTGCAGATGTTTCGTATCATAGTGACAGGGTGTTTTTGTTTTTGTTTGTTTTGTGGGGGGAGGGGGGAGGGGGCGGGCAGATTTTCGGCTTGTGACGGTGTCATTTCTTTGTTGAGAATAAGTGCATGGCTCTTGGTTCACTCAAAGAAAAAACATATACAAACAAAACTACAAAGGAAAAAAAACAACCTCATCCGTTCGCCATGGCAACGCACATTTCCCCCCAAACGCCTCCTCCCCCAACACAGTGATGAAAATCAGAAATCACTGTCTGCAGGTTAAAGAAGAGAAAAAGACGGACAAGTTTGTATCATTCCTTCCTTTGAGACCAATTTTTTCTCGTACGCTTCATTTTTTAAAACATATATTTTTCTTTCTTTGCTCTTTAATGTTTAAGTTCTTTTATTTTGAAACAGGAAACACTAAACTGCCAGAAAAACTGCACAGTTCACTCAGGCACCACAGAGCACAACCGCGTTCACACTCAAGCTAACTGCTTCAGCTAACCGCTCCAGCTAACTGCTCCAGCTAACCGCTTCAGCTAAGTGCTCCAGCTAACCGCTCCAGCTAACTGCTCCAGCTAACCACTTCAGCTAACTGCTCCAGCTAACCGCTCCAGCTTTCTGCAGCCGGCGGCGGAACGAGGCCTTCCTCTGCTCCGTCACTGCTGCTCCTCTTCATCCTCTTCATCCTCCTCCTCTTCCTCACCGTAGCTGTAAAACTCGTGGAAAGGACGTTGACACGGGAAACGTGGCTTTTCAAACACAAACACGGACACTCGGCTCACACGGAAGTCGGCCATTTCCTCTCAACGGCGTCGGCTTCTTTTGTCTTTTTTCAAAACCTTTTCAAAGACGAAAAGTTTGAAAGTTTTGACGTTGGCCTAATTTGCTCGAGTGGAAATGTTTTGACTTTTGACAGCGGAAAGATTCTTTGTATCGTAAACGAAAGAAGAAAGAGGGTGTGGCCAAGAACGAGCGCGGAAGTTAGACAACCTGGTAACTTATTTGGGGGTAAAAAAGGAATTGTCACCTAATTTAAGCTGTTGGTCGCACTTTACTGAAATTAGCCTTAGCTTAGCATTAAGATCCAAATTAACATGGGACAAGAAATTGCTTTGGATTAGACTCGGAGTGAAAAAGTGGCTACAGCTCATGGTTGTGTAGAAATGTGTGCACGCAGTGACCAGTAGGTGGCGCCATGGTGAAGGACAAGACTTAGAGATGTGAGAAATTCGCAAATCAGAAAACACAAATAAAGACCAAAAACTGCGACAGATTACCTGCTAAATTCAGAGACGTGACTTCGTAAAACAGAGAAAATGGCCGACATTTCCGTTCACAGTCAGAGCGCGTTGACGCCTCAGGGTTCCCGCTGACGTCGGTCGTTTCCGAGGAAACGTTTTCTCCTTTTTTGTTGGTCGTTTGCAGATTATTTCCCGATGCTGCGTCATTGCGTTATTTCGAAGATTGTCGTTTACTTTTGTGACGAGAACCACGAGTTTGAAAACATCGCAGTGTGAAACCGTGTCGGAACTCTGAGGCCTCACACACACGGAGTCACGGGAGTGTCAAAATAAAAGAACAATTTAAAAATAGATAGATAGAGAAAAAAATTTGCAAATTACAAGAGACATAAATAAAACGTTCATAAAGTACAAAGATAAGTAAAATATAAAACCATTTATTTCTGTATTTATTTAAGAATCAACAGGGAAAATGAAACGGAAAAATATTGTATAAAATAAATAATACAGAAAAACAGTAAAGATATATTTATACATATAAATATGTACAGAAGTAAACTTTTAATTATTCTTAATTCATGGACACATTTGTTTATATTGCTTATTTGTTTTCTTTATTATCCACGTATATTTTCTTGTTCTTTGTGCAGTTTCTTTATGGTTTTTTTGGCCCTCTCGTGACTCCGTAGTAAGCAAATCTTCCAGACGTGGGTTTAAGTCCCTGTTTATTCTGTCAGTATTAAATAGATTTCAAACATGTAAACATGTACACGCACACACGTCATTTTTATTTACTTTTAAATAAACTGCTAATCATGTGACGTACAGACGACGAGAAAGTCTTGTATTGTAAATATGCACATTTTTTTGACTTAAACTTTTTTTTTCTGTGTGAATCAAACTCTTCAACGAGGAAAAGTGGGGGAAAAAGAAAAAGAAACAAAAACCCGACTCAAACTCTTAAAGGAGAAAAGACGGCGTCATCGATCACAACCCCCATCACTTTTTGGTTGTTGTTGTTGTTTTTTTACAGCAGCTCCGCTCATTCATGTTTCCATGAAGACAGGCCACGCCCCCTCTTGGTTGCCCCTCCCCCCTTGAAGACGTGAACCTGCACCGTCGTTTGTTTCCCTTCACTTTCTTTGAAAAAAAAAAAAGTTTCAAAAAAAAAAAAAATTTCAAAAAGGTGGGACTGTGGATTATTATTTTTTTCATCAGGTTGTTGAACTCCCATCATGCCTTGCTCCTCCTCCTCCTCCCCCGCCCTTGCTGTTTTTGTACCATAGTATTTTACTTCTGTTGGCCACTGGAGGCAGTGTTTTCCTTGTATGTTGTTAAAAAAGGCACCTGTTGAAAGTCTGATATGATGATGATGATGATGATGATGATGATGGATGCATTAACTGAAGTCTCTTTATTATTATTATTATTATTATTATTGTTTTTCTTTTTTTTGGGTCGTTTGCTTGTTTGTTTTCTTACCAAAACATTAGGGCAAAGAACTCAGTAGTAAACTCGCGTTTTGCCGCCGTGGTAGTTATTTATTTTGAATTAAATTAAAAGAAATACATTTCAGGGTTTCTGCTGTCCAGACTTTATTTTTATATTTTTTTACTGATGTAAAAACTGTGTTTTCCAAAGTGTGTGCTGCTGCCCCCTGGTGGACCATGAGGTATTGCAGTTTGGCCTAAATTATTCAAAAAAAGAAGAACAAAAAGACCTTGAACAAGCCGAGAATTTCAGTGTTGAAATGGATAATTTTCTATGAAATAATTGATTTAGTATAATAAAAATAACAAACTATGGGACAAAATAGTCGATCACAAAATTAATCGTCAACTTTTCTAACAACTGATTTATCAGTTTGTGTTTTTTTTTTTAAATAATTGAAAGTAGTTTCTTGATTTTATTGCAGTTTCTTAAATGTGATAAATTCAAGTAGGAATAATGTAGAAAAACAAACACTAATTGTTATTTTAACTTTCCTTTTCTAATTTTCTTTCAGTAAAATTGACTTTTACTCGATTACAAATGTTCAAATGTTATTTTCTAATCATTTATCTGGACAGATTTGGACATTTTAGAGATAATTCATAGATTTTTTTGTTCCCTAAACTTCACGAAACAATTGGTATTGAGAAATTATAGAGCCAATCAAACTAAAATCATACTGTATTTTACAGTGTAGATATTACTCAAATCTGTGGATCCAGTTTTCCATACGTTAGTTTAAGTGTCGGCAGTTTAATTCTTTAAAAAAGCGGCGTTTAAAACAGGTTTCCAACTAATTTGACTCACCAGTGTCATTACTTCATGACTCCTCATGGTGGCGCTTGTGGTCACTAGACAGAAGTGCATTCTTCATGCAGATTAATGTGTCCTGTTAAAATTGCTTGTGTTTCGTGTATGTAAATCGCGTTGCTGTGCGATTTTGACTCAAAACGACACCATGAAATTTTTACAGTGTAGCATTTTAAGATTTATTTGGAGTTCATTTGTTCAAAATACACAAAACAGAAGAATTTTATTGAGTTGTAATTTGTTTTTATTAAATCTCCTATAGCTATTGTGATAATACAAAAACAGTTTGTAACAATAATTGGCCAAAGAAAATGTTCTCTCGTAACAGCCCGACTTTCATCAGCTGTCGGACGATAAATTCTACAATCAGTTTATCCAATTTTTTTAACTTAAGTAAATCACTGAGAGCACCTTTAAATTTCTTACACTTCTTATAGAAGAAAACTGAAGAAAAAACTTGCCTCCCAGGTGATACGTATATTTTGTCCAGAACTGATCGATCAACTCGTCCGTCATTGGTAACTTAAATTTTTCTTCTCAAAAAACATGGACTTTTTCTTACGTTTGCAAAACAAAGTCTCTCTGCGAAGCCTCGGGATCCACAATTTTTTGTAAAATTCACAGTCGTCGCCTGAAGCCAGGCTCCTATTGGACGACTCCAGCTGTCAATCACGCGCGTGTCGCATTTTACTGTTTATTTTCATCGAACTGTGAAACTTTTACAAAACTGACATCGCGGTTTATTAGCATCCATTCAAATCAGTGCGGTCGCCCCCTGCTGGCTAACTGCTATTTGCATTTCAAACTGTGAGACAGTTATAACGTAAGGACACAAAAACATTATCTAGAGCAGCGGTTCCCAAACACTGGGTCGGGGGCCCACAAGCGGGTCACGGGAAATATGCCTTTTTTAAAAACATTTTAGTTGAGATTTCTGTTTATATATTATAAATAATTTACCAAACCTTGCATGGAAATGTTTCATTTAGCAATTTAATTGATCATCAGGTGTTTGGCTGTAAATTAGTCCCAAAATTATACAAAAAAAAAACTTCTCTTGTACCGATTTCTGTCATGATTTGGGTCACGATAGTTTGTAAGTGGGTCATCTTGTAGAAAGTTCAGGAAACACTGGTCTAACTGGTTTTGTCACAGCAGCAGCACAACTGTGAGACTTTGCTCTTCACGTCGCGGCGACAGTTACAACAGTTACAACCGTCTCCGCGTCCGCCGGGTCCGAACCCACGGCCTCTCGGGTCCAGGACAAGGCCAGAATCAGGACGGGGTTCACTCTGGAATAGCAGGAGGCCAGTCCACGTCCACAGACTGGGAGGACACACAGAGAGACAGAGACAGACAGAGGACGTCCCACAGGTGATTAATGTGATGAACGCACAAAACCAGGAGCTGTCGGTCCACTGCTGCCTCGTGTGGTAACTTTGTGTCACTGATGGATCAAAACCAACGGTAAACAAACTGCCGTTTTTATTTATTATAATTTTTTAAAAACGTTTGCGTGCGTACTCTGTCAAAAAGAAAACTTCGCACACTTTTGCTCCGTACGCTCAAATTTTCACTCAACTAATGATCTTGAAGAACTAATGGACGAAATTTGCGTTTTAAAAAAAAAAACACTGAGGTTTTAACGTACGGATAAAAAGTTGATATTACACAAAACTTCCTAAACTTGTGCCCGTCGACAGAAGAAAAAGTAAAGCAAACTACGCAGAAAATGTCACTTCAGTTCATTTTAGCGTGAGACAGAAAGAACTAACATTAACATCACAATGGAAGGAACCATTGTGTTAATGAAAAAGGTTAGCATGTTTAGAGGAAAAAATAAATACCAGCGGGCCCAGAATTGAGCCTTGAGGAACACCACAGACGACAAAACTGCTGTTTTGAGCGCCTCCCTCAGTCCGTCTGCGACAATACTGCGATACGATTGGCCTGAATCGTGGGTTAAATATCGTAAATAAATGAGAACGTTCTTCGGCGTCTCACCTCCACGTCCAGCTCCAGGATGTCGGTGTCCGTCTTCAGCAGCTCACACAGGTTGGGTTTGGTTCGGCCGAAGTCTCCGTGGACAAACTCTTTGACGTAACTGTGGACCGAAGTTAAGACGCGACAACTCGCACAGAAATATCACAGCTTACGACTTGTGACCTCACAATTTCTGGGTAAATCAGCTTTAAGCTAACTGTTGAGTCAGCAAATGAACTGTGATTTGTTTGTTAAATTTATATATTTATTTTTTTTTAACAGTGTATTACAGCTATACTGACTTTTTAGTGTGTTACAGGTGTAATGCAATTTTTTACAGTACATCACAGCTGAACTGATTTTTACAGTGTATTGCAGCTGTAGTGTGAATATTTGTGTATTGCAGCTTTTTTACAGTGCATCACAGCTAAACTAATTTTTACAGTGTATTGCAGCTGTAGTTTATTTTTACAGTGTATTACAACTGTAATGCAATTTTTTAGAGTGTACCAGCTACAGTGTAATTTTTTACAGTGCATCACAGCTGTAGTGTGAATATTTTTGTGTATTACAGCTGTAATGAGTTTTTACAGTGCATCACAGCTGAACTGACTTTTACAGTGTATCGCAGCTGTAGTGACTATTTTACAGTGAACAGTGATCATTTGTTTTACAGTGTACTACCATTGTCCTGTGGTTTTTCTTCTTAGTTTGTTTTACAGTGTAAAGTGAGGATACGTCCCCGCCTGTGTCTTCAGCTCCAGGCGGAAGTGATGAGCGTCCAGGAAGCGGACGTTCATGCTGTGGACGACGCGCTGCCGCACGGCGAGCGCCCGGCGGTGCAGAACCCTCAGAGGAGTTTTCTGATCCAGCGTCAGCTCCTGACGAGACAAACAGCAACAGCAACAACGGTCATCACATGACTTATTTAAAAGTGTGACAACTTCCTGACGAAACAATTTACGGCAGATTCGAGGACTTTAAATAAAATAACGCAACATAACATTTTTAAGACTCGCTCTTGTAAAATAAAATACATGTTTTCGCACACTCACTCTGGATTGTGTGTGTTCTTGACATTTTGTCTAGTCTCCATGAAGTTAAAGGGCTTTTTCAGGGTTAAGACCTGGTTTTAGGGTTAGGGTTAGGCATCTAGTTGTGATGGTTAAGGTTAAGGTAAGGGGCTAGAGAATGTGTTATGTCTATGAGGGTCCTCACTATGATAGAAGCGCAAACGTGTGTGTGTGTTATAATGACCTTGATGTCACTGATGAATGCGATGTCTTCACTCTCGATCGGTTTCCTGGTCCAGATCAGCGCCGTGTACGTCTTGGTCTTCTCCTCCTCGCCCTCCTTCATCCGACTCATGGCCTCTCTGCAGTTGTAAACACACACACACACACTGGTTTCCATGACTACAGAGGACATTCCATTGACTTCCATTCATTTCCTGCAGACTTACTCTAACCTTAACCATAATTACTAGTGTCCTAACCCTAACCCTGACCTCTAACCTTCACCTAACTCTAACCTCAGCCTAACTTTAAAACATGTCTTTACCTTAAAATGGAGTCATTTACGTTATGGGGACTTGATTTTTGTCCCCATAAGACTTGATTCTTGTCCCCATAAGGAAGACAAGTCCCCATAATGTGAGTGTGGAGACACATTTAGGTCCCCACAACATGAGGAAGACCAGCTACACACACACACACTGGTTTTAATTCTTTGTTTACATAATACAAACTTAAACCCAAGTCTTAACCCTGAAAAAGCCCTTTAACTTCATGGGGACCAGACAAAATGTCCTCACAAAGATAGGTTTGTATGTGTTTCGGTCCCCATAGAGATGGAAAAACATGCACACACACACTGTTTTTCCTTTTTAGATGCTACAGAAGTTTGAGTGTTGTGGTTCTTACCTGGAAACTATCTGCAGGTCTCTGACTCTGATTTTGTCTGACGATGTGTTAATGCTCTAAAATCATCCAAGATAAAATAAAAATAAATAAAATTATTGTACAGGTTTTTTTGTTTTTTTTTTAAAGTGCGTTTCATCGAGGTAAAGACACAGTCGACGCAAACCTCAGTTTCCTGTTGGAAAAGAAATGCACCACACACACACTTTTCTTTATCTCACCGATATTTTCACCCAAAATAATGAAGTTTGTGTCACTCTGTAAACCACTCACTCTCCCACACCAAAGTCCATAGAGAAAATCACTGGTTTTACATCACAGCACACAGGAGTTGTTGATCCACTGCTGCCTCCAACAGTAAGTTCAAATGTCTTATTTTGTCAATTCAGCATTTGAAATCTTTGATTATTATTCAAATCAGTGACACAAAGTGACCACACGAGGCAGCAGTAGACCAGCAGCTCCTGTGTCCCTGTGAGCTAAAATCACTGATTTTCTCTATGGACTTTGGTGTGGGAGAGTGAGTGGTTTACAAACTTCACTTTCCTGTTGGAAAAGTCTGTCTAACAGTGAGATAAAGACGTGAACATTGTTTTTTGTTGGTTTTTGTTAATATACAACTAAACCTGAAAAAGACCCTAAAATAGTAAACATTACGCTTCTTTCACAAGACTCGGTCGTGTCTTTGTCGTGTTGACGTGACGTTGAAAGAGTTAATCGTTCATGTTTTCGTCTTCTCACGTCAGTCAAACGCATCGTGTTCGTACGGGATCCGAGTCAGCGTCAGTGACGGCGTCAGAGTGTGAAAAGCTCCAGCACCTTCTGCAGCTGCTGCATCTCCTCCCGGCTCAGTCTGGCTCTGTGAGGATTCAGCAGCTCCATCGCAAATGGACGGCCTGCACAGCGTTGCCACGACGACAACAACAACAACAACAACAGGGGAAACGTTTAACGTTAAAATCCAGAAATTCATCTGCAGGAAAAGCTTTAAAAATCAAATAAGGGTCAACAGAAAAGTGTGTCTCACCGTTTCCAAGGGTTCGGACGTCCACGTCCTCCCTGCCAGACGAGGAGAAGTTAAAACCTGAGACAGAGGAAGAAGAAAACAGGGCACTGGTCCTTCAGCTCATCAGATTAACAGGAGGATTAATCATCACAACATGACTCGGATGAAAAAAAAATCCTTGTTTGTTTTGCATTTTTCGTCTTTTATCTTAAAAGGTTGAGTTTAGTTTTTTTTTTTTTTAAAAGTTTGCAACATGACTAACACTACAACTGTTTTCATGTCTGCTTAGAGGGATACTTCCATTTTACGTTTTTAAAAGTGTTTTTGTATGACGTAACTGCTCACTGCACTGAGAGCGCCCCCTATGTGAGAACTTGTCAAAAAACACAGGGGCTTGCTCTCAGTTGTGATGCAAGGATAAAAACTGATTTTAGCCACTTAACAAAAGACTTGCTGAATAAAATGTAATTTAGTTTAAGTCTACGATATCTTCAGAACATGTTCACGTCTTCATCTCACTGTTCTGACACACTTTTTCAACAAGTTTGTAAACCACTCACTCTCCCACACCAAAGTCCATAGAGAAAATCAATGATTTTACATCACAGCACACAGGAGTTGTTGATCCATCACTAAGTTCAAATGTGTTGATTTGTGAATTTGGCATATCAAATCTTTTACACAGATTTACCTCAGTGACACAAAGTGACCACACGAGGCAGCAGTAGACCAGCAGCTCCTGTGTCCCTGTGAGCTAAAATCACTGATTTTTTTCTATGGAATTTGGTTTGGTGTTTTGAAAGTTTTAGCCAACACTGTATTAAATCTACGTCAGTTTAAGTGTACAATATTTTAAGACTATGCTCACGTCTTTATCTCACTGTTTGACAGACTTTTCCAACAGGAAACTGAAGTTTGTAAACCACTCACTCTCCCACACCAAAGTCCATAGAGAAAATCAGTGATTTTAGCTCACAGGGACACAGGAGCTGCTGGTCTACTGCTGCCTCGTGTGGTCACTTTGTGTCACTGAGGTGAATCTGAACAGAGGATTTCAAACACTGAATTTAAAAAATAACACATATGAACTTAGACATATGTGTTATTTCTCCTCCTAGCTCCCGTGTCCCCGTGATGTAAAATCACCGATTTTCTCTATGGACTTTGGTGTGGGAGAGTGAGTGGTTTACAAACCAGTTTCCTGTTGGAAAGAAGACGTGAACATGTTTTTAAAATATTGTAGGAGTCTTTATTTAAGGGGTTTAAAATATTTTTTTTCCCATCTGTGTATCAGTACGTCATACAATCACATTAATTTTGCTCAAAATAATTGATTAGACAACCATCCACCACTGAGCGTCGACTCACCGTCGGCTCTGAAGGCGGAGAGGACGGGAGCCGCGATCAGCTCCTCCACCGACGACTCCATCCTCCTCTCTCCGTCGATCACCCAGGGAGTCTGAGGCAGACTGCGGCAGAACTTGTTGTACCTGCCTGAACACCGGGGGGGCGCTACAGGTCAAGAGCTGAGCCATGCGACACCGTCTAACTGTAATTAGATAAGTAAAAGTTCGGAGTGTCGTACAGTACCTGCTATGAAGACAGACAGGTGGAGACAGTGGACGCCCTGAGGGCTGCAGCAGCTGGACGGCTGCGGTGGAGGACAAGGGAAGAGTCTGCAGAGGAAACAAGAAGTTAAAACAATTAAACCACGTCAGATTTTAGCTTGACAAAGTCACACGTGAAGGCGACACTGACCTCAGGAACTTGGCATCAGAGATCTTCTCCAGAGCTTTGACCACAGCCATCCTGGTGAACACCGACTGCAGGGGGAGACAAAACGTCAGTGGACGAGGCTGAAGGGGGCGGAGTCACCGAGGTTTGACTGACAGGTCAGGTAGGTGTCTTTCAGTGTCTCCTCACCTGTTTGTTCTTGGTGGGTTTGAAGCAATCGGGGGGAGAGGGAGCGGGGGGGGGGGGGGGGGGGGGGGGGGGGGGGGGGGGACAGGGAATTATGGGACGTCATTACTGCCAATACTTTCATTAGGATGATCTCTGTGTCCTACGCTAAAGGAGACATGAAAGGAAGGAAAGAAGCTCCTTTCCTTTGCATTTACACAAGCAAAAAAGCTTCCATTATGGCTAGCCATCTCGGGCAAGCCATAGCTCGCAATACCAACCAATAACAGCTCTGTACGTGGTATTTTGTTCACACCAACAATGTAACGTGTAACAATGTAATCGACCTAGAATATGACACGGCCAGTGATGATGTCACGGTTGGTGAAGAAGAACCAACTGTGCTTTGGTTCCGGCTAAGAACCAACTTTTCAGGCTCCAAACCAATTTTTATTTGGTTTGAATCAGCTGGTTCAAAAATAGGTTCAGGAACTGGAACCGGCACAGAACCCTGCCAGTGTGAAAGAGCTGAGTGGGAAGACCATTTTCCTCTCACCCCAACCGGTCGAGGCAGATGACCGCACATCTTTGAGTCTGGTTCTGTCAGAGATTTCTTCCTGTTAAAAGGGAGTTTTTTCTCTCCACTGCCCCCTAGTGTTTGCTCATTGTGTCAACTGTTGGGTTTCTTTTCTCTCTGTCATATTGTAAAGGTTTTGGCCTTATTATGTACAGTGCCTTGAGATAATGTATGTTGTGATTTGGCGCTATACAAATAATATTGAATTGAATTGAATTGAAGCTGTGCATCTACTGGTCCTGCAAATATTTCACAATAAAAGCCTTGTTGAAAGAAACAAAGGAATGAAAACGCTAAAATGCTGCATTGCTTTTACTTTGAAAGATGAGCGGAGGAAGAGTAAACAAGATTACAAAGCTGACTTCTGGAAAACAAGTGCGAGGATCAGTCACTTGATCAGGACGTGAGTTGAAGGTCATGATCCCATGCTGCTCCAAAGCATCATCTAACTAAGTCTTTCGTTATTATTTTGATTATTAAAGAGACACCTAGTGGCAGAAATTAAATAGTATACGTTTAACTAAAGCAACTCCCGAAGGAAACAGAATTAAATAGAAAAACGAGAAATCGTTCTATGTTTGGAGCTAATGAGAAATTTTCAGAGGTGAATAACTGGAGGGAGGAAGATTACTGGATTACTGACAGGAAGTGACAGTCGGCGTCTGTTGGTTGGTGGGTGAACTCCACAGCGACCTCCAGTGGACTCTGGGAACAAACACACAAACACAACATAAGTGAAAATGGAAACTGAGAATATGATCAAATATAATCAACGATGGAGGATCTTTCTCGGTTGTGGTCGCCGACCTTGGTAACTATGGAAACGCCACCCAGCTCCTCAGTGATGGGTCCCTGCACGATCCATTTGAAGGCCTCCTTCAGGGGGATGATGTCGTCCTTATCAAGCAGCAGACCTTTCTCTCTGAGGGTCAAAAGTGACGTTGTTAGAGTGACAACGTTTACCATCACACTTTTGATTTCAAGTTGAAACAAAGAAAGAAAGAGAGAAAGAAAATCACGTTACCTCACCTCCTTCTTCACGTGGAGCCAGCAGGAATGCTGCAGGACACACAAACCCGCCATCGTTCATTCTGACCATCATTACTTTGACATTTAAAAACAATTTTGGATGAAAAAAGTAAAGTCTTAGTGACATCGATGAAGTTTCTGAGAACAGAAAAAGCATAAAGTCACTTCTATTATGGCAAGGCTAATTATTATATAACTGAATTAATGGGTCAAACATTAATCGAAATCCACGAAAGAATTAATGTCGCATTCCAGCTGTAGTCGGAATTTCCGAGTTGAGGCAGCGTTCCTCAGCCAAATGCTTTCCATTTTGGAAGTCGGAGCTCGGAACGATGCCACCCTCGAGTTCACTGCATTAGCCCCACACATGGTTTTTTGCGCAAACAAACAGCATAGCAACATGTCTACGATAAATAATTAAACAGTACTCTGTGTACGACTGATTTACTGCAAAAAAACAAATACGACTGAAGTGCTATAATGGTAAAAGTAGCTGTGTTTGTACGGTTAGCAGCTGTTGCTACGAGTATCCTGACCAAGATAATTCCGAATTCCGACTACATGTAGAATGCATCAAGATTTCCAACATGGAAGCTCAGAGCAACCTCACAACCCCGCCCTGGGATTCCAAGATGGTTGCCACTGTTCGAACCCTGTCATTTTTACCGTTAAAAGCACTTGTCATATTTGTTTCACAGTAAATCAGTCACAAACATAATACTGGTCAACGTTACAGTGTGTACAACATGTGTTTTAGCGACTGGTAACGCTAATAATGGCTAGCCCGAGATATGTTTGCTTCAAAACTGGAACGCGATGAACCTGGGGATGACATCACTCCCACTTCCGATTTCCGACTAACTAATCGGAACCTCACTAACCCCAAGATGGCTGCCACTCCTACTTTTCCTGTTAACTTCACTTCTTCACGTCGTATTTGTTTCACAGTCGTACACATAGAAGTGTTCAATTATTATTTCGTAGATTATGTTTCTACACGGTTTGTGTGCACAAAACAGCGTGTATAGTTTTATCGACTGATATTGCTAACAATGGCTAGCCCGAGATATGTTTGCGTCCAAGGTTTCTTCTGACTTTTCAACTGAAACGTGGTGGACTTGAGGGTGACGCCACTCCCCGGTCCGACCTCTGACGTAAATGTAACACAACATTGACGTCACATTCTGAAAAATAAATCGGTTTTATTGGCAGTTTAAGTGTTTTTTTTTTTTTTTTAAACAAAGCTGGTCGTCTGATTGATCAGCTGACCGCGTCCACAGATGGATCCACTCGATCGATTGATCGTGAACCTGGTGGACAGACAGGGGGACACACACTAACCTCGCGGACACACAGCTGAGCAGGCAGAGACACAGACACCACCAGCGAGTCAAACTCATACTTCTCTGTCTTCACCGCCTCTGCAATCTGCAACAACACAACACATGACAGGTTCATGTGAACAACAGCACCATCTAGTGATCATTATGCTTCAACGCACACAAACAACACAGTGTGTCTTCTCACCTCCTGATTTTGCCCACTTTGGTCTTTCTGTCTGTCTCTCACTGTCTTTCTGACTGTCTCTGTCTCCATCATATCAGCTTGTAACAGAGCCTCATGTTAAAGTTTCTTCTTTTATGGGGTTTAATGGAAGCTTTGCATCCAAGATGCTGCATTACTGCCATCTTGTGGCCAGTCTGTTAAATCAGTCCTGTCACACAAAGAGGTAACACACACACGCACACTGGTTTCCATGACTTCAGAGGACATTCCATTGACTTCCATTCATTTCCTGCAGACTTACTCTAACCTTAACCATAATTACTAGTGTCCTAACCCTAACCCTGACCCTGACCTTAACCTAACCCTAACCTCAGCCTAAGTTTAAAACATGTCTTCACCTTAAAATGGAGTCATTTATGTTATGGGGACTTGATTTTTGTCCCCATAAGGAAGACAAGTCCCCATAATGTGAGTGTGGAGACACATTTAGGTCCCCACAACATGAGGAAGACCAGGGACACACACACGCACACACCTTCAGAGCCTGAGTGGTGTCACAGAGTTCCTGCAGGATTCCCAAACACACCACACACACATTGGTCTCTGTCTCAGCAGCGCCCTCCTCTGGCCGAGTCGGCTCCAGTTTGGCTCTTTTGCTCGGAGGGTCCATAGACACCTCAGGCACAGGTGCATCATGGGGCATGTTGTTTTCACCCATGGACGCTGCTGACTCTTGGGGTTTCATGAAAGCCTGGAGCTCCCTGAGTGTCTCCTGAGACAAAGACACAGACACTGTGACTGACTGGTATTCCGAGGACACACACAGAGGACATTTGGACAAAACCAGTCCCACCTGTGGAGACTGACGATAAACAGCCTGAAGACGGACGCAGCAGAATCTGAGGACACAGCGAGCGCAGCAGCCGGACGACAGCAGCTTCTGGACGATGGCTTTGTCTTTCTCCTTCAGAGGCAGCATCATCACTGCAGGACAGTCACATCACTTATTCATGCATTCATTCATTCGTTGTCCATCACCTTTTCACTCCCCAATCAAATCCTACGTTTTTCTGCGGATTTTAACAAGTCCTACATTGAAAAGTTTGGTTTCTGCATTACCGTAGTCAAGAGCTGAATCCTTCAAAGTGTGCATCCTTCAACTGGATGCATCACAGTGCTGCGACGTGGGCTGTCCCATTTTGATTTGCCGGCTCCTTTGAATGAGGCCAAAATTTGCAAAGGATACGTTGGGTGGATCCTTTGCGGCGAACATATCCATTAATTTTTTGGCAATGTATCCGCTAAGTTCTCTAAAGGCTAGACTGCCTCATTTCAGAGCGCCTCACTTCCATCAACCGCATCCTTCTGAGGATCCAGCCCATGGATTTGTTATTGTAGTCAGAACTCCAAATTTCTGAGTGGGGAATCCCAGTTGGGATTTTCAACTCAGACATTTCACAGTAAATCAGTCGCACACATAGTACTATGTCATTTATAACCATAGACTTGCGTAGACTAACGTGTAGAGGCTGCTAACACGAGCTAGCGCCAGATATGTTTGCGTCCATGTTTTTAAACTGACTTCTCTCCACTATGTGGTGAACTCGGAGACGAGAGCACTCCCAGCTCTGACTTACAATATAAGTGGAATCCAGCAGGAATTCGTGACGCGACGTTTCTAATAATAATTTCCAGCAGGCTGTACAGCCTGTGATTGTGTCCCCATTGCAGTTAAAAGTCCTTTTTCTTACATGATATGTTTTCTTTTCCCCTTTTTTAAAATAATTTCTGATCTTTTATCTCTCTGTATTTTGTTTTTCTCCCACTGGAAAAGAACTGAGAGGAAAAATCAAAGGCAGAGAAAGTAGAAGCAACAGCATCATCACTGGAAATCTCTCTCAGCACAAACAGGTAAACAATTTACAGTTAATTTTGTAGCAAAATGTGTCTTTGACACCGTTTCACCTCATTTATTTTATTTTCGTCCTTGACTCCCAAGTTAATTAAACTCAGTTTGGGTTTGAATTTATGCTTATTATTATTATTATTGTTTTTGTTAGTTATATTGTAGTAATCTTTAGGGCAGTATTGTCATAATCCATGAAACTGTCAACTTCTCGATTAATCATTTAGTTGCTTGGTCCATAAAATGCCACAAAATGTTGATCATAGTGGGTCTTGTTTTGTCCTCAAACCAAAATTCTTCAGTTTTAACGATTTCTTTGTTATATGGATCAAAGAAACGAGAAAATATTCACATTTAAGAAGCTGAAAAGTCAGAACTTAAAAGTCAGAACTAAGCTAGCGTAGCTAACAGTGAGCTCCTCAGCGCCGCAGTGAGAGCGTGTGGAAGATAACGGTCCGGTAACATTTGAATGCTGAACATTTGAAATAAACTCACCTGCTGTACGGACGATTAATTCATAAAAAAATACGGAGCAAAGAAGAATTAAGAGACTCTTAAGTATCCTGTTAGCATGTTCGTCCACTGTCTCAGTACAGACAGACAGAAGTAATCAACCCTCATCAGTTTAGTTTGTGTTAATGTCCACATTCTGGCTCATTCCGAAGCGATAGCAAACAAAATCAACACACATTTATTCACAGTCTACTTTTATTTTTGTTTAATGTCAAATGTCAACCGTTTTAATCAAATACGTGTAAATGACTTTCCTTTAATCGGTTATCGATACGTAGTGTCTGCAAACGTCATCGACAATTGCCGGATGCTGAGACAGCAAGGTCCTTCTTGTTTCCGCAGCAGCCCGTGGCTCTGGAACCTTCTCACCGGTGCCGGTTGGGTCCATCACAATCTGAGTCCATCCGCAGCCGAACCGCGGTCTGTCAGCACCGTGGCTCATCGGTCCCGATCTGAAGACCTTTCTCGACATTTTTAATACTTTATAACGTCGCGATGCCTGAACCGATGGCGGTACCGAAAGCTTTGAACGGAGGCAAAAACAAAGGAGGGGCGTATGTGGACCGCGACAAGCCGGCACAGATTCGGTTCAGTAACATATCCGCTGCTAAAGGTAAGCTAAAAATGCTACATAGCCATTTCTATGTTAAATCTGTGTTATTAGCAGCTCAATAATCGCACTCTCCAGTCCAGAATCCTCAGCTCTGTGCTGTGCTGGGCTCACTCTGCCCTGCACGAAACCTCATTCTGTAAAGTGTCAATTCAACAGCATTACCCGTGGTTAAATACACTCAACGTGGTGTATGGAGAAACTTATCTTCTTACAATAATCAACACAAAGTCGACATCTGTTCGGCAAAAGAAAGAATCCACTCACTTTACAGAAAATTGTGTTAAATTTCGGCTTGCTTCCCCTTAAATCCTCTCTACCTAGCTTAAATTAGCAGGCAGCATGAGACAACGATTTTGCAGATTTTGAACTGGGGTTTGGTTTGGCGCTGTCATTTTAAAGGCTGCTCCTAATTTAACGTCACCTCGTGTTGCATTCTTATATGGCATCTATTTCATCATATCTTACTTTAGATGCATCACACCACTTATTATGTGCGGTTTAAATTAATTTTTACGTAATACATTTTCCCTGAAGCTCCAAGTAAGGGAAACAGTGGAAAAATAAATGTGCAATTAGTGAACCAAGGATGAGGTGTGGAAGTTCTCCAACAGAGATGTCATTATAGGGACACAACTAAGTATTATTTTCATTATGTTGGATTAATTAATGAGTTGTTTGATCCAGAAAATGCTGAAAATTATAGATCTGTGTTTGTCTTGTTTTGTCCACAAACCAAAATAATTGAGTTTTAATGATTTCTTTGTTTAATGGCACAACAAAACCAGAATATATTCACATTTAAGTAGCTGGAAGATCAAGGAACTTGTAATTATTTAAGAAAAACAGTTAATTCGGTTGATTATTAATCATTGTATTCCATCCTTAGTCAACTGTTTTGATAGTTGCTTTGAGACATTTGAGAACGTCATCATTTCCAGGTGTGGTAAAAACATTTTTCTAATAAGGAACCAATTGATTTTATGGAGAAAATGGCTGACAGATTAATTGACGGTGAAAATCATCATTTGTTGCGGTGATTCATGGTTGGACGTGATGGACAGATTCCCTCTGACAAAGGCGCTCTCTCTGTGTTCTGTCGTGTGAGAGCGTAACAAACAGAGGAACAGAAAATGTGGAACGCTGCCTTCATCTGTTCACTCCTGCTGCTTTCAGGATCGTGATCGGGAAGCGTTTGCACAAACACGTTTCACACCGTCGAAATTCTGTGGGAAAAGGCCACATATAACCGGACTCTTATTACTGTGTGTTCCCAATAACGGATGGGAATTGGTATTGGTATCAGTCCAATATTGGTCAAAAAAATGCTCGGACAGTAAAAATGTAAATAAAAATTAGCAAAACCTTTTTAGCCGAGTCATGTTTATTATGTCTTTTTTGGGGAACATTTGTTTTGGAGAATTGCGTTTTTAAAATGACTCGGCAGAAATGTCTTGTTAACAGCTACATAGTTCATAAATGGTCTAAAACGACTTTATCGGACTAATGTTGGCACAGACCTGAGTGTGTGATATCGGTATCAGACCCAAAAAAGTGGTATCGTCCCATCCCTGTTCCCAATCATAAACTATTTTGATAACTGATTAATCAGTTTGAGTGCGGCCTTCGCTTATATTATTATTATTATTATTTATTGTTAATATTATGGATGCACAATATTGGCTTTTTTGCAAATATGCCTCGGCCGATAACCAATACCAACATCTTTCCTTTCACCCAACCACAGCGGTCATTTAGTCTCTTCTGTGGTGAAACATTTTTAATATTTTTCCACACTCATGTCGCAACAAATATAGATTTAAATTTCCTTCATTATATGAAAAGAATATTAACAAAGAATAGCAGTAGAGGGTGCAAGCACTGAAGTCAAGGCGGCGGCATCTTATATTGATATCTGATGATATCTGATGTTACAGCAAATACTAGCCAATACTGATATCGTGCTGATGATATTATGCATCCCTAATTATTATGGTAGATATCGCACAAATAAAGTTAGGTTTTTGCTGCTGAGTGAAGAGAAGACACCAGTGAATTCATATATAACCTCTGTTTTAAATGTGTATCTCATATGATTTGTCCATGATGTGACCTACTGTTTATCTGAGTTTCAGATAAACAGTTAAACTTCAGTTAAACTTGTGGTTCATGTCAGTGAAATCCAGGTGACTGTCTGACGTTTGTGTACGTTCTCATTTATTCAGGTCAAAGTTGACTCGGTTGACTTTTTTTTACTAGGTTATTGTCACTGATCTGAAGTTTTCACCTGCCTTTTTTTGTTGTTCCGACAGCTGTTGCAGATGCCATCAGAACGAGCCTGGGCCCCAAAGGAATGGACAAGATGGTCAGTAAACGAACCGTGACCTCCGGTGACCCCGGCCCACTTCCCTGTTCATACTTCTTGTGTCTGATCAGAAGCCGTCGTCATGTTTGATTGTGTTTTCAGATCCAGGATGAGAAAGGTGACGTGACCATTACCAACGACGGGGCCACCATCCTGAAGCAGATGCAGGTTCTCCACCCTGCTGCCAAAATGGTACGTTCCACATGTCAGTAACGGACCACTTGAGGTGCCTTCAATGTGACTCATGAACACGACACCATTTAAAGGTTCCATCTGTGTGACCACTGATTAAACCTTCATATGTTTCAATAACTAATATTATTAACTTGGATTGTAATGTGTGTGTGTGTGTGTGTTTCAGCTGGTGGAACTTTCCAAAGCCCAGGACATTGAGGCTGGTGACGGCACCACTTCTGTGGTGGTGATCGCTGGAGCGCTGCTGGACGCCTGCTACAAACTGCTGCTCAGAGGTCGGAGGTCATTCTCTGGAAAGAAAAAAAAATGAGTGCTTATATGCACGCATAGTGGAAATAGATGAATCTACATTTCACAATTAACTTCAACTCCAAAAATGGAGGAGGAGATTTGGAAAATTTAAGTTTTGTGTCACTTTGAAAACCACTCACTCTCCCACACCAAAGTCCATAGAAAAAAAATCTGTGTTTTACATCACAGCACACGGGAGTTAATGATCCACTGCTGCCTCCATCGCTAAGTTCAAATGGCTTATTTTAATGACTTTAGTGTTTGAAATCCTTTATTTAGATTAACCTCAGTGACACAAAGTGACCACACGAGGCAGCAGTAGACCAGCAGCTACTGTGTCCCTGTGAGCTAAAATCACTGATTTTCTCTATGGACTTTGGTGTGGGAGAGTGACCAAAAGCTCGCTTAATCAAGTCTATACTTACTGAAGTCTTTGACTTGAAGAATATATTCATTGCTATATCTGTGGGACTTCTCCAATGGGAAACTAAAGAAACCACTCACTCTCCCACACCAAAGTCCATAGAGAAAATCAGTGATTTTAGCTCACAGGGACACAGGAGCTGCTGGTGTACTGCTGCCTCGTGTGGTCACTTTGTGTCACTGATTTAAATTGTAAATGAAGGATTTTAAATGCCGAATTTACAAAATAAGACATTTGAACTTAGTGATGGAGGCAGCAGTGGATCAACAACTCCTGTGTGCTGTGATGTAAAATCACTGATTTTCTCTATGGACTTTGGTGTGGGAGAGTGAGTGGTTTACAAACTTTGTTTACAAACAGTTTCCTGTTGGAAAAGTTTGTCTAACAGTGAAATAAAGATGTGAACATGTTCTGAAGTTACTGTAGACTTAAACTGAGTTAGAGTTAATTGGGTGAGCCTTTAAGTGGCTAAAATAAGTGTTTTTCTGCATTTGTCTGTTATGCTCTTACTGGTGTTAATGCGTCGTCTCGTCGGTCAGGAATCCACCCCACCATCATCTCCGAGTCCTTCCAGAAAGCGGTGGACAAAGGTGTGGAGGTGCTGACGGCCATGAGCCGCCCGGTGCAGCTGAGCGACCGCGAGACGCTGCTCAACAGCGCCACCACGTCTCTGTGCTCCAAGGTGGTGTCGCAGTACTCCAGCCTGCTGGCACCGATGAGTGTGGACGCCGTCATGAGAGTCATCGACCCGGCCACCGCCACTGGCGTCAACCTGCAGGACATCAAAATCATCAAGAAGCTCGGGTGAGTGCCAAAGCAGTTTGTGTTTGATTTCTCAGCTTAAATGTGAATATTTTCCGGTTTCTTTGCTCCGTATAACAAAGAAATGATTAAAACTTAATCTGTACACATCGCAGACAGATTCCCTCTGACCAAGGCGCTCTCTCTGTGTTCTGTCGTGTGAGAGCGTAACAATCGGAGGAACAGAAAAGTGGAACGTTCCCTTCATCTATTCACTCCTGCTGCTTTCAGGATCGTGATCAGGAAACGTTCTCGCACACACACACACTGGTTTCCATGACTACAGAGGACATTCCATTGACTTCCATTCATTTCCTGCAGACTTACTCTAACCTTAACCATAATTACTAGTGTCCTAACCCTAACCCTGACCTCTAACCTTAACCTAACCCTAACCTCAGCCTAACTTTGAAACATGTCTTCACCTTAAAATTGAGTCATTTATGTTATGGGGACTTGATTTTTGTCCCCATAAGGAGGACAAGTCCCCATAATGTGAGTGTGGAGACACATTTAGGTCCCCACAACATGAGGAAGACCAGCTACACACACACACACACGCTTTACATTGCAGAAGTCTGGATTTTTTTTTTTTTTTTTACCTTTTTTGTATTTTCTGCTTCTGTACTTTTACCATATTAAACAATTAATTTAGGCTGGTTCCCAAATTAAACAATTGCTAAATAAATCACCAAGTAATTTAACTGTTAAATCTTTTTGTTTATTTTAATAATTTCTCAGATTTTTTGTTTGTGGACAAAACTGATCAAAAGTCTGTGACATTTTATGGATCAAACAATAAAACGATTCATAGAGAAAATAATTGACTGTAAAATAGTCGTTATTCACAGCCTAAACTGAACAAGAGTAAAGTGTTTTTGTTAAAAAAAAATTAAGGAGAAGGTTCATGTAATGTATGTAATGTCAAATTACTAAATTAATTTATACATTTTACTTAATAAAAGTTGTTTTTGAATGTGCATCTAAATTGCTTTATTAATTATAGTATTTTGTGACTATTTCCACAACTAACTGATAGATTGCCAGAGCTTTTTGGAGCTTCACAACTGAGATACTTCACTTTTATTTCAGTAACAAATGATCATGTGCATAATATTTCTGAAGGGCTGTACATTATGATTATTCTCATAAATGATTAATTTGTCAGTTTTATTCTCGATTAGTCGCAAAATGTTGATCAGTGTTTGTCAAACCTGGAAAGGATGATGTTCTCATAGTTTCTTTGTTATATGGAGCAAAGAAACCAGAGAATATTCACATTTAAGAAGCTGGACAGTCCAAGAAACTAGTAAATTATCAAAGCAGTGGATAATTAATGTAGCAAACCGAAGATACGATGAACCAAAACGTCTGAGACTGACCTCCAAGTCTTTTAGCCCACAAACTAACTGTTGATTTGCAGTGGAACCATTGACGACTGTGAGCTGGTGGACGGCCTGGTTCTGACCCAGAAGGTGGCCAACACTGGCGTGACCCGCGTCGAAAAGGCCAGGATCGGCCTCATTCAGTTCTGCCTGTCCCCGCCCAAAACTGACGTGAGTCACATGATCACCGCTTGTGTTCGGAGAACCCTTTAAGATCCTCGTAACACTGGCGTGACCGTCTCTGTGCTGACCCACAGATGGACAACCAGATCGTGGTGTCGGACTACGCTCAGATGGACCGCGTGCTCCGCGAGGAACGCGCCTACATCCTCAACCTGGTGAAGCAGATTAAGAAGGCCGGCTGCAACGTGCTGCTCATCCAGAAGTCCATCCTCAGGTACGTCAGCGTCCCCGTCTTGTCTCGTCTCGTCTCACTCGCATTGACTCGCTTGACACTGAAGACAAACTGTCCT
Source organism: Brachirus orientalis (assembly GCA_016785285.1). NCBI lineage: Eukaryota > Metazoa > Chordata > Actinopteri > Pleuronectiformes > Soleidae > Brachirus > Brachirus orientalis. The sequence goes on along the minus strand of JAFBJR010000498.1, from coordinate 140,665 downwards.
GTGACACAGAGACGCTCTGAGTGACCTCGCCCTGCACTTCCTCAACAAAATGAAGATCATGGTGGTGAAGGAGATCGAGAGGGAGGACATCGAGTTCATCTGCAAGGTGAGCGTCCCATCACGCCAACTCCATCGCTCTGCAGAGGTTTCACTCTCCTCTGACTGTGGGTTAAAAGGCTAGTTCAGGGCTAGTCCACTGCTGCCTCGTGTGGTGACTTTGTGTCCCTGAGGTCAATCTGAACAAAGGATTTCAAATGCCGAATTTACAAATTGACACATGTGAACTTAGTGATGGAGGCAGCAGTGGACCAGCAGCTCCTGTGTCCCTGTGAGTTAAAATCACTGATTTTCTCTATGGACTTTGGTGTGGGAGAGTGAGTGGTTTACAAACTTCAGTTTCCTGTTGGAAAAGTCTGTCTGACAGTGAGATAAAGACGCGACCACGTACTTAAGGTGCTGTAGATTAAAATTTTTTAGTTGAGTCTTTTGTCTTTTCCAACTGAAAGTTTCTCTCCCACACCAAAGTCCATAGAGAAATCTGTGATTTTACATCACGGCACACAGGGGTTGTTGATCCACTGCTGCCTCTTGGTGTCGGAGAGTTCACTTTCCTGTTGGAAAAGTCTAACAGTGAGATAAAGATGTGAACATCTTAAGATATTATAGACTCCAACTGTAGAATTTATTAGGTTGGTTTTTGTTTTTCTCGATTTTCCAACAGAAAACACAACTTTCTCTCCCACACTAAAGTCCATAGAGAAAATCAGTGATTTTACATCACAGCACACAGGGGTTGTTGATCCACTGCTGCCTCCATCACTAAGTTCAAATGTCTTATTTTGTGACTTCAGTGTTTGAAATCCTTTGTTCAGATTGACCTCAGTGACACAAAGTGACCACACGAGGCAGCAGTAGACCAGCGGCTCCTGTGTCCCTGTGAGCTAAAATCACTGGTTTTCTCTATGGACTTTCCTGATGCAGTGACCGACTGTGTTATGTGACAGTGATTATTTCAAAGTTCTCATTAGTACAGTTGACTACATCATCACAATAGCGGCACAGGTTCTAAAATAATTCTGTCTGAAGGCTTGTTGTTCATGATTGTTTTCATGACATTATGAGCTGATAATGAAGGATGTGAATACTTTACAGTTTTACACTGAGAAACATTTTCTTTAAACTGACAAGTCAAAGGGGAAAAAAGTTGAATATTTAAAAAAAGAAGAATAAATCAAGTCTGTGAACTAAAATGGCGTGTCTCTTTCCTCTTTCAGACCATTGGCACCAAACCCATCGCCCACATCGACCACTTCACTCCTGAGATGCTCGGCACGGCGGAGCTGGCAGAGGAGGTCAACCTGGACGGGTCGGGCAAACTGGTCAAGGTAAACGTTGGACTGAGTCGTCACATTTGGATACCACAGCAGATGAGTGTAAAAGAAAAACTGTCACTGAGACACGTCAGTGTCAGGTTTCCACTAATTGTGCATAATTGCAACTATTCTGATAACAGATTTATCAGTTTGAGTGTTTTTTTTAAAAACCAGTTTCTGTGATTTTTCAGCTTCTTAAATGTGAATATTTTCTAGTTTCTTGTTCCATAAAACAGAGAAATAATTAAAACAGAATCATTTTGGTTTGTGGACAAAACAGGACATTTGAAAACGTCGTCATTTCCAGGTTTGATCAAGATTATTCAACATTTTATGGCCCAAACGCAAAATCGATTAATCCAGAAAATATATGATCATATAGGGAAAGTTCTGTTTCTTTGTGGATAAGACCTAAATCACCAGGACTGTATGTTGTCAATCATAATTTATGAGTGATATGAGTGAGTTAATAATCTGTCATTTTTCTCCTCGAATCAATTAGTTGTTTGGTCCATAAAATGTCAGAAATTGTTGAATAATCTTGATCAAACCTTGAAGTGATGTTTCTCAAATGTCTTGTTTTTGTCCACAAACCAAAATGAATCAGTTTTAACGATTTCTTTGTTGTATGGAGCAAAGAAACCAGAAAATATTCACATTTAAGAGGCTAGAAAATCACAGACACTTGTTTTAACTTTTTTAAAATAACACTCAAACCAATGAATCGTTATGAATTTGTTTCACGCTAACTCAGTCGTACACATGGTACCGTTGAATTTTTAATCGTCGACATGCTGCCACAATGATTGTGTGCACAAAATACAGCAAGAAATATTACGAACATTGCTTAGCCGTAGAAAACATTTGTGTCTGCGTCTTATTTTCCGATGTAAATGGAACGCAGCATCAAACTGCTCCTGTTGTTGTTTTTCCCCGCAGATCACAGGCTGCGCGAGTCCCGGGAAGACGGTTAGCATCGTGGTGCGAGGCTCCAACAAGCTGGTGATCGAGGAGGCGGAGCGTTCGATTCACGACGCGCTGTGCGTCATCCGCTGCCTGGTCAAGAAGAGGTGGGTCAGTTTAAAAACTCTGGGCGGACAGGTTCCCTCTGACCAAGGCGCTCTCTCTGTGTTCTGTCATGTGAGAGCGTAACAATCGGAGGAACAGAAAAGTGGATCGTTCCCTTCATCCGTTCACTCCTGCCGCTCTCAGGATCGTGATCGGGAAGCGTTCCCACACACAAGTTTCACATCACGCAAATTCTGCAAATAAATGTCCTTGTCATACTTTGTGCTGCCGAGTCACTCGCTGAACTGAACGTTTAATTAGAGCTGCAGCGATTAATCGATTATTAAATCAATCACCAACTGTTTTTATCATTGATTGATCCATTTGAGTGTTTTTAAAAGCAGTTTCTTTATCTTTGCAGTTTCTTAAATGTGAATATTTTTCATTCACATTCCATGTTTGGTCCATAAAATGTCAGAAAATGTTTTTTAGTGTTTTTCTTAAGAATTAAAGTGTTTCTTAAGTGTGAATATTTTCTGGTTTCTTTGCTCCATAAAACAAAGAAATTATTTATTAAACTGAATCATTTTTAGTTTGTGGACAAAATAAGACATTTGAGAAACATCATCATTTCCACTGATCTATATTCTTCACATATTATGGACCAAACAAATAATCGATTAATCCAAAAAAGAATATGATCATATAGGGAAATTTCTGTGTAGATTATACGTAAATCACCAGGACTTTATGCTGACAGCATTTATGTCAACTTATTTTGAGCCATTTTAAAGCAATTTTATTTATTCTTCATGGATGTTGGAGAGGAAACTCTTGAGGGCTGCAACAAACCATTATTTTCATAACTGATTAATCCGTCCATTATTTTCCTCCATGGATCGATTAGTTGTTTGGTCCATAAAATGTCAGAAAATGTTGAAATATCTTGATCAAACCAGAGAATGATGGTGATCTCAAATGTCCTGTTTTGTCCACAACCAAAGTGATCAAAGAAACCAGGAAATATTCACATTTAAGAAGCAGAAAAGTGAGAATAAAGTGACTTTCTTTATTAGAAAGTCACTTTATTATGTTTTCTTTCTGTCACACAATCACCGTGTGTTTTATTTTCTTTAATATGTCCATGTGCGTGCGTCCGTCCGTCTCTCCGTCAGGGCCCTGATAGCCGGGGGCGGCGCTGCAGAGATCGAGCTGGCCGTGCGTCTGGCAGAGTATTCTCGTACGCTGGCCGGGATGGAGGCGTACTGCGTGCGAATGTACGCTGACGCTCTGGAGGTGATTCCCTCCACGCTGGCCGAGAACGCCGGCCTGAACCCCATCTCCACGGTGACGGAGCTCCGCAACAGGCACGCGCAGGGCGACAAGATGGCCGGCATCAACGTCCGCAAGGTCAGATTGCCACTCTCCGCACCTTTTGGTGACAAAGGAGAAGAGAAGATCTGAGTTAAAGTTATTTTATTTTTTTATTTCCATTCATCATGTGCAGTCGGTATGCAGTCGTACAGTATTTCACATTTACAGTTAATTCTCAGTCCATGGGTCGTTGGTCTTGTTCTAAAGTTATTTTAAAAGCAGAAACATGAACAGTTCTCTGTTTCAGGTTCTTTTCAGTTTCTTTACATTAGAAATTTGCATGTGCCGTTGACACAAAGAATTTACAAATACAATTTTGGGTCAGTGGAAGTTAGTATGACATCAACAAGTTCTCATATTTCTATCCATTTTATGACTCTGCGTTGACTTCCATTCATCTGGACAGCCTTTAACCATAACCAAAATTCAATTCTTAGTCCTAAAGTAAACCAGTTCCTCAGAAAGGAGGTTCTGCTTCATTAGGACCAGGTTTTGGTCTCCATGAGGACTACTGGTCCTGACAAGGTCAGTGTTAACAACAGAAAAGGTGCTAAAGAGGAAACAAATACACAGTCCTGTACATTCATCTTAGTGAGGACACTCAAAGACTGATTGATTTTAGTCACTTATAGCCGATTACAAAATAATCGGCTATTAAAATCTGTCTCAACTCAAGTCTATTATATCTATAGAACATGTTCACGTCTTCATCTCACTGTTTTCCGACAGGAAAGTGAAGTTTGTAAACCACTCACTCCCCCACACCAAAGTCCATAGAGAGAATCAGTGATTTTAGCTCACAGGGACACAGGAGCTGCTGGTCTACTGCTGCCTCGTGTGGTCACTTTGTGTCACTGAGGGAACATCTGAAACCAGTGGATCAACAACTCCAGTGTGCTGTGACGTTAAAATCACTGATTTTCTCTGTGGATTTTCCAGAGTTTGCTGTTAAAATGTGATGGATGCAGCAGAGGTGGATTCGTTACAACAGTAAACGGGACGTAGTGAGCGAAAGTATTCAGTCAGTTGGTGTTGACTGTAGTTTGTGGTGTGTTTTGTGACAGGGTGGGATCTCCAACATCCTGGAGGAGCTGGTGGTGCAGCCTCTGCTGGTGTCCATCAGCGCACTGACCCTGGCCACAGAAACGGTCCGCAGCATCCTCAAGATTGACGACTTGGTAAGAATCTACATCGCTGACATCGACATTGAGGTTTAAACGCGACTGTAATTAAACAAAACTCCTTCTGATTGAATGTTTTTGTCCGGTTGCAGGTAAACACTCGATAAAGTGATGTTTTGAGTCCATTTTTCCGTCATGAAGCCTGTTCTCGCTGCGAGGGATCGGAGGATTCTGTCCACCACAGATTTCCACTGTAGTTGTTACGATGCATAATTTAATAATAAACAAAAGGCTTGGTTTTTTTTTTTGTTCACACTCCAGCTGCTGCCTGTGTTTATTTTAGTCACCTGGTTTCTAATAAAATGTATCACAAATTCTAACTGAATTTTCAAAAAGTTATGAAAAAGAAAATGCACATTTAGTTGGTTCTAAATTTATTTCTGATCCAAACGATGTCAAAATCAAAACTGAATCCAAACGTCACTCCATGACGTCAACATCTTATTTAACAGTCTTCTGTCCTAACATGAAAAATTATTTTGTAACCAAGGATAATCATTAGTAATGTCAGTAAATTTAGCATTAAACAGCTCACAGATTCAAGTATGAGATAAAAAGTGAACAGGAAACCCTTGTCCATTTTTGTTCCTGTATCTCTAAGAAAATTAAAGCATTTTTTTTTACTATTACCTCAGTAATTTTTATTATTTTGAGTAATAAAAATTAACTAGTATTTCTGTGATAACTTATTTATGGAGAATAGAAATTATCTACAGTATGTAATAATCTCCAATAACAGTTGGCTCACAATAAAATAAATTAATTCAATAGGTTGGATATTATTTTCAGGATAAAACTCTTTTTTGAGGGGGATGTATAATTTAAAACTTACTTTAACTGCACTTTCCTTCACATAATATTAGAGAATGTTTTTAAGTTAAGCTGAATATCGTTAATAAAAGTGATTTGCAGGCTTTTAATTTGAAAAAAACACGCTCCCCAGTATCCTCTCGCCCCGCCCCCTCGCACTTTACCGTTGCGAGGGAGCGCGCACCTGTTGCCTGGTTACGGACAGACTGATTCCAGCACGCGGACAGAATCGACGCGTCTCTGCGTTTTTTTACGTAAACTTAAAAAAAGGAACAAAAAACTAATCCGGAAGTTATTTTTTTTTTAATCATATTAACGGAGCTAAAATGGAGGATTGTCACCGGACAAACGTGCTGGTGACGTCGTGTTTAAAGACGCCGGTGGACCCGCAAACCAAAGCGCCGTTAGCTTCCTACGAGCGCGAGAGGGCCGTGCCCTTCGCGGCCTCACGTCACGTGGACAACCGGGACTACGAGAAGAAGGTGAGATTAAAAACGACAGAAAAGTCAACGGAGTTTGGTTTGAGGCAGATTAAGGTGACAGGAACTGGAGCGGTTAGTCGAACACGAGCTACATTTACACGGTACGAAGTAAAAAATGAAATAAGATGTTTATTTGTACTTTTAATAGCGTAAATGCATCTGTGTCACTGATTCACCTGTACACAGATTAAGATTATTATAATTAGACACGTTTGGTTTGGTATAAATGCTAATATAATAAATACATACAGTATATGTAAAGTACAATAATATATAATAAAGTTATTTTCATCATCAGTTTTTCCGTCCAAAAAATTTCATTAAAGGTTGATCATTGTTTCCCAATCCTTGAAATTAAATTTTTAAAAAATGGATTTTCACAGTACTTGGTGTTTAATTTAATAATCAGTTATCAATTGGTTAATTTTTCCAGCCCTACTTTTAAAAAAATTGTATATAAGTATAAGTTAAATGACGTTATGATGACGTTGCTAACATCATGAGCTTCTTCACTGCTAACTGAAAATATTTGGGTTTGTTTGACGGAGTCGACATTTTTATAGTTTGACCGACATTTCTCACTTTATTACGGTTTTTCTATGGTTCAAACAACAAAAATACAACACACATGAACTGACAGTAAAAAATAATAAATTCGCAGCAAGTGTCATTTTGTGAAAGTGCTCTGAATATTGTTAGTCTTAAACATAAACAGACAAATAAGTGGGAAAAGCAACAGCAAACCAGAATATTTAACACAGATAACCAACAGCAACAACATTTAAAGGTCAAGTTTGTAAAAATTTTGGGTGAAAATGTTTTCAGAAATTTTGCTGGAATTGTTGATTAAGAATGAACAAATAACCCCTTATATTTATTTAAAAAGTTATAATGATACATTCTACATACATACATGCATACATGCTAGTATAAATGAAAAAAACTTCTTCTAAATTCTTCTAAAATATTTTAATGTTACAAAAACAACTTGCATTAGAATTTTTTTATATGTTTATTTTTTGTTGATAAAATATGAACTAGGAGCCTCTTATATTTATATAAAAAAAGGTATAATGACACGTTCTGTACACTGTTATAAATGAAAAAAAAATACCTTTAACTTTCCTAAAATAATTTAATGTTGCAAAAACAACTTGCATTAGAATTTTTTTAATAAAAAGTTGCTGAAATTGTTGGTAAAAAAACTAGGATCCTCTTATATTTATATAAAAAAGTTATAATGATATGTTCTGTACACTGTTATAAATAAAAAAAAAATACCTTTAACTTTCCTAAAATAATTTAATGTTGCAAAAACAACTTGCATTAGAATTTTTTTTAATAAAAAGTTGCTGAAATTGTTGATAAAAAAAACTAAGAGCCTCTTATATTTATATAAAAAAGAGTTATAATGATATGTTCTGCACACTGTTATAAATGAAAAAAAAAATACTTTTAACTTTCCTAAACTATTTTAATGTTGCAAAAACACACATTTAAGTTATAAAATTTTGCAATGTTCCACCAAAAAAAACAAAAAAACTCCCCCAGTAGTTTCCATGGTTGTCGTGGCCGAGTGGTTAAGGCGATGGACTAGAAATCCATTGGGGTCTCCCCGCGCAGGTTCGAATCCTGCCGACAACGGTTTTGCATTTTCTTGAATTTCCTTTGGGATCAAGTATCTATCTTCAAGAATGTCTTAAAATTTTAGAAAAACCGTAAAGAGGCTAAAATTACAGAAAAAGAAACAGCAATCAAATCACTGAGCAGATTAGCAGAAACATCAGCAGTTATCTGAATATGTGACCTTTTGCAGCGGCAGATTAAACAGTCCTGATTGGCTGAGCTGTCTTTGGTCTCGGCCTGTGATCTGGCGCTGTTGACAGTTTGAGGTCAGACCGTGTCCTGGGTCATCCATTTGACCTGGTCTCAGTGTGTCGTCTGGACTATTTTTGGATTTCAGTCCTGACCAGATTATCACACATTTACTGTAACATCCCAGACACTGAATTATCCTTTAGAAGACGACGGCGGCGCTCTGAGTTCAACTCGTCTCCCTGTGAGAGTGAAGCGGGAGACACCTGAGCAGGGAGTGTGATGATGATGATGATGATGATGATGATGATGATGATGCTAAGCTGCTCTTTGTGCTCCACCATATGTTCCGCGGTGCGTCTCCTCCTCCTCCTCCTCTTCCTCCTCCTCCATTGGATAATGAGATTAGCGGTGGAGGAGCTGCTCAAAAGTATTAACTTCAAAATAAAGGGACAGTTCAGGATGTTTGAAGTTTGCTTCAAACATCCTGAACTGGCAGGAGTCCACTCAGTGAGGAGAAGAGGTGGAAAAGTTAAATATACACCAGATTAAATCTACAGTATCTTCAGAATATGTTTTTTTTTTTGGTTTATCTCACTGTTAGACAGACTTTTCCAACAGAAAACTGAAGTTTGTAAACCACTCACTCTCCCACACCAAAGTCCATAGAGAAAATCAGTGATTTTAGCTCACAGGGACACAGGAGCTGCTGGTCTACTGCTGCCTCGTGTGGTCACTTTGTGTCACTGATTTAAATCTAAATGAAGGATTTTGAATGCCGAATTGTCAAAATAAGACATTTGAACTTAGTGATGGAGGCAGCAGTGGATCAACAACTCCTGTGTCCCTGTGATGTAAAATCACTGATTTTCTCTATGGACTTTGGTGTATGAAAGAAACTTTTTTCTCTTAGAAAATACAAAAACACACCTAATAAAATGTACAGTTTAAGTCGACAATATCTTTAGAGCATGTTCACATCTTGATCTCATTGTTAGACAGACTTTTCCAACAGGAAACTGGTTTGTAAGCCACTCACTCTCCAACACCAAAGTCCATAGAAAAAATCAGCGATTTTACATCACAGCACACAGGAGTTGTTGATCTACTGCTGCCTCCATCACTAAGTTCAAATGTGTTGAATTGTGAATTTGGCATATCAAATCTTTTATACAGATTTAACTCAGTGACACAAAGTGACCACACGAGGCAGCAGTAGACCAGCAGCTCCTGTGTCCCTGTGAGCTAAAATCACTGATTTTCTCTATGGACTTTGGTGTGGGAGAGTGACTGATTTACAAACTTCAGTTTCCTGTTGGAAAAGTCTGTCTAACAGTGAGATAAAGACGTGAACATGCTCTTAAGATATCGTAGACTCAATCTGATTTAGATTTTAGTAGATGAGTCTTTTGTTAATTGTCTAAAATCACAAAGAGAGTGAAAGAAACAGTTAATTCTGATGCTGAGCAAAAGCAGTGTTCGCAAATCGCAAATTTGATTTTTGAATGTTAGATTCTAGATACAGTATTAGATACTGATTCTAGATACTGTATTTAATTAAATTTTTAATTTAATTCTAATTCACCCATGACATTAAAACTCTACTGTCTTGTTCTCTTTCAGCTGAAGAACGAGGACTCGGGCTCTGATTTCTGTGATGACGACTGTCGGCTCAGAGGCGACGCCATCGTTCCAAACGACTACAGAGCAGCAGGAGAGCGACTCGACCTGAGCAGCATCTTCTTCTCCAACCAGGAGTACTACAGCAAACTGGAGGAGCTGAAGAAGGCCCACCTCCGCACCATGGCCGAGCTGGAGAGCATGTACGGACGCAAGCTGCACCTCAACTTCCTGGAGCCCTTTGACGTGACCGCGCTGGAGGCAGGACACAGGTGGGCGGAGCCTGGTCAAGGTTATTCCAGGAAGTCCAAGTTAAGGAAGCTGTCAGTGTTAAAAGCTGTGTTGTGTAGCTCAATATTCTGACATGCAGAGTAGATGTTCTCCAGTTCTTCTCAGCCAACGATCCTACAAGATAAAATAAATACATTTATTGACTCTTTCACTTTACAAAATGAATATTACAAAAAGGAAAACACTATAGGCCTATAAATTATGATATTTTAGTCGAAGAACCGTTGACAGATGTTACCAAAAAATGTTGTAATATGTTATATATGCTGTAATATTACAAAATAATAACTCATGTTTACAAAAAAAATGCCATAAAATGTTTTAAGTAGTTAAAAATGTTATTTAAAAAAAGGATGCTTTTATTGTAAAAGAAAATACTTTTAATTTTCTATAAATGTTACTAATCTTACAATAACATGACTTACATTACTTATAGAAGGTATAAAATGTTGCAATGTTTTCTAAAAAGTGCTAAATTCCAAAAAAATAAATAAATAGGATGGTTGTAATGGGAAAAAAAATACTTAAAATTTTATAAAATGTTTTAATGTTTTAAAATCATGTTACTAATGTTACAAAAATATGACTTGCATTAGTTTAAGATGTTGTAAAATGTTGCAATGTTTCAAAAAAATGTATTCTCAATACAAAAAAAAACATTAACAGGATGTTTATGTAATTTTTTATACAAAATATTTTAATGTTTCAAAAATATGGTACTACCGTTACAAAAACATGACCTGTGTTGGTTATAGATGTTACAATGTTCCCAAAAATTATAAAACATTTTTTGCAGGATGTTTTGAAAAAGTTCAAAAATTACTTGTGTTATGAAACAAGTTTTACAGAATGTTGTAATGTTACGAAAAGCATTATTTAGGCGACAAAACGACATGTTGACTGAAAATAAAAGTTTTGTCATAGAAAAATCTCAGCTTTTTCGTCCAATCATGATGGGATTGTTCCCATTTTTACAGAATGAATCCTTCGTTTGTTGCCACAGGTTGACGTGTGAGAGACATGATGTGAGTGAAGGTGTTTGATGACATCATCTGATTATATTTCCCAATCAGGTCGCTGTGGTCAAACAGCAGTCCAGCGTCCTCACGTCGTCTCAGGAAGTGCTTCTCTGCAGCGGAGCTCAGGAGAACGTCAGCATCATCGGGCTCTTCAGACGAGGACGAGGCTGCCGCCAACAACAGCGGCGACGAGGAGAAGGGCCTGCACCTCTCCCCCAAGGAACACATCAAGAACATGTGGAGGAACTTCAGGTTGTCCCCACACATCCGTCCCCCGTCGACCTCCTCGCTGCAGAGTCTTCCAGGTGACGACCAGAGGACAGAGGGCGAGAAGAAGAGGCAGCAGCTGAAGGACGACTGGAAACGCCGAGTCACCGTCCCTAAACCGTTCCACATGACCCTGCGTGAGGCCGAGAGGAGAAAGCGCGGCATAAAGACGCGCTCGGAGATGGAGCTGGAGAACGCGGCGCTGCGGCGGCAGCTTGAAGAACTCACCGAGTGCCAGAGGAAGTTCCACGCCAGCCCCGTTCCCGCGCACGTTCGCCTCCCGCTTTACGAAGAGCGGCGGCGGAACACGCATGAAGAAAGGCGCCTTGGAACTGTCGCGAAACCTTTCAGCTTCCTGGAGAGGGAGCGGCTGAAGAAGGAGCAGAAACAGCAGCGTCCGTCAGAAGCGTCTGACCAGGACCGAGTCAAACCCTTCAAGGCCAAACCTGTGCCCAAGTCGGTGTACGCGGCGGCGTCAGGGGAACTGGTGAAGGAGGAGGAGCTCTACCGCTCCATCAAGATCCAGATGAGGGCGCAGGAGCTGCTCCACGGCGCCGCCCTGCCTCGCAGCATGCTCGCACGCCGACTGAGCGAACGCAAGAGGACCAAAGACGAAGAGGAGAGCGGCTTCTCCCACCGACCTCAGATCACCAGAGAGGTCCCCGACTTCAACGCCAGCTACAGGCGCTTCCAGAAACACCTGGAGAAACACAAGGAGGTGAAGCCCACCACCACCTGCGAACCCTTCGACCTGAGGACGTCGCAGATCCCCTCGCACCGCGAACGCATCCTGGCCGACATCGAGAAGGAGCAGAGCAGTCCTCGGACGCTGCGCTGGCCGTACATCAGCCCCGAGGCGATTCGTACTCCCACCTCAAGCCTCTGCTCATCTCCGTCCGGCAGCCTGGAGCTCCTTCCCACCAAAGTCACAGATGCTACCAAAAAGCGCCACGAGGCCGTGAGGTACCGTCTTCGGACTCCGTTTTAGTAGAGACAGATGACAGCGGCTCCTTCTTGTGTTTAAAATCCTCCCGGTCAGATTGTATGTGGAACGAGTTCCCCTCCTGTCTCCAGCTGTGTCCTCACAACCTCACACCTGCTCTAGAGTGTCCCGTAGCTGCACCCACATCCTCACCCAGCTGACCCCCCCTCTGTCCCTCCCAAACGCCACCTCCATCTGTGACCAGATTGTCTCCCTGAGTAGGAAGGCGCTGGAGCGGAGGAAGAAGGCTGAGGAGGAGGAGGAGCGGTGGAGGGAGCAGCAGAAGGAGAGGGAGAAGAAGCTGCAGAGGGTGGTGTTGAAGCGGGCCCAGGCCAACGACCCCCACCTGGCTCTGTCACAGACCCACCACACCAAACTGAAAGAGTTCAGGTTCACTTTTAAAAAACACATGCTCCTGTCTGCCTTTTCTTTTTCTGTTCGCTAGTTCAAGGAAAGAGTCTGGTCGTGTGAGGTACTGACACGTAGTCACCTTGAGCGCCCCCTGCTGCTGAGAAGCAGCCTGAGTCACGTCACACTGAAAACAAGACTCACCCGGTAAAATCTGGCACACTTAAGTCTACGAAATTAAGGTGATGTTCACTGAATATTGTAGACTTAAACTGTAGATTTTATTAGGTGTGTTTTTTGTATTTTCTAACAGAAAACACAAGTTTCTCTCATATAACCAAAGTCCATAGAGAAAATCAGTGATTTTAACATCACAGCGCACAGGAGTTGTTGATCCACTGCTGCCTCCATCACTAAGTTCAAATGTGTTATTTTTGTGACTTCAGCATTTGAAATCCTTTGTTCACATTTATGTCAGTGACACAAAGTGACCACACGAGGCAGCAGTAGACCAGCAGCTCCTGTGTCCCTGTGAGCTAAAATCACTGATTTTCTCCATAGACTTTGGTGTGGGAGAGTGAGTGGTTTACAAACTTCAGTTTCATCTTCACTGGCAGTTTTCAAAATTTTATTTGTAGGCCGGAGCTCGGAATTGCCGAGGTCGACTGAAATTTCCGACTTGGAAACTCAGGATTTCACGATGGCCACCACCACACAACCGCTGCTAATGTTATCGTTAATAGCACTTCTGTCGTATTTGTTTTGCAGTAAATCAGTCATACGCAGTACTGTTTACGCTTTTTTTTCCCATAGACATTTGGCTACGCTGTTTCAGTGCGTCACGTATGAACAATGACACGTGTGATGTCATTTCCTGCACAGAAAACAAGATCTCCAGCGCAGGAGAGAATACCAGCAGGAGATCAAGGAGATACAGCAGAGGGTGAAGCAGAGGCCGCTGCTGCTGGAACAGGTCGCACAGGTGAAGGTTCACCCTGTAAATGTCTGATTGAACACAGTCAGTTTATTATAATATTATTATTATTATAGGATCAATTCACCCAAATTGCACAGAAATGACACTTTAGGCTGCTCTGCCTTTGACGACTTCTTCCTTCACTCATTAGCATGCGCTGTGATTTCAGAGCAACGCCAAACAAGCAGCGGAGAAGCGCTACACAGACGCTCTGCGTGGATGTGAAGTGACTGACGAGTTCATCAGCAGCAAGGCAGCCGAGTCCCCACGTGCACGAAGCTCCTCCCACTCCAGCGGCAGCAAACACAGGTACACAGGTCACATTAAATTCAAAATGTATATATACTTAAGAATATATTCATGTCTTTATCTCACTGTTAGACAGAATTTTCCAACAGGAAACTGAAGTTTGTAAACCACTCACTCTCCCACACCAAAGTCCATAGAGAAAATCAGTGATTTTA
>JAFBJR010000498.1:76716-126553 GCA_016785285.1 Brachirus orientalis | reverse complement strand
ATAAGACATTTGAACTTAATGATGGAGGCAGCAGTGGATCAACAACTCCTGTGTGCTCTGATGTAAAATCACTGATTTTCTCTATGGACTTTGGTATATGAGAGAAACTTGTGTTTTCTGCTAGAAAATCCAGAAAAACAAACAAACAAACCTAATAAATAAACTAAACTACTAAAATCTAAATCAGATTAAGTCTATAATATCTTAAGATGTTCACATCTTTATCTCACTGTTAGACTTTTCCAACAGGAAAGTAAAGTTTGTAAACCACTCACTCTTCCACACCAAAGTCCATAGAGAAAATCAGTGATTTTACATCACAGCACACAGGAGTTGTTGATCCACTGCTGCCTCCATCACTAAATTCTAATGTCTTATTTTTATCTTATCTCAAAAGTCTGTCTAACAGTGAGATAAAGACATGAAAATAGTCTTAAAATATCGTAGACTTAAACTTACATAGATTTTATTTGGCAAAACCTTTTGTTTCGTGGTACAAAATGATGCAAAGTTCAGTTTGCGGTCCATTTTTATATACTCTACATCAGGGGTGGGCAATTATTTTCCCCGAGGGGCCACAGGAGACACTTTAAATATTGTTGAGGGCCAGACCAATGAGCTACATTAAATTCTGCTCAGTATTCATTTTATGTCTTTTTAAAGAGCAGTATGTTTTGGTATAAATTGGGCAGCATACAAACACACAAAATTAATAAACAAAATTAATGGCAATAATTGAACAAGACTTTGTTCAATTATTACTAACTAATGAAAATAAGAAACTACTCTTCTAAATAATGAATACTACTATACTATACTGTGGTGTCCTGTAGTGAGTATATTATCTTGCACTACCAACAGAGGCCACCCATGTGGTACGCATCTGTGCACTTACCTCACACACACTAACGCTAACGGAGTGGATGCGGTGCGAATCTTCGAGCAGCGACTTTACATACAAGAGTGACGGAGCTTTGCTATTTAGATAATAAGATAATAAACAGGGAGGGAGATCATGTTGATACTGTTCTTAGTGTGGTCATTTGATATAAGCTGCACACGTTGTGTGGATAGAAGGAGCTGAAATCCGCTGATCTCTGTGTGTGTGTAAAAGAGAGAGAGAGCTGCGGGGCAGGGAGATGAATGAACGGAACAATATTATACACGAGCGATGATTCCATCACCATGCATCGATCAGTGTATGGGAAACTCAGGAAACATTAGGTCACTCCAGAGCCCTGTTATTTACCTTTATTATTTCTAATTAACCTCATGCGGGCCAGTCAGGGAGGGTGGAAGGGCCACATATGGCCCGCGGGCCGTATAATGCCCAGGCCTGCTCTACATATACGTATGCAAATTATAGATTTTATTTTACTGGTAGGCAAACACGTGACATACAAAGAGAAGAACATTGTCTGCATATACGTGTCTAATGTTGTTATACCGAGACAGATGCTTTTTGTTCTTTTTCCCCTTCTTCAAAAGGTTTTCGGAAACATGGCATTGTTTTGAGAAACGCCGTAAAATCCCCCAAAATCAGTGTAGTATGTATGCCTGGCCTGTATGTGGCGCTGTAATGCCACTACAGACAAAGAAGGCGCTAAGCATATGCTTGAAGCTAATGGCTATGACATCATTGTCTGCCCACATTTATGTGTTGGTTGAATTCATGGAAACACAATGATTTTATTCTGGGACACGTTTTTCAAAAGTAGTGTTTTAGCTCTCTCAAAAACGCTGGTTCCCTGTGGATAAAATTTTATTGACACTGGGTCACATCACTGTTTACCGATATTTTTCCATCCATTCTAAGATTAGAAGAAATAATTTAGTTGCAACTCACAAATTGACCACTACAGGCCTCTAAATCTGACACACTGAACCTTTTGGAAAGAGTGAAAATATAATAATAATAATACATTTTATTTCAGAGGCGCCTTTCATGCATAAGACATTTTTAAAAGCAGCAATAATATAATAAAGCAGTGGTTCTCAAACTTTTCATACCAAGTACCACCTGAGGAAATATTGAGCTCTCAAAGCACCACCATTATCACGAATGTTAAGATAGCCTGCTCTCTCATCATCCTCCTCTTCCTCACATATACTTCAGACACTGTTCTGGTGAAATTAGATTAAGATGGAGCGAGAGATAAGGTGGCTCATTATTATTATTATTTGATTTATTATCATTATTATTTTGATATTTGTTTCATTTTCTATGCACGCCAGTCAAAATTCCTCAGCTCCACTCTGATCACATACATACAGTAGAACAATATTTCTGATTTTCCACTAGAGGAAGCTCGCGTACCACTGGTGGTACACGCACCACAGTTTGAGAACCATGGTAATAAAGACTAGAAACAACAGTAGGTGGCAAAGCAGTTGACATCAGGTGGAATAAGCAATTATTGTCACGATCGGATGATAATTCTCCACTGATTCTGTTCTCGCAGTGACGACGCAGACACGGGGTATCGGCGCGTCCGCTACAGGAAGGTCTTCCTCGAGGACGAAGACGTGGACGATCCGGGCAAGAGCGGCGAGGAACGCGACGAGGACGGCCGCAGTGACGACGGCTACCGCTATTCGGACGATCACGAGAATTACTCGGACGAGAGCGAGCGCGATGCGGACACCAGACAGCAGGAGGCGGCAGAGTGACGACATCGCACGTTCAGAAACTGTCAACTGAGTCTTTACATAGGTTAGAAAACAGCCGCTGAGAACATGGGAAACATTTATATCACAGTATTTTTAAACATTTTAACAGTTTCATGGTTTACATGGGTATTTATGAGTGAGTGGTCGAGCGGGAGAGAGGGAGTGGTGCAGGAGAGTTAGACATTAACTCGGTTATGGTTATTAGTCCTGAGAAGAAGAGCTGTGTGTGTGTGTGTGTGGAATATTCAGTACTGAAATGGAATAAACTGTATGTCTTTTTAAATCTTTGTGGTTTTATGTCCTAATAACTTTATGTCAAATTGAAGTTTTGACAATAAACCAGTTATTTTGACCTGAATTTACCTCATTTATAATTGTTTTATTCTGATTTTACTTTCTTAAATTATTCATTCTGGATTTACCTGAGTTGTTAATGTGTCACTCTAAATGATTTATTATTGTTTTATTCTGAATTTAGCTCTCTTATTTTTATTCAAAAAGCATCTTGTTTATTTATTTGGAATTATCTAATTTATTATGTTTAATTCTAAATGTATCTTTAAAGTTACTCTGAATTCATCTCATTTTTTATTTTTTCTCAACTTACATTATTCATAGTTATTTAATTTGGAATTTACTTTATTTTTGTTGTTTTATTCTAAATTGACTTTGTTTTATTCTAAACTTACCTTACCTTATTTATTATTATTATTCTGAATTAATCAAATTTATTATTTTATTCTCAACTGTTACTCATAGTTATGTTATTTTGAACTTACCTTTATTCTAAATGTACTTATTATTTGATTTTTTTCATTCTGAATGTATTTTATTAATTATTGTTTTATTCAGATTTTGTCTCATTTATTATTGTTTTATTCTGAATTAATTTTATTTATTATTGTTTTATTCTGAGTTTTTGTCATTTATTGTTTGTGGCCCAGAGGTTGAACTGAAGCCAAATTAGGCGGGACCTGTCTTGTGATTGGCAGCTCATTGAGCCAATGATGAAGTCTGACGTCAGCGCTGGCATCATCCAATCAGACGCCGTGTGGGCTGGTACACAGTCCAAATTTTACGCGGCGCGCTGCGGGCCGAAACACCGAGAATGAATATCCCGGTCTCAACCGGTTTCAACCGGTCCCTTGTTGGAAGCATGAGCCTAGAGGAAGAGCAGGCACGCTTTAAAAACGTCTCCGCTGCTCCACAGTGTTCGCGAACTGAGCCAGAAATAAACACGAGACTGTTTCACGCCGTGATTATGACCCGGGACAGCGTAACAAGACAGACTCCTGCGTTATGTGTATATTAGCTTAGCCGTTAGCTGCCAGACCCGAATCAACATTGACTTTTTCATTTAGCACGCTAGGTTGCTAATTAGCCTTGTGGGAGTTGGCTGTGGTCACTGGAAGTTAAAAGTGTCCCGAGTGGCTGAAGACAGAGAAAGATACGCTGAAGTTCCAACTACAGAGACGTGTTTATTTTTGTTTTATACACAAAGAGTCGATAAATACCCATTTTAATATCAACTGGTGTCACATAGGGAAGCTAGCATTAGCTTTCGGCTAGCAGCAGAGTCATTGCACGCCATGAGATAAGTGTTTATTGTTGAAGACGATTTCTTTTGCTGTGATACGTCTCTTCTTCTTGTCGACAAAAACACAAACACACATTCAACAGTGAAGAGTTCGTTTTCCAGGAGCGACCGGAACACAGCAGGTAAGTTCAGCTAACACATTAGCTCAGCTAACTTATCCAGCACACGGGCTGACATCTGGTTCCGTCCCAGATTAGTGCGTTATATTCGGGGATGGGAGTAGACGGAGTGTGGCTGACGTCCCCACTGTTTGTTTTTTGTTTTCCTCCGTGAAAAGTCCCTGGTTTGATTTGAACCCAACTGCTGTGATCGGTCGTTTTTTTTTGTTTTTTTTGCACGCACACAGGCCACCAGGTGGTGGCGTCGTTTCACGTTTAGCCACTTTGTGTCACTCTGTCATGATTGTACTGAAAAGGATTATTATTATCTCACATTTTTTGTAAACAGAATTAAAAAAAGAAACACTTTCATTTAAGAAGTCAGTCAAGAAAAATAAAGAAATTGGACTGAATAAAAAGAACTAGTTAGTGTTACTCACTCACTCATTTTCTCCCGCTTTACCCACTGAGGGTCGCGGGGGGCGCTGGTGCCTAACTCCAGGTGACATAGGGTGAGAAGCGTGGTCACACCCTGGACAGGTCGCCAGTCCATCACAGGGCCACAAAGAGACAGACAACCATTCAGTCTCACATTCACACATACGGGCAATTTAGAGTGTCCAATTAGCCTAATCCCCAAATCTGCATGTTTTTGGACTGTGGGAGGAAGCCGGAGAACCCGGTGAGAACCCAAGCACACACGGGGAGAACATGCAAACTCCTTGCAGAAGGCCCCTTGTTCCGACCGGGTCATGAACCCGGGACCTCTTGCTGCAAAGGCAAGAGTGCTAACCACAACCATGGGGCCCTAGTTAGTGTTACTGTACAATAATAATAATACATTTTATGATTATAATCTTAATTAATTTAGCTCCTCCCAAACTAAACTCATGACACATTGTACAATGACTTAAATATTACGTTATTGTATGGCGGTGTCTGGCGATTCCCACCCCTAGTTATTAAGTATTAAAGAGGTGCAGGCTTCTTTCAATGTAAGTAACAGTATTGTAATATACAGAAGAAGAAGCAACCCCATTGATTCATGGTGGTTTGTGGCTCCAGTAGTGTCGGCGTACGTTTCATTGGTTTTGGCAAACTAATTTAAATACTCGATAATGTAAATTTGCACATCGTTAAAACATATATATACATATATATAACATGCATATATATCGCCCACCCCTAGTGTTTCGAATAAAGGCAAATAATAACACATTATTCTTGTTTGCAGTAATTTAGAGTATGAAGTATGAATATATAATTACAATGACAAAAAAGGCAGCCCTTAAAATTTTAGTGAAAAGATTTGGGTGCACTAGTACACAAATTTTTATTAAGTATAATTTCAATATTAAACACTCGTATATGAAGATTTGCACATGGACATGGAGGGGTTTATTTACACACAAACTAAATAAACAAATATTTTCTCTATTTGTGTAATAATCACAATGCTTGAGAATTTTGTTTTTTAGAGGTTTTTACACACACTTCCTGTTACCAGGTCCTGCTACTGGTGTAATTTCAAATCATCTCTCAGATACTCTATGCCAGCAGAGATGTTGTCGGACCATCCAGCCAGACAACTGCTGGACTTCAGTCAGAAGCTGGACATCAACCTGCTGGACAATGTAGTCAACTCCATGTACCACGACATTGGTTCCCAGGTGAGGCCACTGACTTCCACTGTGACCCTCCATTTATAACAACTCAAAATGTAATCAGTACCTTGTGGGGAAAAGTTGCAGGACTTGTGAAGAGTTTGCTGTGGTGATCTCTCTTTTAGCAACGAATGGCCCAGGAAGTGCTGACGACCCTGAAGGACCATCCAGATGCATGGACAAGGGTGGACACCATCCTGGAGTTTTCTCAGAACATGAAAACCAAAGTATGTACCTGACTCACAGACATCCCGACCTGTCCTCCAACTCAGACGACCCACAGGAGCATTTCCTGATATAACTATGGGTTCTAAATAGAGATGCACTGGAAGTTTTAAGCCAAAAATGGCCAAAATATGCATTTTTGATTTTCGTCCCAAAGACTTTTAACAACGAAACAACAGGATGTTGTGATGACGCAGACAAAAACTGCATCCAGCACGCGCCTGCCCGCATTAGACCCAGCCAATGTTGTCTAAAAAAGTGATTCGCAACAAATCTTCTGATATTAGAGACTTTTGGAGACTTTTGGAATGATACGTGAAAGCTACGTATCGTTCTCAAGGTCTTTGAACACCAGACGGGACGAAAGTGCAAATGATCAGATGTGAATTATGACATAGCCTCCCATGCTCATCAAACATGATGTGATGAAACTAATAAATAATGAGGATGAGGGAAAAATATCATATCTGTCTGCGCAAACATGCTGCTGACATTTTGTCCAGCTGTTGGAGCTCAGCGCGAGGTCATTAAAAACTGTTTAGAAGCTTCATTTACACACAGTTTCCCACTGAAGCCCCGTTGTAACCAACTTTACACGTAATCATTTTATAGTTTCTTTATTAAATGACCAGGGTTTTGACAAATAAACACAATAAAGTAAAGTAAAAGTTTGGACTGTACGTCATCAACAACATTCGTTCAGATTGTGACATAAAAAACAAGAACTGAGTCCATTTATAGTTCTAAACATGTCTATTATTTCAATTCCTTGACTTAAGAGAGGTAATTACACACAGTCCAATTCAGGGCCATTGATCAACTGCTTTGTTGTTGTTGTTTTTTTCCAGCACATATGTTACTTTGTGTTACTTATCTATTAACATGTTTTTTATTTTAACTAAGTGATCATACTATGATTATGGTGAGTTTTCATGAGCCTAATTTTTTTCACCCACGGTGCATTATCCCTTGTGCGGAGCAAATGGACAGAATTTCCTTGGATGTTTCGGTTTTTGGCCAAAAGCTTAATTTTCGGTGCTTCTCTAGTTCTAAATACTATAAACGACCACTGGGGTCGTTGGAGTTGGAGGACAGATTCAACATCAGCTTCTTTAAGACATGACTGTTTAAATACTGTAGAGCTCCGACCAGGCCTGAAGCGATTAACTGAGTAGCTGTTGACCTATTTTGGTAATCCATTCAATCAGTTTGGGTGTTTTTTTTTTGTTTTTTTTTGTTTTTTTTAAAAAAAAATAAAGAAATATAACTCTTTATTTTGGTTTGTGGGCAAAAGACAGTAAGACATTTTTGGAACATAAAGTTTTGGGAATCAGTGGTCAACATTTTCTGACCATTTGTGGACCAAACAAATATTCCATTAATCATGGAAATATTTGACAAATTTATCGATAATGAAAACAGCCATATTTCACAGAAATATGAACTTTTGCAGGTCTGAACGCTTTTTTTTTTTTTGCCTTTTTTTAACAGAGCTCCCCCTACAGCTTCGGAGTACATATTTTTACGACACAACCGTAAACATCCATCCATCTACCACCTCTTTACCATAAATGTTGAAAAACCTCCCCACTGACGCTGTGTGTGGCCCCTCGCTCGGTCAGACGGTCGTTTCCTCTTCCTCGCTTCCTCCAACACCAGTTTTCTCTGCTTCTTTTAAAATATAACGTTCCACTGCCTTGATCCAAGTTGACTGCATTTCTGCTGCACCTTTGCCTGCCAACATGGCAGTTCATAGTTGCCGATTCACGTGGCGTCCGGAGCTTTATACTGTCTCTTCCTTCGTTTTTTTGTCGTTGTTTGACAAACCTCTGCTTCTCTCAGTATTATGCACTGCAGATTCTAGAGACCGTCATTAAAACACGTTGGAAGATTCTCCCGAGGAATCAGTGTGAAGGTAAAATCAGTGACATGAAACACCGACGTTTTCTGTCTGTGTTATGGAATGAGCTAATTAAACCGCGTTCATGTGTCTTCAGGAATCAAGAAATATGTAGTTGGTTTGATAATCAAGACTTCTTCCGATCCTTCAAACATGGAGGTGAGTTTATCTGAACGTACAAACCTGCTGCTTCAACTGCTCGTGTGACGTGAGGAGTTTTGATGCTGATGCCGTTTTTCTGTTTGTCTGCAGAAAGAGGGAGTTTACATTTCAAAACTCAACATGATCCTCGTTCAGGTAAATAATCAAACGAGTCATTTTTCTGTGTGATTATGATTGTCCCTGGATTGCCCCATTATTCCCCGATTTAATCATTTCAGATTCTGTCGGGACAGAATGAATATAAACTAGAGTCGCTCAAACTAAACATTTTGTATTAAAAATGCAACAGATTAAACCAATCAGGCGTTAAAGAGGGAAATAAAAAGCCAGACGAGCCTGTAACGTTTACAGTCTGATCTTAAAGTGGCAGCAGACCAGTTTTAATAATGTTAAATGGATATTTAATGTTCAGCCATTAACATTATTTCATGTGTAATGTTTTAATTTTTGGTTTAAATTAAGTGACAGATGTCTCATCGTCATCTTCTTCACGCTGATTTAGATCCTGAAGCAGGAGTGGCCCAAACACTGGCCTACTTTCATCAGTGACATTGTGGGTGCGAGTCGGACCAGCGAGAGCCTCTGTCAGAACAACATGATCATCCTCAAACTGCTCAGCGAGGAGGTCTTTGACTTCTCCAGTGGCCAGATGACGCAGGTGAAGGCCAAGCACCTCAAAGACAGGTAAGTGATGAACACGACGGTCATGTGACAACACTAACAAACTACGGCTGCTGGCAGGGACACAAAGGAAAAAAAAAACAGATTCAGGACCTATCCACACTTTTCTGACTGGAAACAGGAGGTTGTGTCACTTTATAAGTTCCTCATTCTTTGTACAAAACTCCATAGAGAAAATTTGTGATTTTACATCACAGCTCACAGTTGAGTTGGTGATCCACTTCTGCCTCCATCAGTAAGGTCAAAAGTGTTGTTTTATGATTTCGGCATTAGAAATATTTAATTTAGATTAACCTCAGTGACACAAAGTGACCACACGAGGCAGCAGTAGACCAGCAGCTCCTGTGTCCCTGTGAGCTAAAATCACTGATTTTCTCTATGGACTTTGGTGTGGGAGAGTGAGTGGGTTTGTAAACATTTCTTTCAAATAACTTTGCTGTTAGTTCACTTTGAGATTAACTTTTGAACTAGTTGTTCAAACCTCCCCCCCCCCCCCCCCCCACATACACACACAGAGCAGAAACTGGGCCTGAGAGTTTCTTTTCCACTGTACAACAGTTGTATGTCGTTTATCTTTTACCGTAGCGTTACTTGTCCTAAATTCATCCAGAAAACGTAGCGATGTTCCTGAGAAGCTAAAATCACGATCGTGGTTTAAATAAATATAACTGCGAAGTCCCACTGGACATCCAGGTTTTATTTTTAGCAGTAGAGTCCACGTCAGAAACTGTTCGTCGATGTTTTCAGCCACAGTGCTGTTGGATGAAGCCGTGTCTTTTTACTCACTGTGTGTGCAGTCGTGACTAAACAGTTGTGTCACCACAGACACAAACACATAATAACAGCTAATCTGAGAAACACGGATCACTGTTGTGTCAACTCATTAGACTTATTAGACAAAATACAGCTTTACTCTGGTGTGGATGTAATCAGGTTAGTCAGACAATCTGACCTTCATTAGGACTGAACAATTTTGAATAAATATCTGGTTTAGACTGAAACTGTGATATGAGAGGTAATAATTTTTGCATAATTATTTGTGCAAATCTGTTTTCTTTAATCTGTAGAATATGATGTTTGTAGGTCAGGACAATATTTACTCTAAAATAGTAATTTGACACACATTGTGACTTTAAGAAATATTGCGCCCCCCGCCATTTGAAAATTGCAGTAGGCACTATTGCAGTTTTGATAAAATTTTGATTAATTGTTCAGCCCTGACTCTCATTAACATTCACATTTCTGTCTTTCAGCATGTGCAACGAGTTCTCTCAGATATTCCAGCTGTGCCAGTTTGTCATGGTAAGACACGGTCGAACAGTTTTTCCATCAACATCTGCCCTCCAACATTTAATCCTCATACAAAGCCTCCTCGTTATCTCCCCTGTAGGAGAACTCCCAGAATGCACCACTGGTCCACGCCACACTGGAGACTCTCCTCCGTTTTCTTAATTGGATTCCTTTAGGTTACATCTTTGAGACCAAACTCATCAACACGTTGGTTTACAAGGTAAAAAAGTCGGTCAAAACTACAACAGGCTGAAATATGTTTTTTCATGTATCGGTCACCATACACTTATTTTTTTACATCATTAGATATCAATATTTATCAGGATAATAAATCTAATGTTTATTTAAGGCTGAATGATATGTCTTATAAATAATGTGTGGATATTTTGGGTCTATATCCTGATATAGGAGATAAATGTTGATATAAAGCTGCACACAGGTTGTTTCTCGGGACAGGAATCAGTATCGGTCCGATATTGGTCAAAATCACTGGACTGTAAAAATGTAAATAAGAATCGGCAAATGCATTTTAGTTTAATCTTGTCGTAGCAGTTTGTTTCTTATTTGTGGGAGGATAATATTTGTTACACAGTTGGAGAATAACGTCTTTGAAATGACTCGGCACAAATGTGTTATTAACAGCTTCATGGTTGATAAATGGTCTAAAATGACTGTATCTGATTAACGTGAGTAATGGTACAGACCCGAGTTTGTGATATCAGCATCAGACACAGTTGTTTCTCTGAACTTATGAATTTTTTGTTTCTCTCAATGAGCGAGTTACATTTATTCATTTCAGATCATTCCTGTTCTTATTTCTTAAAATGGAGGATATTTATGTGTTATAAATAATCATATTTACAATAAATATGGTTAAATGCAGCTGATAAAACTAATAATTAGGCTTAAAATGATAGACGTGTTATTAAGCAACAGTTTAAATTTGCTGGTTCTGTGATTTTGTAGTGTTTTTCCACAGATGTATGCAATACAATAAATATGATCAATGCAACAGCCTTTTAAAACCAGGGAGAGTCATTACAGATACTTTATCATGATATGATGATATCCAAAATCCAAATAACCATGTCTTATTTCATGTCACCATATGATATTTAATATCCATATGTTGCCCAGCTCTATGTTTATGTTTGAAGTAATGTTTATATCAGGCCATGTTGCTTTATAATGAGCTATATTTGTCATTTTCAGACAGAAATAATTTTTTATATTGTTTCATCTAATCGATGGTGTCATCTAACAGCTTTGGTTGATGAATTTTTCAGTAATCAGGCCAATAGCAGAATGTTTTCGCCTATATATTAAGTTAATTTTCTTCCCCCCCCCCCCCCTCCATTTAATAAAATATAACCATTTAATGATAACAAATAGTACTTTTATTGCATAATGACAAACATGCATCCCTAAACAGAACCCAATGTAACTGACTGAAACAGCCGTTGAATAAGTCAAATGTTATTTGTTTTACTTTACACAATTAAGGTGTGTAATTTTGAAGTTTGACAAACTAAAAGTTTGACTGCATTAGAGTTGAGAAGACAATTTATAAAGTATTATTTGATGTGTAACTACTTTTTTCATGAATCTGCCTGTGTTTCATAAATGTAAATAAGTGTAAATCACACACACAAATTGCTCTGTTGTGCTTGTGTCGCAGTTCCTGAATGTTCCCATGTTTCGTAACGTGACGCTTAAATGCTTGACGGAAATCGCCGGCGTGAACGTCAACCAGTACGAGGAGCAGTTTATCAACCTGTTCACACTCACCATGGGCCAGCTCAAACAGGTACACACACACACACACACACACACACTAACCTAAACCCAATTCTAACCCTAAAACCAGGTCTTAACCCTAAAAAAGCACTTTTAAGGGGTGAAAAAGGTCCTCACTCTGTAGGTGTAATTTTTGGTTCTCACTCAACAACAAGTAGAAGAACACACACAAACACTATCATTGTCCAGCAGCATCTTGGCTTTTTAAGTCACTGAAAGCACGATGAACAGCAGGCGCAGATTTGTTTTGGGACAAACAGACTTTTCAAAGACGTCAAACTATTGTGACTCAATTCACAATGTAAATCATGGCATTTCCAGTAGGTAATGTTTTTTTCTTCTTTTTTATTTTAAACACATTACTTAAAACCGGTACCTAGTAAGTATAATGAAAAGGCTGAAAACATTTCTGCAGGTTTATTTGTTTGTGAAATGCTATTTCAGGGCAACTGTTTTTACTAGAGGCCTTTTTACACCATAGGAACTTTTCTCATTTACCCAGGTAATTAAAAAATCTCGGTGCGTTTCCACCCAAAAGGGGCTTAGGAGCACAAGCAGAATGTTTAGGGGCCCACACAATAGTGATAATAGGCCATTTGGCCCAACCCTAATCAGACGTTATTGAGCCTAAATAAAACTGAGTTGTTTACTTTGGTTTGCACAGATGCTGCCTCTGAACACAAACGTCAGAGTGGCCTACGCCAACGGCAAGGACGACGAGCAGAACTTCATCCAGAACCTCAGTCTGTTCCTCTGCACCTTCCTCAAAGAACACGGGCAGCTCATAGAGAAGAGAGCCAACATGCGAGAATCGCTCATGGAGGTGACGTTTTGTCTCGTGGTGAAATGGGGAAAAAAAATTAGATAATACATTAAACCCAGCGTGTTTGTCATGTGGAAGGTTCGTCTGAAGGAGCAGCTGCTTCTCTGTGACGGTTTTTATTCTCTTTGACACAATTTCACATTCCTGGACCAACTGCGGTGGGAATTTGCACCTGTCCTGTCGCTGGTTTGTCCTCTGACAGACAGATGTTACGGGGAAACAACCTGCAGCACATGAGAAATGTTTGGTCTCTGCTTGGGATCTCATTGGGCTTTTTTTTTTTTTAACTAAAATATACATGTGGGGTCTTTCAAGAATAGATAAATATGTCAGAAATTAAATCAAGTAAGGCTGCAACTAGCAATTTTCACCATTAATCATCTAGTCGTTTGTCAGAAAATGATTAAAAAAAGAAAAAAAAAATTGCTTTCTTAAATGTACTTATTTATTTGCTCCATAAATGGAGTCATTTGGTTTGTGGACAAACAAGACATTTGGGGACGTCATCATTTCCAGGTTTGACAAACACTGATCACGTAATAACAGATGAACCGATTATGGGAAATATTCGTTTGCAGCTCTAAAGATAAATGTTGACTGGTGTTTTCCAAACCTTGAAATGTCGGTGTGGCCCAGCCACGCACCATGTGACCCCAGCCACGCACCATGTGACCCGGCTGACCTTTGCTCCTCGTCCAGGCCCTGCACTTCATGCTGCTGGTGTCGGAGGTGGAGGAGACGGAGATCTTCAAGATCTGCCTGGAGTACTGGAACCACCTGGCAGCAGAGCTCTACAGGGAGAGTCCCTTCTCCAGCACACCCATCCTGTCTGACGTCCCACCACGCAGACACTTCTACCTGCCCGTGCTGTCCCAGGTACGTCTGTCACATGACGCGGTCACATGACCAGGACAAGTCGATCAATCCCAAAAATGGAAACCGGTTTGTTGATTGAAGTAGTTTTTTTTTTTTTTTTAATGCCAATATTGCTTCATCTTATCATTAATATTCCTCCTCTTATTATTCCACTTCTCCCTCTTCTTGTCATTCTTCTTCTCATTGTTATTCTGTTCTGTTCATTATTCTTCGTCTCATTATTTATCTTATCATTCTTCTCATTATTCTTCTAATTTTTACTCCTTTCCTTCTCATCTTTCTTGTTCCTCCTCTTGATTTCTTTATTCTCCTTCTCACTATTCTTGTCTTATTGTACTCTTCCCCCTCTTCTTTTCATGATTCTTTTTCTCATTATTTTTCATCTTCTCCTTCTTCTCATTATTCTTCCTCTTGTTTTCTTTATTCTTCTTCTTACTATTCCTCCTCATTTGTCATCTTCTCATTATTTATCATTATTCTTCTCATTAGTATTTTCCTCTTATTATTCCCCTTCCTTCTCTTCTTTTTATTATTATTTTTCTCATTATTTATCTTATTCTTATTTTCATCTTCTTATTTTTTCTCTCCTCATTCTTCTTCCTCCTCCTGTTTTCTTTATACTTTTCTCATTATTACTCCTCCTCATTTATTTTCTTATTATTTATCTTCTTATTATTCTCATTATTCTTCTGTTTCTCATTATTGTTATTAAATCTTCTATTTCCTCTCATGATTACTCCTCCTCTTCTTCTCCTCATTTATATTATCCTCCTTCTCACTATTCTGCTTCTCATTTTCCTCTTCTTCCCCTCATTCTTCTTCCTCCCCTGGTTTTCTTTATTATTCTTCTTCCCATTATTATTCCTCCTCCTCCTCATTCATTTTCTTCTTCTCATTTTTTATCAGTCGTCTTCTCATTATTATTATTCATGATTACTCCTCCTCCTTCTCCTCTTCTCATTGCTCACTTTTATTATTTTTCTTCTTCTTGTAGGTCCGTTTGCTGATGGTGAGCCGCATGGCCAAACCAGAGGAGGTGCTGGTGGTGGAGAATGACCAGGGCGAGGTGGTGAGGGAATTTATGAAGGACACGGACGCCATCAACCTCTACAAGAACATGAGGGAGACTCTGGGTTAGTTTGCCTAACACTGCTCCCAAACACGTGGCTTTATTTCCTGTACATGAAATCTGTGCGTCTGTTACCACAAGCATGTGTTTTTACAGAAGTTTAGAAATTTACAGAGTTTAGAATATTAAAATATTTGACATGTTGAATTAAATTTTCATG
Organism: Brachirus orientalis; assembly: GCA_016785285.1. Lineage (NCBI taxonomy): Eukaryota > Metazoa > Chordata > Actinopteri > Pleuronectiformes > Soleidae > Brachirus > Brachirus orientalis. The sequence continues at coordinate 111,481 of JAFBJR010000498.1, read as the reverse complement.
TAGCATTTTGGTTTGAAGGTAGCATCTTGTCATCTCTCTCTCTGTAGTGTACCTGACTCATCTGGACTATGCTGACACTGATCGCATCATGACGGAGAAGCTCCACAATCAGGTGAACGGTACCGAGTGGTCGTGGAGGAACCTGAACATGCTGTGCTGGGCCATTGGCTCCATCAGCGGGGCGATGCACGAGGAGGACGAGAAGAGGTTCCTGGTCACTGTCATCAAGGTGTGACACACTAAACTTTATTATATTTAAAAAAAAAAAAAAAGAAGAACATTCTGATCTGGCTTGTGTTTCCACCAGGAGGCATGAGTGTGTGTGTGTGTGTGTGTCAGATACGCAAATTGCTTAACTATTAATGCCAAAAGAAGTAGTTTACCACATAAAATCTACACCTCCTGAAGTCTACAATGTCTGAAGAATATGTTCACGTCTTTATCTCACTGTTAGACAGACTTTTCCAACAGGAAACTCAAGTTTGTAAACCACTCACTCTCCCACACCAAAGTCCATGGAGAAAATCAGTGATTTTAGCTCACAGGGACACAGGAGCTGCTGGTCTACTGCTGCCTCGTGTGGTCACTTTGTGTCACTGAGGTAAATGTGAACAAAGGATTTCAAACACTGAAGTGACAAAATAAGACATTTGAACTTAGTGATGGAGGCAGCAGTGGATCAACAACTCCTGTGTCCCTGTGAGCTAAAATCACTGATTTTCTCCATGGACTTTGGTGTGGGAGAGTGAGTGGTTTACAAGTGATCCAACTTTGCGTTGGATTGGATCTCAAGTCAGTCCTGATTGTCTGTGTGTGTGTCTCACCCTCAGGACCTGCTTGGCTTGTGTGAACAGAAGCGCGGTAAAGACAACAAGGCCATCATCGCCTCCAACATCATGTACATCGTCGGACAGTATCCTCGCTTCCTGCGAGCTCACTGGAAGTTCCTGAAGACCGTCGTCAACAAGCTGTTTGAGTTCATGCACGGTGAGGAACTCAAAAACCAAACACTCCCACACGACTCGCACATACATGTTTTACTTAAACCTAGATAGAGTCGTAGACATTGAAGACGCTATGTTTTGAGTTTTTCTGTTAGCAACTTCCTCTCTACAGTTTTTGATAGAGCAATCAGATTTTTTTGTTATGGGTAGGTGATCACCCAAGTGTATTCCCATTAAAATTTTGGTAAAAATCTACCCACAGATAAATGATTCCTGTCTCTTATAATGTACATAACTGTGAAAATAAATCATATCTGTAAGTAAATTTTGTATATGTATGATTAAGACACTCTACCATCCGTCTAAGTTTTGAATAGCATTGAATAAGTTCGTATGTATATATCTCTGACATCTTAATAGATCAGGAAGAATTTTGTCATTCTTATTTAAGATGGTAATAGCTCTAAGCAGGTAAAGCTCTATACAGATCAGAAAGTTCTTCTGGATCCAGTGGATCAGAATTCACACACTCAGTGGAGTATTTTTGTAATACAAATCTGGTAAATTGGTCTCTTGTGTTTGACCGTGTCTCTTCCTTGTGCAGAAACCCATGACGGCGTTCAGGACATGGCGTGTGACACCTTCATTAAAATCGCTCAGAAGTGCCGGCGTCACTTTGTCCAGGTGCAGGTGGGGGAGGTGATGCCCTTCATCGACGAGATCCTCAACAACATCAACACCATCATCTGTGACCTGCAGCCGCAGCAGGTCAGTACAACTAAATTTAGTTTAACGCCAAAGTACAATTAATACATTTTTATTCAAGCAGAACTCTATGCAGGGTTTTTACCAAATTTAACAGCTTCCGGGTCTTAAGTGTCTTGTTGCCCGGGACATTGGGGTTGTCTCCACGTCCCCTCACTGGCTGTTGGTGGAGAACCAGCCTTGTAAGATCAGGGCTGAGGACCTGGTGGACAGTCTCGGAGATGATTGATTACTTTCTTTCCTCGGTAACTGTCTGGACAGGTCCATACGTTTTACGAAGCGGTCGGCTACATGATTGGGGCTCAGACGGACCAGGCCGTCCAGGAGCTTCTCATAGAGAAGTACATGATGTTGCCAAACCAGGTGTGGGACAGCATCATCCAGCAGGCCACCAAGGTGAGTGGACGTTCATCTGTAAGATCCTCCGTCCATATGATGTCTTCATGTGACGTCCGCAGAGTTAATTAAAAAGAAGACTGCTGCTGACGCCACATCGCGGTCTCTGTTGCAGAACGTGGACATCCTGAAGGACGCGGAGACGGTGCGTCAGCTGGGCAGCATCCTGAAGACCAACGTCAGAGCCTGCAAAGCTGTGGGTCATCCCTTTGTCGTCCAGCTGGGACGAATCTACCTGGACATGCTCAACGTCTACAAGTGTCTGAGTGAAAACATTTCCTCGGCTGTGCAGACCAACGGTCAGAACTCGTCTGTGTGTCCGTGTCTTTGTGTGTGACCTTTACTGGCATAATCAAATGAATGCGTACTTGATGTGTCCGTATGAGTAGTTAGGTTGTCTTTTCTTCCTCCCTGGTCTTCATCAGGTGAGATGGTGACCAAGCAGCCTCTCATCAGGAGCATGAGGACGGTGAAGAGAGAGACACTGAAGCTGATCTCAGGCTGGGTCAGTCGCTCCAACGACCCTCAGATGGTGAGAGACATCTATTTATAAATGGGTCCTTTTCCACCAGAGGAACTTTTCTCATTTACTCGGGTAATTAAAAAAACCTTGGTGGGTTTCCACAGAGATCACCCGGGCAAATATATTGAATGATTTACCCGGGTAAATTTAGTGCCTACTCCAGACTTTTCAGATTAGCAGGAACCTTGGAGGGGCGCGGCTGTGTTCAACACATCTTGCAGCTGTTTCTGTGTTGCAAACGTAGCGACTTTGTCTCTATATTTAGCGAGTGTTCAGACCCTCTAGAGACTCTAAAGGTCTTTACACAACAGATGGAACCAACGAGAGAATGATTCTCATGTGAGCTATGAAGAAACTAATCACTTCTGTCATTTCTCACACACACACACACGTTGCTGCTGTTCTCTGGCTGATGCAGCTCACAGTGATGTCAGTAAAAACAATTTTTAAAGCTTAATTTTCATTCCCACCATCTCACTGAAGCACCTTTACAACCCCCCCTCCCCCCATGTCTGTAACTTTTAGATTTTATTCTTGTTTATTAATATGAAACAGGTTTTGAGAAACAAACCCAGCATGCAGTCCACTGGGTAAATAAGTTCCTGGTAATTTTGGTGGATTATGAAAATCATCATTCGCTTTGCAGCCCTACTCTTTGTATTAAAGTCTGAGAATATAAAGTTTAAAGATCAGCTCAGAACAAAGTTTCCTGTCAAAAATGTTGCATTCAACCACCTGAAAATGAAACTCGACAATCAGCTGTTCTTCTTGTGAGCCTGTCTGCTGTGGCTTTAATAGCAGTGAGTAAAATCAGAACACTAAACTAAACTGATTAATGCTTTGGTCCATAAAGTGTTTGAAAATGTGGAAATAACTTGTTTTGTCTAAAAAAACTAATTCAGTTTTAATGATTTCTCTGTTGTATGGAGCAAAGAAACTAGAGATTATTCACATTTGAGAAGCTGAAAAAATTTGTTTTAATTTATGAAACGGATTAAACTTCATTTTAAAAGTATAATGAATATAAATTTGAGCGTGACAACCTGTAAATGTGTCGGCGTCGTGTTTGATGTTCCAGGTGGCAGAGAACTTTGTGCCCCCCCTGCTGGAGGCCGTGCTCATTGACTATCAGAGGAACGTCCCGGCTGCCCGGGACCCCGAGGTCCTCAGCACCATGGCAACGATCGTCAACAAGCTGGGAGTCCACATCACTGCGGAAATCCCCAAGATCTTTGACGCCGTTTTTGAGTGCACGTTGAATATGATCAACAAGGTCCGTTTGACTCGTGTGATCCTCCGCACCACCAGGGGGAGTCAGGTCTGAAACATTAACGGCTTCTTTTCTTCTGGTTTGTTTTTTTTTGTTTCTCCGCTGTCAGGACTTTGAAGAATTCCCAGAGCACAGAACACATTTCTTCTACCTCCTTCAAGCCGCCACCTCCCAGTGCTTCCCGGCGTTCCTGTCCATCGCCCCAGCCCAGTTCAAACTCATCCTGGACTCCATCATCTGGGCCTTCAAACACACCATGAGGAACGTGGCCGACACAGGTGTGTGGACGTGCGTCAGCTCGTGCCGTCGCTCACATTTACACACCATGATACAAGAGTCACGGAAGGCAAAAGCTGTTCAAATGAAACCAAACCCTTAAAAATGCAGCGTATGTGGCGGGAATGAGCCGATACTATACTTGGTATCGGTCTGATACCGATCAAAATCACTATATCAGATATTGGACAGATAAAAATGTAAAATCCAAATCAATGCAGACTGTAAAAATTTTAACATGGTCATGTTGTGGGATGTTTATTTCTTCTTTAGTGGAGAAGAATATTTGTTACCGGTTTTGTAATTTAAAAGGTCCAAAATACTGATATTGGATCAGTAGCGTTGGCAGTATCGGACACAAAAAAGTGATGTTGTGCCATCCCAAGTGTATGTGTATTTAGTTAAGGTTATTTGTTGATCCAGTTGCCAATCTTAAACTTTAAAAATTATACATGTGATAAAAATGGGTGTATCTACTGCCCTCCCTGGTCCAACACCAGGTACTGCATTCACAGCGTGACACTGGCTTTTTCAGGCCTCATCTACACATAAACAGAACCAAACCATGAAAGTGTTAATACTTCCTGTCGCCGCTAACGTATGACGACAGTGGTGGAATAACATTAAAACGTGTATTTCATTTCACAGAATTAACAAAGACAGTGAAAAATACCTTAAAAACGTGAATTATACTTAATAAGAATATCGGCTCTAAGTTACATTTAAGTTGTTACAGCAGATACTATTTGTTCACAACAGCAAAATGTTAATGACAGCTGTGGAATGACTACTAACACAAAAATAAGCTATTTTTTTAAATGTTTATGTACAAAGTAATTTTAAAAAAAAAACCCAAAGTCAGTGATTCTTATTTTGAAAGCCAGTTTGAAAAAGTAGAGTTTTTAAGAATAAACTTGTGAAACAAAATGTAAAATCAAAACGTGTATTTTATAAAAAATAGCTACTAAGCTACTAACATTATTTTATTTAGAAATCCTGCTGTAAATGGTTTCGTCAGGAGTCACACTTCACACAGTGTGCAGAGCAAATCAGGTATTGATAGTGAATAATGACTAAAGCAGCAGCTGAATAAGCTGCAACCTCCTTGACTTCTCTGCCATTATTTTGTTTTATTTTGTACAATTTAGAAAATTTATATCAACATCTGCGGCGAAAAGACTATGACACTACAAAAGACACTAAATGACCTGTAGTTGGACGCAGGGAAAAAGTATCACAGGCTTCCCACGGGTGCTTGAAACCCTTGAGAGTTTCTGAATTTAAAAAAATCAAGGCCTTGAAAGTTTTGAAAATCACCTTACAGAGTCAATTTCAATGCCCCATGTCTGTTTGAATTTTCTGCCACCTACTGTTTCATGCCCTGCGTTGCTTCATGCATGTAGACTCTGCCTATGCAGCTCTGCCGTTGACGTGAGAGTCCGTGCAGGAATCAATGAAGCGAGTAACATTAAACAAGAGAGAGCAAATGACCTGATGCCTGGGAAATATAAATTCCAACATATAATCCAAGATAATTCCAAACGGGGCTGCAACGATTCCTCGAGTAACTCGATTACAAAAAATGATGGAGGAATTTCCTCTGCCTCGAAGCCTCGTTTAATTACATTTAAAGCTCACGTTTCACACGGATCCTTTTTATAGCGACACAACGTGCTTACGTCACAGGCTGTGCGTCCCCTATAACGTGTGTGGACAGTTTAGCTGTACAGAACGGCAGACGCCGGGACCAAAAACAGTGAATACAGCGAAAATGAGCAAACGCAACAAAGCGAAAGTAACAGGAGGAAGAGGATAAATGTACGTTTTATCCAATTACTCTGTGAATCGATGGAATATTCGGTAGAATACTCGATTTCCAAAATATTTGATAGCTGCAGCCCTAATTCCAAATGACAGAGACTGACCTGACCAAGATCCTGAGGACAAGCACATGTCCAGATGCAGAGTGTCCTGCAAATCAATAAAAGTGGACGCCATGGAAGAAGACGCTCCTGTCTTAAGGTGTGTCAGAACATTTGGTGTTTGTAAGTTTGAGGGAATTGGACCTGGATAATCCTTGAATTTGATGTCAACTACGGTGTGGAAACCCTGGTATCTCCTTAGCAACAGTGCTTGTAAGATATTGGTGTTGTTCACACTTGTGTATGAGAGTGTATTGGTTTTAAATCTGTGTGTGTGTGTGTCAGGTCTCCAGATCCTCTACACTCTGCTGCAGAACGTGTCCGCAGAAGAATCCGCAGCACAGAGTTTCTACCAGACCTACTTCTGTGACATCCTGCAGCACATCTTCTCTGTGGTCACCGACACCTCACACACTGCAGGTGCACTCATCTTGACTTGATGTTGATGTGTTTTTAAACACTAATCTCTTTATTCGCTTCATGTGTTTAAATGTACAATAATTTATCAGAGATAAAAATCCCCGCATGTTATTTTTGAACAAGTATAATTTTTTTGGTCATATGGAGAGTGGCTTTGTTTTTTGATTTGATTTTTGATTTTATTTATTTCTGAAAAAGCGTATAAAACACAGAAATCCAAAGGATACCATGCAAATGTAACCTACTTATTTCCAGCATGGTCCTTGGTGTGGAACATATACACAAAAGACAAGTACACTCAGACTATATAAAAACAAACAATAATACAGAGGGAGACAAAAAAAATGGGGGTGAAGGGACAACACAAAGTTTGAAATGTGTATGAGATTTTAGCCACAAATCAAAATGTTTACCTCTTAATATCTTCACCTTCGTAAGTCTGTGATATCTTCAGAACATGTTCACGTCTTTATCTCACTGTTAGACAGACTTTTCCAACAGGAAAGAGTTTGTAAACCACTCACTCTCCCACACCAAAGTCCATAGAGAAAATCAGTGATTTTAGCTCACAGGGACACAGACCTGTACCTTTCAACTGTCCCTGAAAAGCTGGTGTGTAACTTTTTAATCCATTTGTGGAGACACAAATGATGTGATTTACAGCAACATTAATGGAGGGAAAAATGGCTTCACTAATAACAGTGAGACGGCAGTGAACTTTAGGTTAAGGAATTAACCTTGGTTCTTTGTAACACGAGTGAGGGAGTGGTCAGGTCAATTTACACTCATGAAAAAAGATAACTATACTAATCACACACAAATTATTTACTTGACAAGACTTGACAAGCTCCGCCCTCTGCTCCATCTGCAGGTCTGACCATGCACGCCACCATCTTGGCCTACATGTTCAACCTGGTGGAGGAGGGGAAGGTGAGCGTGGCCCTGAACGCGGTCAGCTCGGCCAACAACCAGGTGCACGTCCAGGAGTACATCGCCAACCTGCTGAAGACGGCCTTCCCTCACCTGCAGGAGTAAGTAGACCAGGGCTGGTCACATGACGCCCGGCAGAAACACACACCACTCGGCACGGACGCGTGCCGAGTGTTTTCAGCTCGTACAGCACACAAGCGCGAGTCAGCATTTCCTTTAAAGGGACAGTCGATATTCTGATGTTTCTGTGTGGAAGCTCGACCACACTGAAGGAGAGAGAGGGAGAGAAAGATGGGTGTGGAAGTGTGGTGCGTGATCTCCCTCTGGTGGTACTTTGAGGAGAATCAGAAATATTGTTCTGCCAGGGTATGCGATCACAGTGGGAGCTGAGGAACTTTGATTAAAAGTGTGTTGAAGATGAAACAAATAAAAATAAATGAAATAATAGTCACCTTATCTCTGGCTCCATCTTAATCTAATGTCACTATTCCAGTGGATGATGAAAGAGCAGATTATATTATTGGGATTAAATCTGCCACCGTAGTTGACTTTGTTCGGCCTTTTTTTACACCACTGTATTTAACATCGCTGATAGTGCTGTTACTCACTCGGAGAGCTCAGTATTTTCTCAGGTGGTTTAAGAACCAGTGTCCTGAAGTGTTCCGTTTCTGATCCTTGTATTTTCTGACTGTGGTGTTCAGTGCTCAGGTGAAGGTGTTCGTCACGGGTCTGTTCAGCCTGAATCAGGACATTCCAGCCTTCAAGGAGCATCTGAGGGACTTCCTGGTGCAGATCAAGGTGAGTTGATACAATAATAATAATAAAGAATGAAGGCAGTGCACGCTGAGAATGCAGAAACCTGAGAAGCAGTTTGAGACACACAGGAAAACATGGCTGCCAGCGGGCATGCAAGGAGAACCTGCAGTTCCTCTGCTCTTCCTCTGCTGATCTGCTCGTTCTTCTGCTGATCTTTTTTCTTGTTACTCTGCTAATCTGCTCGTTCTTCTGCAGTTCCTCTGCTGATCTTCTGCTTGTTCCTCTACTGATCTGCTTGTTCTTCTACTGATCTTTTTCTTGTTTCTCTGCTGATCAGCTCGTTCTTCTGCTGATCTTTTTTCTTGTTTTTCTGCTGATCAGCTCGTTCTTCTGCTGATCTTTTTTCTTGTTTCTCTGCTGATCTTTTACTTGTTTCTTTGCTGATCTGCTCATTCTTCTGCTGATCTGCTCGTTCTTCTGCTGATCTTATTTCTTGTTCCTCTGCTGATCTTTTGCTTGTTCCTCTGCTTGTTCCTCCTTGCAGGAGTTTGCCGGTGAGGACACGACAGACCTGTTCCTGGAGGAGAGGGAGGCCTCTCTGCGTCAGGCCCAGGAGGAGAAACACAAGATTCAGATGTCGGTGCCTGGAATCCTCAACCCCCACGAGCTGCCGGAGGAGATGGCCGACTGAAGCAGCAGCAGCAGCAGCAGCAGCAGCAGCAGCAGCAGCAGCAGCAGTGAGCGTCCAGCAAGCACAGAACAAATATGAAGGAAGGAAAAGTCCCGAGAGCAACGACACTTCCTGTCCACGTGTTTGTTTGTTTGTTTTTGTTTGTGTGCAAACATCTGTTTGGTAATGAGGGGCCAGATCAAAGGAGCCCAGCACTCGGTTGTACGTTGACCAAATCAATGTCAATATGTAAATGAGAACAGCGCCCCCTGCCTCCCCCCGATGTCACTTCCTTTCACAAACTCTTATTTTATAAAACTTAATCAAGTTTCTGTTTGATGTGTCATCTGGTTTGTTCTTTGATACTTTGTATTTGCTCCTGTGCTTCTGTTACTCCTGCATGAAGTTGAAAGAATTAAAGGTTATTTTTTAAAGTTAGCTCCGCCCCCCTCATGGCCCTGCCCCTTGTTAATATGTAATATATGTTGAAAGTCTTGCAGTGGTTAGTTGATGATTGCTCTGGTTTCAGACGAACCATGAATGCAGCGCAGGATGAATGTGATGTAAACATGCTACTTTGTTTGTTGTGGGTTTTTTTTTTTTTTTTGGTTTTGCGATTTTTTTTATTTTTTATTTTTTCCCTACTCGGAGCTTCAGTTAGTCGGCTCTGTGTTTGGACGTTGAGGAAGCCTGTGTGCATATTCATCCTGTTTGTAAAGCTGTCGTCGTACGACTTTACTCTGAGAATATAAAGTTGGCTATTTTTACAAATTTGACTTTGTGACTATGTTTCTTTATCAAAGAAAATATGAGGAAGGGTTGTTTTTTTTTTGTTTTTTTAAGTGTATGTGTTATTGATGCTACGTTTCATTAACTTTGGAAGTGGGAGTGACGACACCAGCCATGGTTGGCACACAAACACCTTAGCACAGGGGCCAGATGAGGTCAAATAATATTAAATTCAGAACAAACCATATAGATAAAATAAAGATATTATATAATATTAATAGAAATATTGATGAATGCAATAAATACCTTTTTTTCTATAAAATAAGTTTAAATGATTTACCCATGGAATAGTCTCAGGGCTAAATATCAACATTGGATGACAGTTTCAGTTTTACAGTATGTTCACATCAGTACTCCCACACAAACATGAATGTAGACCTGTGGTAAATATGTGGAAAATTTATGAATGATTTTCCATTTAAATCAGCTGTATAGTTTTATATATTTGTGTATATATTAGTAATGTAATTTCCATCCATCTTAACTGATTTGCTCTGCTATATTTCACATACAAAAAGAGGCAGTAAAACACAAATATGGGGGCTGAGCCCCCTTATATCTGCCCCCCTGGTTCCGCCTCTGTGTCCTCAAAGTCCACATTTAATTAGTTTATTTATACAGTTAAGGTAACTCGTGTATGGTATTAATATGTGTCAGTGGAGAAACAGGAAAGACATTATCTCGAGGGCTGAAAACAGTTGTGTGTTGGGTGGATGTGGCCCATTTTTATTAACAGTCAAAATAAGGGTACAAGATGGCTGCTATCGTACAACCATTGCTACTTTTACTGCTAACAGCACTTACGTTGTCTTATTTTCAAATTAAAACAGTCCGTTTTGACTGGGAATGCTAACAGCCGCAACAGAAATAGTTATTTAAATGTATTAAGTGTGAGCCACTGACTCCGTGTAGTCTGTGAAGGTACTGCAAACAATCTTCAAGAGTGGAAAAATAACAAATAAAAACTTTTTAATCCACTGTTTCCCAAACCACATTTTAAATCATGACAACAGCAAATTAGTTGTACATGTACATTGTCATGCGCACAGTTGGTATTACTAAAAATGTACATGAAAGTATACATCATTAAAATGACTGGACCCAGTGTCACAATAATGTCGATTATTATGTACGTTGTCGCCAGTAATGTACATATATTTTGTGGCTTCTCTGTACAAAACGTTAACTGACATGTACATCATGCCATTTAACATTGTATGTTATTGACAGTGATGCAGACAGTGATGCACACATTGATGTAAATAATTGAAATGGTGCATTATTGTTATTTACATTTATAATGTACATGAGTCATTACTCTAATGCAACATACACAAGGCCAAGGGCAATAGTTGTGTATATAATTACTTTAAACTTTAACATAAAATATATGTACATTACTGTGCGACAATGTTTTTATTATGTACATTAATGTGTATGATGTAGACATGTTATGCTATTCATTTTAATTATGGGTATTGTCATGTATATTATTGACACTGTCAAATGTTATTTAATATATGTACGATTGTACATTGTCAATAATGTACATGGCAGCAATGTATGTTGTCGACAGTAATACACATATACATTTCAATGGTATCCGTGTAAACAATAATTTTTCTTGTTTATGTTGCATTACTGAAATGGATAATGTACATTATAAATGTAAATAATAACCTAAATTGTCAATAATTTGACTGTAATTATTGTACATAATGTACATTGTTGACAGCATAAATGGCATAAAATTTCATAATGCAATGCAAATTTAATGCAAATTAAACGTGTGTGTATACATATATATAATAATGTACAGATAATATATTTTATGTACAAATTTTACATTAATTGTTTTACGGTAATGACAAATGTACATTATAAATTTAATATGACAATAATGTGCATTTTGAGCATCTTGTTTACATTCGTGTTAACAACCTTTAATCACGGATTTATCGCCCTTGAAAGTTCACAGGAAGACCGTAAACATCGCTTCCTTGGTGAAATCTCGCGGGATCGGCGACGAAAGCCGAACGGCGGAAGGAGACACGGCGGAAAGTGCCGAACGCCGCGCACGCTGCCGTGTGTGTGTGTGTGTGTGTGTGTCGCCCTCCCCTCCTTTTTCAACATGGCCGCTGTGTCTACTCTCTCCAGTGACGCTCGGATCCGACACTGACTCGGTTCCCACTCAACTCTGCCTCTCAACTTCAGCCCGGACATCGACTTCACGCGGATGCGAATCGCGTTCTTGACGCGCTCGTTTCCCGCGTTTTGTTTCAGTGGAATAACCTTCAGCAGCCTCCTCCTCCACTGGGCCTGTGTTTTTTTTTATTTAACCCCCAAAACAAGCAGCAGTCACGGCTAACAACAGCTCCAGCGGTGCCATGGTCTGAGGAGCCGCTCTCACTTTTCCGCTTCATGAACAATGTGTGAAAACTGCGCCGAGCTGGTGGAGGTGTTGAATGAAAGTAAGAGAAATCACTCCGTCATTTTGTTCACTCCTCACTAAAGCTGCTCGTTGTTAGCATCCTTTAGCACTGTTAGCCGCTGTTAGCTCGGCGGCTAGCTCGGTGCAACTTTGTGTGATTATTGTTGCCGTGTCCGCTGTCCTCTCTGTCCGCCCTGTGCTGCCACGGGACAGTGACGGCCTGTGCTTCGTGCTCGTGGGGTTTTCAGTGCGTGACAGTGACGTGTCGGTGTCATAACGCGTGGGTTATTTGTATGAATGTGAGAAGCTAGTTTCCCTTTCCCAGACTGGCAGTCACAGCTTTGGGGCCTGTCTGTCTGTCAAAGGCCCGGGACACACCGCTGCCCCAACGGTCGGCCAGTCGGTGACCGGGTCGTAACACTGGTCGGGGCAGCGTGCGCGACACCGTCGGTGCTTGTCGGCAGACGCAGTGGCAGATTTAGTTCATTGAATTAGCCGTCAAGTATGTCTATGAGACCCTGTGATTGGCTGTTAAGCTCCAGCCAATCAGAACTCAAGGAGAGGCGTAGAACTGGCGAAGCTAACATGTTGATCCATAAACGTAAATGATCTGTTTATTTGTTGTTTTGAAAAAGTAGTCCCAAACAAAACAGAGTTTCAGGAAAGGTTGTAGTACATATGCCAGACCTGTACGTGGCGCTACGACAGAAATGCCCCGTAATCGTAGACAATGTTGTGAATGCGCATATGGCACGTGCACTGTGTGCAATTTTTAAAAAAATGGATGACACCGACAAAGATAACCGTCAGCGAATACGGTACTATGACATTGTTTTCCCCAAAGTAGTGTATTGACTGTTTGCGCAAAAAAGCATTGGTTGCGTTTTGACCTGTTTTCAAAAAGTAGCATTACCAAAACGCCGATACGATTTAAAAACAAACAAACTTTATGTCGTACAAGTTTTAGACGCTGTCCACTGCTGAATAGGATTCCCCCGTTTTCAGTAGCGAATACAGACTACTGCCACCTGTTGGTGAAATTTAGGACACAACTCCTCCGTGGACGACCCGTGGCGAAGAACTCCGACCGTCCGTGACACACGCTGCGTCAGATTGGCGTGTTTTGCACACATTGATTCGACTGCAACCCGCTCGAACATTCGCCTGCCTGAGAGCAAATTCACTTTCTCACCAGCAGGTGGCAGTATGCTGTATTCACCACTGAAACTAAAATTGGGAGACCAAATTGTGACGTACAAACTGCAGCGTTTGTGTATTTTGTCATGTTGCTCTGCGCAGAATAAAATCTCTGAATTATTTTATTTATTTACACCACGCTTGATTTTTATTTTTATTTTTTTCCAAAAACAACCTGCAAATGACAAAGAAATGATTGATGATTGGAATTTGAAGAAATAATTCCCCTTAGCATCGGAACAAGCTTATAAACAAAATGGCTGACCATTCCATTGTAGCTTTTGTGTTCATTGATGAAATAAGGGACTGTCCATTCGGAAACAAGTCTTGACGAATTTGGCTTAGGTTTTTTATCGTATCTACATTTTAACCCACATGAAAACAGCGTTTTGGCTATTTTTTAAAACGGGTCCCAGAGACTGAAAATCTTAAAGCGCCACCATTTTACGCTACTTTGAGAAAACGACAATGTCATAGTCCCTCCCTCTCTCATGCTGTCTTTGTGTAACTGTTGACATTGTCATGTATACTTACTCAGATTAGGTTCCATTTAAAGAACATTTGTACATGGTGCACATGCCGTGTGCGCATCATCCACATCACCTTCTTCTTTATTGGTGTAGTAGCGTTACGGCACCACGTACAGGTCTGGCATATGTCCTACACTAGTGTTGTGAGGCGTTTTGGGTGGTTTTGTGTTGGTGGAGACATTCTCCCTGAAACGATGCCATATTTACGCAAAACTTTCTCCAAAAATGATAAAGGAAAAGGTTGTTTACGTTTCATTCCGTTTCCGTGTGGACAGAGCGTAAGGTACGACCCCCCCGACCGCGGACATTCCGCGTTCAGACCACAAATTGAACCGCACCATGATATCGAGCCGAACACAGCAGGTTGTCGTCAGCTGTCACAGCTCTGTATATCCGTGTGTGTGTAGCTGGTCTTCCTTATGTTGTGGGGACCTAAATGTGTCTCCACACTCACATTATGGGGACTTGTCTTCCTTATGGGGACAAAAATCAAGTCCCCATAACGTAAATGACTCCATTTTAAGGTGAAGAAGGGTTAGGTTAAGGTTAGGGTCAGGGTTAGGGTTAGGGTTAGGGCACTAGTAATTATGGTTAAGGTTAGAGTAAGTCTGCAGGAAATGAATGGAAGTCAATGGAAAGTCCTCTGAAGTCATGGAAACCAGGCAGAGTGTGTGTGTTCTTGTACTTGTTGCAGAGTGAGAACCAAAAATCGTACAAACACCTACAAAGTGAGGACATTTTGACAAAGAGGACATTTTGACAAAGTGAGGACATTTTGTCTGGTCCTCACTTCTTTGAAGGGCTTTTTCAGGGTTAAGACCTGGTTTTAGGGTTAGGGTTAGAATTGGGTTTAGGTTAGGGTTAGGCTAAGGGCTAGGGTTAGGCTAAGGGCTAGGGTTAGGCATCTAGTTGTGATGGTTAAGGTTAGAGTAAGGGGCTAGAGAATGTATTATCCTCACTATGAATGCTATACAAACGTGTGTGTGTGTGTGACCTCTGACCTCTGGTTTGCTGATGCAGCAGGTGTTTGTGTGTGATTGTAAAAGACAGAATCCTCTCTTACGTCAGAGAACAGTGTTCAGCAGCTGTTTCCTGACACAACCCTTCTTGGGCTGCAGCGATTAATCGTCAACTGATGTTTATAATCGATTAATCGTTTTGAGTTTTTTTTTTGTAATAAATAAAACTACATGTCAGATTTTTCAGCTTCTTAAATGTGAATATTTTACATTCACATTCCATGAAATGTCAGAAAATATTTTTGAGTGTTTTTGTTAACAATTAAAACAAGTTTTCCGAATTTTTCAGCTTCTTAAATGTCAATATTTTCAGTTTTATTTGCACTGTATAACAAAGAAATCATTAAAACTGAAGCATTTTGGTTTGTGGACAAAACAAGACATTTGAAAACATCATTTCCAGGTTTGACAAACACTGATCAATATTTTCTGACAGTTTGTGGACCAAACAACTAATCAATTAATCGAGACAATAATACGATCATATAGTGACTAGGACTGTATGTTGACAGTATTTATATGTCAGTCACAAAGGATTTTCATGGTGATCTACAGTTTTATTTGTTCTTTATGGATGTTGAAGAGGAAACTGTTGTATAATGATTATTTTCATAATTTATGAATCCGTCCATTATTTTTTGATACATCGACTGTCTGTTTGGTCCATAAAATATAGACACACAAATCAAAATAATTCAGTTTTAATGATTTCTCTGTTATGGAGTAAATAAACCACATATTATTCACATTTAAGGAATGGGAAATCCTGAAAATTTGTTTTAATTCTTAAGAAAAACACTCGGAAATATTTTATACGGACCAAACAATGAGTCCATCGCTCTCGTCTTTGTACCCGTGGCAGCTCACAGTGACGCTCCTTCTTGTTTATCTCCACTGATCCTGCTGTTGTCATGTTTCCTGCCGTCGTCGCCTGACACTTTATGTCTGTTCCTCAGTATCGGATGCGGACGGCAGTGAAGGCGGTTTCCAGCTGAAGAAGGAACATGCTCTGCGAGTGTTGGGCTACATCAGCTCCTGGACTCAGAGGTGAGCGCCTCAAACCTCAAACACCTCAGTGTTTCCAGAACTTTCTTTTACGACGGGGTCTCCAGCTGTTTCCTGACACAGCCCTTTTCGGGCTTCAGCGATTAATTATTGACTACTGTTTATAATCAATTAATCTTTTTTTTTCTAAGTAAAATCTGTTTTTTTTTCTAAGTAAAATTAAGTTTGTCAGATTTTTCAGCTTCTTAAAAGTGAATATTTTTCTTTCACATTCCATGTTTGATCCATAAAATGTCAGAAAATATTTTTGAGTGTTTTTCTTAAGAATTAAAGTAAGTTTTCAGAATTTTCAGCTTCTTAAAAGTGAATATTTTCTGTTTTAGTTGCACCGTATAACAAAGAAAATCATTAAAACTGAATCATTTTGGTTTGTGGACAAAACAAGACATTTGAGAACATCATCATTTCCAGGTTTGACAAATACCGATCAATATTTCCTGACATTTTATGGACCAAACTAGTTGAGAAAATAATACAATCATATAGGGAAAGGGAAAGTTCTGTTTGTGTTTAGATAAGACATAAATCACCAGTGTTTCCAGAACTTTCTTTTACAGCAGGGGTCTCCAACTCAAATGACCTTCGAGAAGGGCTGTCACTTTTTCCAAAGATTAAGCTTGAACAAATATACAGTACACTTAGTAAAAACACAGCTTTTTCAAACATCCTACTTTTATTTTGGATGCTTCCATTATTGGTCTTTTGCTTGTTCTTCTGCTTTGTCACCTTTTTCAAATTTGTGTCAGTTTAAGACTGAAGAACATGCTCACGTGTTTATTTCACTGTTAGTCAGACTTTTCCAACCAGAAACTGAAGTTTAGACGTAAACTGACGTAGATTTTATTGGACGAGTGAACCACACGTTTAACCAAAGGTGTACCTGAGCTCTAACTATAATGTCATTTTGTTGTCATTTGTGTAAAAATTAGTGTTTAAAAAGATCTTCTTTTTCCCTGTTGTGTCTCCAGACAATGTCTCTGCTGCTTCAAGGAGTACAAGCACCTGGAGGTTTTCAACCAGCTGGTTTACGCCCTAATTAACCTGGTCATCACCCAGATCAGCAGCCTGAGAGACCGCCTCTGCGGCGTCCAGGACCACGCCCATAAAGGCGGGGCATCAGGGGTCGAAGGGCGGGGCTCTGAATGGAGCCGGGCCGAACTGGGACCTGAACCCCTCGCGCAGACGTCCTCGTCTGGTGAGGACGAGCCTGTGAATGTTGAGAGAGACTCTGCGGAAGAGGACACTGACACTCCCGACCTAAACCGGATCAAGACCCAGAGCCAGGGTCAGGGTCAGGGGGTCAACCCACAGGGTGAAGCCCATGTGGAAGCACACGGGCCTGTGGAGGGCAGCGGTGGAGGTGGTGGTGGTGCCGAGGGGGACGTCCAGGATGTGTTCAGCTCCTGGAGCACAGAGGAGAGAGAGAAGCTGCTGCTGTGTGCCGCCAAGATCTTCCAGATCCAGTTTCCTCTGTACACGGCCTACAAACACAACACACACCCCACCATCGAGGTGAGCAGCCGAATCTAAACCCAATGCTAACCCTAACCCCTAAAACCAGGTCTTAACCCTGAAAAAGTCCTTTAAAGAAGTGAGGACCAGACAAAATGTCCTCACTTTGTCAAAATGTCCTCACTTTGTCAAAATGTCCTCAATCTGTCAAAATGTTAAAATGTCCTCACTCTGTCAAAATGTTAAAATGTCCTCTCTTTGTCAAAATGTCCTCACTTAGTCAAAATGTCCTCTCTTTTTCAAAATGTCCTCTCTTTTTCAAAATGTCTTCACTCTGTCAAAATGTCCTCACTTAGTCAAAATGTCCTCACTCTGTCAAAATGTCATCACTCTGTCAAAATGTCTTCACTCTGTCAAAATGTTAAAATGTCTTCACTCTGTCAAAATGTCCTCACTTAGTCAAAATGTCCTCTCTTTGTCAAAATGTCTTCACTCTGTCAAAATGTCCTCACTTAGTCAAAATGTCCTCTCTTTGTCAAAATGTCCTCTCTTTTTCAAAATGTCTTCACTCTGTCAAAATGTCCTCACTTAGTCAAAATGTCCTCACTCTGTCAAAATGTCATCACTCTGTCAAAATGTCTTCACTCTGTCAAAATGTCCTCTCTTTGTCAAAATGTCCTCACTTTGTCAAAATGTCCTCACTCTGTCAAAATGTCCTCACTCTGTGAAAATGTCCTCACTCTGTCAAAATGTCCTCACTTTGTCAAAATGTCCTCTTTGTCAAAATGTCTTCACTCTGTCAAAATGTCCTCTTTGTCAAAATGTCCTCTCTTTGTCAAAATGTCTTCACTCTGTCAAAATGTCTTCACTTAGTCAAAATGTCCTCACTTAGTCAAAATGTCTTCACTCTATCAAAATGTCCTCTCTTTGTCAAAATGTCCTCTCTTTGTCAAAATGTCCTCACTCTGTCAAAATGTCTTCACTCTGTCAAAATGTCTTCACTCTGTCAAAATGTCCTCACTGTCAAAATGTCCTCACTTTGTCGGTGTTTATACGATTTTTGGTCTTCACTCTGCGACAAGTACAAGAACTAAAATACAAGTGCTAAAATGTAAAGTCGTACTGTATTTTAAAATACAAAATGATGTTTATAAACCATAATTCTATTTAAAAAAAAAATACAGAGTCCAGAATGTTATGATAAATTATGTTAAAATATTGTTAATTAAAAAAATTGCCAGGAAAAAAATTAATTAGAAAATAATAATTGATAAAAAAACAAATTAATAAATGGATAATCTGAACTGGGGAAAAAGAATTGGGATTTATTTCCTGTTGTTTTTTTAAAAGGAATTTCAGGGGGGGGTCAAAAAAAAAATCCAGACCTGAAAAAATTCAGGAATTTTATGTCAGTAATAATAATAATAATAATAATAAAAAGTCAGTTTGGTAGGAAAAAAAGCAGGAAAATTTTGCTTTAAAAATGTTATATGTAAAATCTGTCCTCAATTCAGAAGTATAGAGTCCAAAAAAGGAAGGAAAAAATGTCCCATTAATTCAGAAAATACATTAGTTTTTTGACTTTGTTCTTTAGATGTTCTTCACAGCCAGAACTTGGGTTTTCTGTCGATGAATCGCTAACATTTCTGTGTTTCTTTTTGTTTCTGTTTGTTTGTTTTCAGGACATCTCCGCACATGAGAGCAACATCCTCGGCTCCTTCTGCGACATGAACGTAAGAAACCACCTTTGTCTTGTGTTTTTCATGGCAGTAAACTAAAAAGTGCTGCAGGAAATACATCATCAAAAACACCTGCCTCTTTCACAGCAGCTGAGGACGAGCAGCAAAATAAATCGGGAATTATTCATCAGTTACTTAATTACATTTTGAACGTTCTGGAAACGCTGCTTTGATTCATATATTTTTTTGTTGTTTTTACTGATGTTTCAGCATCTTAAATGTGAATAATTTCTGGTTTCTTTTCTCTATATAACATTTGATTTCTTAAAATGTATAATATTTGGTATATTTCACAAATTTATTCACTATAAAAACAAACAGGGATGAGCTGATATATTGGTGGATATTTGAGTTTGTGATGGGGTGGGATCGATACAATGACTTAAATATCGTGCTAATATTGTATTGTTACTTAAATATTGTGATAATATTGTATTGTGGCTTAAATAGTGTGATAATATTGTGGCTTAAATATTGTGATAATATTGTGGCTTAAATATTGGGATAATACTGTATTGTGGCTTAAATATTGGGATAATATTGTATTGTGGCTTAAATATTGGGATAATATTGTATTGTGGCTTAAATATTGGGATAATATTGTATTGTGGCTTAAATATTGTGATAATATTGTGGCTTAAATAGTGTGATAATATTGTGGCTTAAATTGGGATAATATTGTATTGTGGCTTAAATATTGTGATAATATTGTGGCTTAAATAGTGTGATAATATTGTGGCTTAAATATTGGGATAATATTGTATTGTGGCTTAAATATTGGGATAATATTGTATTGTGGCTTAAATAGTATGATAATATTGTGGCTTAAATATTGGGATAATATTGTGGCTTAAATATTGGGATAATATCGTATCGTGGTGTCTGTGATAGTTTGCGATATCCGTATCGGACACATAAAGTGGTATCGTGTCATCCCTGAGCAAATATGATGATTAGATCTGTGACCGGATCTTGTCTCATGTTCAGTCATGACTCAATGGTCAGAACACTTCATTTCAGTGTCGTGTCGAGTAAAGTTGTGTTTAGCTCAGAATTGTCCACATTTCCTTCCCTCTCACTGCTCATTGTTCGGTTGACACCCACATTTTGACTGCAGAGCCTCATAAACGTCTTTGTTTTGAGACAATGGTCAGAGTGGGAACGCACTGTCAATAAAAAAATCTCTGTTGAATGTGTATTCTGTACTTTGTGAGCACTGAAAACTGGTCATAATCCCATAGCTGCTATAAAGGTTTTATTTCAGGGAAAGTTCAGGTTTCTGTTAGGTCTCCAGCTCGGAAAGGCTGACTAAGTTTTGATTCCACACCAAAGTCCATAGAGAAAATCAGTGATTTTAGCTCACGAGGACACAGGAGCTGCTGGTTTACTGCTGCCTCGTGTGGTCACTTTGTGTCATTGAGGTAAATCTGAACGAAGGATTTCAAACACTAATGTGACAAAATAAGACATTTGAACTTAGTGATGGAGGCAGCAGTGGATCAACAACTCCTGTGTGCTGTGATGTAAAATCACTGATTTTCTCTATGGACTTTGGTGTGGGAGAGTGAGTGGTTTACAAACTTCAGTTTCCTGTTGGAAAAGTCAGATAAAGATGTGAACATGTTATTAAGATAATATAGACTTAAGCTGATGTAATTATTTGTGTTAAACAAAAATGTTGTCACTATAACATTTTATGAACAGGAAAGTGAAGTTTGTAAACCACTCACTCTCCCACACCAAAGTCCATGGAGAAAATCAGTGATTTTAGCTGCTGGTCTACTGCTGCCTCGTGTGGTCACTTTGTGTCATTGAGGTAAATCTGAACGAAGGATTTCAAACACGAAAGTGACAAAATAAGACATTTGAACTTAGTGATGGAGGCAGCAGTGGATCAACAACTCCTGTGTGCTATGATGTAAAATCACTGATCATTCTCTATGGACTCTGGTATGGGAGAGTCAGTGAGTGGTTTACAAATTCCAGTTTCCTGTTGGGAAAGTCTGTCTAACAGTGGGATAAAGACGTGAACATGTGCTTAAGATATTGTTAAATGACCCTCTATTAATTTTCTGTTCAGTGGTTAAAGGTGTGTACAAAATTCTAAACGGTTTTTAGCAAGAAATAGTCTTATCCCTGGGGAAAATGAGTCTAACAAGGCACATTTTTGCGTCCTGTCCCTTTACTGTCCAGGACGTGGAGGTGCCGCTTCACCTGCTGCGTTACGTGTGCCTGTTCTGCGGGAAGCACGGACTCTCTCTGATGAAGGAATGCTTCGAGTCCGGAACGCCGGAGAGCCTCCCCTTCCCCATCGCCCACGCCTTCATCACCATCGTCTCAAACGTGAGTCCCAACAGTCACACCGGGCCGAAAAATGGCTTTTCATCCGAAACACACGTCAACAGAAACCTTCAACTCTTCCCTCTGTTGATGCTTATTTCCACCCACAGATCCGAATATGGCTGCACATCCCCGCGGTCATGCAGCACATTATACCGTTCCGCACCTACGTGATCCGGTGAGTTTACAGACATTTATCGACATTTTCACTCAGAATTTATTTTAATTTATTTCTAATCATATTTAATGACAAACTGTACATTTTAAACACAAGAACTATAAAAAAAAAAAAAAAAATCAACCCCCAACAGAAACATAGACAAACACACGCAAATTAGCCCAAAGTATTAGGGATTAATACCTTTAGAATTTTCAAAATAAAAGTGTCCTTTTATGTTCATCCACACTCAACACAATCTTGGAGTTTCACAATAATATTCCTAGTTTTGCTCTCTCCACCCTAAAACACAACCCTGCTCTTTTCATAATAAAGGTTTCACTTTGTTTGTCCACAACAAAACACAAATTACCAAGGTAGTTTCACAGTACAATGTCTGTTCACCTTTTAAACGCAGCGTTGTTTTCAAAATAAGTGCCATTTTTTTTTCTGTCCATGCTAAAACACAACCAAGGTGATTTCAGAATAAAAGTTTTTTTTTTGTTCACTCACGGTAGAACGCAACCTAGAAATTTTCAGAATAAAAGTCTCAGTTTCTGTTTGTCCATACTAAAACACAACCCAGGTGTTTTCAAAATAAAGTCATACTTTCTTGTTCATCCACGGTCGAACATGACCTAGCAATTTTCAAAATAAAAGTCTCAGTTTCTGTTTGTCCATACTAAAACACAACCTTGGTCCCCAGTAAAACATAACCCAGCAATTTTCAAAATAAGTGTCAGTTATTTCTGTCCAGGCTAAAACACAACCAAGGTGATTTCAGAATAAAAGTTTTTTTTTCTTTGTCCATACTAAAACACAACCCAGGTGTTTTCAAAGTAAAGTCGTATTTTTGGTTTTTGTTCACTCACGGTAGAACACAACATAGGAATTTCAAAATAAAAGTCTCGGTTTCTGTTTGTCCATACTAAAACACAACCCAGGTGTTTTCAGAATAAAGTCATACTTTTTTGTTCATCCACGGTCGAACACGACCTAGCAATTTTCAAAATAAAAGTCTCAGTTTCTGTTTGTCCATACTAAAACACAACCTTGGTCCCCAGTAAAACATAACCTAGCAATTTTCAAAATAAGTGTCAGTTATTTCTGTCTAGGCTAAAACACAACCAAGGTGATTTCAGAATAAAAGTATTTTTTTCTTTGACCATACTAAAACACAACCCAGGTGTTTTCATAATAAAAAGTTGTACTTTTTGTTCATTCACAGTAGAACAATTTTCAAAATAAAAGTCTGTTTCTGTTTGTCCATACCAAAACTTAACATTATAACTGTTTTTTTTAAACACAAGAATCATTTGAAGGTAACAAGCAAAGATATCAGTGATTATTAGGATTTCGCTTGCTGTCTCTCTCTCTCTCTCTCCCTAACTTAAAGTGTACCTCTCTCGTTCACTCTCTCTCTCCCACCAAATACCAGAGTGTCACATGTGAGTTGCTAGGTAGAGGTTCTGTTGCCGTGGCAACAGTTGCCAGGCCTCCAGTCACCGTCTCCTCACATGACCCTGAGAGGAGGCAGGATGGTCATGTGACACATGCTGCCTCCTCAGTCTGTCTGCAGTCAGAAAGACTATTAAAGGAACATTTCCTATAATCCAACCCCAGAAGTTTCAAAATAACAGTCATCTACACCTTAAACACAACCCTGCAGTTTTCACAATAAAGCTTTCAGTTTGTTTGTCCACATTAAAACGTGACCCTGGTGTTTTCACAATAAAATACTCTCTCAACACTAAAACACAATCCTGCACTTTTCAAAATAAAAGTATTTTTCTTTTTGTTCACACTAAAGCACAGCCTAGGTATTTTCACAATAGAAGTCGTAATTTTTTTGTTCGTTCACAGTGAAACCACCACCCTGTAATTTTCAAAATAAAAGTGCAATTTTATGTTTGTCCAAACCAAAACATATCCCCAGTGTTTTCAAAGTAAAGGTCTCAACTTGTGCTTGTCCACATGAAAAAAACAACCCTGGAGTTTTCACAATAAAAGTATCTTTTTGTCAACACTAAAACACAACCCTGCAGTTTTCAAAATAAAATACTCTGTCAAGAATAAAACACAATCCTGCACTTTTCAAAATAAAAGTATTTTTCTTTTTGTTCACACTAAAACACAGCCTAGGTATTTTCACAATAAAAGTCATAAATTTTTTGTTTGTTCACAGTGAAACCACCACCGTGTAATTTTCAAAATAAAAGTGCCATTTTATGTTTGTCCAAACTTCAAAAAAGTTAAACCTTTACAGTAGTCAAAATAACAATAATCCCAGTTTCTGTTTTTCGTAGCCTGAAACCTTTGTAACGTTTAGTACAACCATAGCAACAGTGATGCACTTTACAAAAATGGACTGTGGACCTGATCAAACTCTGGACGCCGTCTCGCCTGCAGGTATCTCTGTAAACTGTCGGACCAGGAGCTGCGGCAGAGCGCGGCACGCAACATGGCCGACCTGATGTGGAGCACCGTGAAGGAGCCGCTGGACAGCGCGCTGTGCTTCGACAAGGAGAGTCTGGACCTCGCCTTCAAATACTTCATGTCGCCGACGCTCACCATGAGGCTGGCCGGTCTCAGCCAAATCACGGTGAGTCATGGTCCAGACACGTGTGACCTCAGCGTGGCGGGCTGGGCGGAGCCTCAGGCTCGTGTTTTTTTTGTGGAGCAGCTGCATCAAACATCTGTTTTTCTCTCGCCTGAATATTTTTGGACTCTTTTTCTTTGCTTGTGCAGCAGCTGCAGTTTCTTCTCCCTCTGGAGTTTTTAACTGATGGAAATTAAAGGAATAGTTCATGGTTTTTGAAGTGTGGTTGCATGACGTACTCACACAGTCCGTGTCTTAGACACTGAACCCTCATCACATGACCAGAGAAAATTAGGCTTTTTGTACTTATTTATCTTTTCAACATGGGAGTGGACAAATATGCTTGGTATTTCTCATATATCAGTAATATATATCAGTTTGGCCTATTAAGTGACACAATTTTTGCCATTTTCATCCATTTATCATTCAATAATCATACAATTATTACTTATTTATAAAGGTTTACATATTATTTTGAAAAAAAAATATAGAAAGTAAAAAAAAATTACCAGTTTTTTTTTTATTTGATATTTAGTTTACATGGTGGTGTTGATTCAAATATATAAATGGATTGCAGTGCAGAAACAAAATGCAGACTACATCTGTGTTATTTGGGCACTGTTTTTTTTAAATTATAATTCAAACATTGATTATTGGCCATTGGCCAAAAGGAATTTATGTTAACATGGTATTATTGCTTGACTTTTCACAGCACTAGTGGGGACACGAGGGAAAAACAGTTTTTAGACTTGAGTCTACAACATCTTCAGAACATGTTCACGTCTTTATCCCACTGTCAGACAGTCTTTTTCAACAGGAAAGTGACGTTTTTAAACCACTCACTCTCCCACACCAAAGTCCATAGAGAAAATCAGTGATTTTAGCTCACAGGGACACAGGAGCTGCTGGTCTACTGCTGCCTCGTGTGGTCACTTTGTGTCACTGAGGTAAATCTGAACAAAGGATTTCAAACACTGAAGTGACAAAATAAGACATTTGAACTCAGTGATTGAGGCAGCAGTGGATCAACAACTCCTGTGTGCTGTGATGTAAAATCACTGGTTTTCTCTATGGGCTTTGGTATGTGAAAGAAACTTGTTTTCTGTTAGAAAATACACAAAAAAAACCCACACACCTAATAAAATCTACAGTTTAATTTTACATCCATGGACTTTGGTGTGGGAGAGTAAGCAGTTGAGTGAGACATGAGTGAGATGTTTCATACTCAGACTATGCTCTACAACATGTGAAGGAAAATGGTAGAATATTCTGTCAGTAACTCATGTAAGCCTCATAATTTGACTAATATCTCAATCAGAATGACTTGAGTCATGCCTTTATCAGATGCATTTTCTCACTGCATGTCTTTGCGTGTGCTTTCAGAATCAGCTCCACACGTTTAATGACGTCTGCAACAACGAGTCCCTGGTGTCCGACACAGAAACGTAAGTGGGATCGCACGTCAAGACAAAGTTCCACATTGTATTTAGCACAGACGAACAATGTAGCAACAAGGTCAACAACCGTGAAACAAATAAGACAGAGTGGGAATTATGAGCTGTTTTAATTTGTGACGTGAGTGGCAGCCATCTTGGAATCCCACGGGAAATCACGTTCCTTTAACCTGAACATTCCCTCTCCGACTTCCAACTACAACTGGAATACACCATTAGTTGCACAGTTTTGTACTCATACTCACCCTCAGCTTCTCTGAACTCCTGTTTTGTTCTTCTGTCCCTGAACGCCTCCTTCTCCTGTTTCCAGCTCCATAGCAAAGGAACTCGCAGATTGGTTGATCCACAACAACGTGGTCGAGCACATATTTGGACCGAATTTGCACATTGAGGTGAAACGACAGCGTTGATTTGATTTCATTTCCTCCAAGTGCAGCCAACTTGACGTTTATGTGTTTATGTTTCCAGATCATTAAGCAGTGCCAAGTGATCCTGAACTTCTTGGCTGCAGAGGGTCGACTCAGCACGCAGCACGTGGACTGTATCTGGGTGGCAGCTCAGGTGAGACAGGACACTTTTACACTCCTGAGGGGCCATTGGTTTATTCCACCCCATTGAAGTTCCCTGTAAAGTGATAAAAATATCCAAGGATTTTTGGAAACTGGTACTACACAAGCTCCAGGACAAAATCTTGAAATACAGTAGTATTAAGAGCTGGCGTTAACTGTGTTTTTGAACAGTATTTAACACAATCTGACTGAGTACAATGGGTTTTTGCTGTTCCCAATGCCACAGTGGAGAAAGTTAAACATTCAGTTTGTCTGATTATGTTTCTCTAAAACTAAGTCTGATAAGAGTTGTTGTTGTTTCAAGTGCAATAAATCACAGGGGAGATATTTCCTCCAGGACAGAAGCTGTAGCTGCTCTGACACTCTTAACTTTTACAAGCAGACGCAGACCAATCAGGAAGAGTCTGGACGTTTAATTCTACCAACAAGAGGAGGCCAGTTCACATTAGTGTGTTACGCCCTGGTCCTAGGGGAAAACCTTGACGCAACATAAATGTTGCTCCACACCTTTCCCACCCACAAGTAATGCCAGCAGACAGAGTTTTACGAAAAATGAACAGAAGCAGTTTGTTGGCATGAAAGTGAGAGTCTCCCGAAATAACTAACACAAATACTGCTACCAAAATTAGGCTTCCCTGTTAACAAAAACAAAGAACCAAAAGACAATCACTCACCTAAACCCCAACACAAAAACAGGAGAAAACCAATCATCAAACTAAAAGAAAGGAGTCTCTCTCGCAATACTGCTTTTTAAAGTTACGTAGGATTGTCAGTTTAACATTAGAGCAATAATGCTGGCAGTGTTGTGGCTGGACCAGATGCACGGAGGAGCAAGAGGCAGAGGAAGAGAGAGGCCATCTTCATGGGCGGCTTGGCTTTTAAAAGCTGGGCCTACCTGGATCCAATCAAGCCAATCAAGCATGGAACTGCTGACTGCAGAGGGAGAGGGGGAGGGGAACAGCGTACCAAAAACACTATACTCGTAACAAGTGCCTTCTTTGTCTCGGCTAATACTGACCCACGCACACTGGTTTCCATGACTACGGAGGACATTCCATTGACTTCCATTCATTTCCTGCAGACTTACTCTAACCTTAACCATAATTACTAGTGTCCTGACCCTAACCTTAACCTAACTTTAAAACATGTCTTCACCTTAAAATGGAGTCATTTACATTATGGGGACTTGATTTTTGTCCCCATAAGGAAGACAAGTCCCCATTATGTGAGTGTGGAGACACATTTAGATCCCCACAACATAAGGAAGACCAGCTACACACACACAGCTCCTTAACATAACAAATAGTTAGATAAAAGATCTCTCTTCATGTCTCTGAAATTATTCATTCATTGTTATTTAGAAAATAGTATTTAATTACCTCCACCAAGAAGGTTATGATTTCACCAGTGTTGGTTGGTTTGTCTGTCTGTCTTTTAGCAAAAAAACTAAAAATTTATGGATGGATTTTGTTGAGGTTTTAAGAAAAGGTGTGTAATTGGGACAAGGTACGATTAGATTTCGGTGCTGATCCGGATCACCATCTGGATCCAGGAATTTTTTTGAAGGACTCTTTATCGTTGCTTGGCAGAGGTCTGCGCTCTCTGAGTGCTTCTAGTTAATATATTTATTTTTAGTTGAGCCTTAAACATAGACCTCCTCCTCCCTCATACTCCCTGGTATGGATGCTGGTTATAGGTTGTTTAAATACAAATATGTTTGTTTGTGTGCTTTTCTTTTAGCTGAAACACTGTAGCCGCTACATCCACGACCTTTTCCCTTCACTCATCAAAAACCTGGACCCAGTGCCTCTACGCCACGTCCTCAACCTGGTGTCAGGTCTGCACCCCAGTGCCCACACAGAGCAGGTAACAAGCAAAACAAAAGACAGTGTGACTCTGGGAGACCTTCCCCTTCCTCTGCTGCAGTGACGCCTCATGTCCCCTGTTCTCTCTGCGTCTCCTCCTCAGACTCTGTACTTGGCCTCTCTGCTCATCAAAGCGCTGTGGAACAACGCGCTGGCGGCAAAGGCCCAACACTCCAAACAAAGCTCCTTCGCTTCGCTGCTCAACACCAACATCCCCATGGGCAACAAGAAAGGTCAGCGTGGCTTCACTCCATAAACCGCATACGCCACATGCACTACCGTTCAAAAGTTTGGGGTCACTTAGAAATGTCCTTATTTTTGAAAGAAAAGCACTGTTTTTCAATGGAGATAACATTAAACTGATCAGAAATACACTCTCTACATTGTTAATGTGGTAAATGACTATTGTAGCTGCAAACGTCTGGTTTTTAATGCAATATCTACAGAGGTGTATAGAGGCCCATTTCCAGCAACCATCACTCCAGTGTTCTAATGCTACATTGTGTTTGCTAATTGCGTTAGAACGCTAATGGATGATTAGAAAACCCTTGTGCAATTATGTTAGCACCGCTGAAAACAGTTTAGCTGCTTAGAGAAGCTCTAAAAGTGACCTTCCTTTGAGCTAGTTGAGTATCTGGAGCATCACATTTGTGGGTTCCATCTAACCTCGTCAATGTCTCGACTATGTTTTCTATTCATTTTGCAACTCATTTGATAAATAAAAGTGTGAGTTTCCATGGAAAACACAAAATTGTCTGGGTGAGCCCAAACTTTTGAACGGTAGTGTATGTCTAACTCGAGGCTCGTGGCCCACATCCGGCCCGCCGTACAACTGTTTTGGCCCGCGATATGATAATGTCTTTCCTGCTCCTCCATTGACTCACTTATTTGTACCACACATACCAGTTTAACTCTTTTTAAAGGAATTAAATGAGTTAAATTTGAGCCAGAACCCTGTTGCGCCCTCTTTTACCTTCATACGTCTCGTAAAACTTATTGAATTCACCAAATTACTTACAACCCAGGGTTTACGTTAGCCGGTATATACCGGCTTTTGGCCGTTGTCACATGAATTTGGCCGGCAAAAAAAATTGTCAAAGGTCAAAATGTCTGGTGGAA
Source organism: Brachirus orientalis (assembly GCA_016785285.1). Lineage (NCBI taxonomy): Eukaryota > Metazoa > Chordata > Actinopteri > Pleuronectiformes > Soleidae > Brachirus > Brachirus orientalis. The sequence continues at coordinate 82,284 of JAFBJR010000498.1, read as the reverse complement.
AAAATGCCAAATAATTGAATCAATAATTAAGTATTAAATGGAGATATGTTAACAAGCGAACTATAACTATAAAATAATATCTTTAAAATGTATTTTTTTATTTTATCTCATCCAGAGTTTCCTGTGTCAGCATGTGGTCATGTGACCAATGCACAATGTTGATTTCACAAAAGCAGCCGAACACTTCAGTTAAACACAGACACAAACTGACGTAAACAGAGAATTGTGAAATTTGGAACGAGCCGTGTATTTTAATACGTTGCACTTCTTTCCCCTATTTTCATTATTTATGTCAAAGTTAACGCAGCAGGAAAGCGGATAATGTAGTTTTAATTTAAAGGACTCTGTCTTGGCATCATGTATTTTTGGTTAATTTAATGAATCCCATTTAATTTATAATGATTTCATTTTGCCTGCTCAGCTTGCGCGGGTTTTTTTCTGTGTGCTTGTGCGTGTTTCTTGTTAGGCATGTCTATTTTAGAATACCGTATGGTCCGGCATTAAATATGCATGGCCGGAATTTTAAAAAAGTATTAACAGCCACATGGGCCGTCAGAAATATTTTCTAGCGTAAACTCTGATCCAACCACACTTCTGAAAACCTAAACTGCCCCTATAATGTGAGTTTTTGTTGCTGCACCCATGAGTCTGCCAAAGTCCAAGCTCTTTTTCATGATAGCCACCTCAGGGAGGGGGTGTCTGTAGTTTCCGGGCTCTCAGTCCATCTGCACTCTTCTGCCCTCAGGGTCACCGGCGGCCAGTCCGGACAGCAGCGACAACAGCGACACTCAGCACAGCGGAGGCAGCGACATGGAGATGGACGAGCAGATGATGAGCGGCAGTAAGAGGAGCCAGCAGAGGCTGTCGGACACAGAGGTACCGAAGAACCACTGTCCTCCATAACTGAGCTGCCAGTACTGTAGTTTATTTGAACGTTGCTCACTGCTCAACTGGATGATGATGATATGTTTTGTGAATAAAATGGAAAGGTGTGATAACTTTAAATCCTGATCTTGACCAAAGTTGGAGTTGAGCTCAGTAAATATGTGGGAGGAGTTTGTTTGAATATCACATGTACAAAATCGCCCCAAAATGGCTGTTCATTATCAAAATGGCCACCTTCCTGTTTTTTGTTTATCCTGATGTGACACACGTGTACCGATTTTTGTTAATTTTAGATTTAACGACCAGACTAATGGCAATTTTCCACTACACAGTTCCAGCACGGCTCAACTCTACTCTACTATTCTTTTCTCCTACTATAGTTCCTGCTCCATGTGGGCAGACAGGGTCCACCAGACTCCTCTGTTAAATATGGACATTTTACAAATGTCCTTGTTAAATGTTGCAGATTAACGCATGTTTTCTGGATTTTCAAGTCTTTTTAACTCATCTACAGTTCAACATTGTTCGCTTTGATTCTCGCGTCGGACGTCGCGCTCCTGACTCTTGCAGTGACGACACTCTCTGACCAGTCAGGTCAGTCTGTCCACGTCACATTTTAGTATCGGCTCAGCTCGACTGGAACCTCCACAGAGCAGGGACTAAAAAAAGTAACAGGTACTATCCCTAGTGGGGAAAAAAAAAGAGTAGAGTCAAGCCATGCTGTGCCGTGCCTCACCGTGCTGGAACTATGTAGTGGAAAACCACCACAAATCAAACTGAATTACCCGGTGGAAACAGAGTTCCCGGTGGAACATCATCCGCCACCTTACCTTTTCCTGACACACATGTTGTTGAGGCGATTCTAACACGTGTGTGTGTGTGTTGTTTGGTCAGGAGTCGATGCAGGGCAGCTCAGACGAGACGGCGAACAGCGTGGAGGAAGGCAGCAGCGGCCCGGGCAGCAGCAGCGGCCGCAGCGAGGCCTCCAGCAACGAGGCGGCGTCCAGTCGAGCCAGCCAGTCGGCCGGGAGCCCCGGCAGCGAGATGCACTCCGACGACATGGCGGACAGCGAGGCCTTAAAGGAGGAGGAGGAGGAAGAGGAAGACGACGAGGAAGATGACGAGGAGGACGATGACGACGAAGAGGACGAAGACGACAGGAACCGGTCGGCTGCCGAGGGCGGTCAGCAGAAAGAACCCCGTGAGCAGACGGAGTCGAGGAAAAGGAAGGCCGGGGAGGCGCTCGGCGAAGGGTCGAGTCAGGGGGCGGGGCCCAGTGGCACAGGGGGCGGAGCTAAACCCCAAAAAGCTCTGTCCTTCAACCCAGAGACTTCTGCCGCCATGGTCACGTCAGTGTCTTTAGAGGGCCGCATGAGGATGTTGGACGCTTGTTCAGCGTCGTCGTCCTCTCGGCCCGAGGGGGCGGAGCCACAGCAGCAGCCGCAGCAGCAGACGGCAGACATTGGCCCCCAACAGATGGTGCAGGGGCCTCAGGAGCCGCCGTGCCTGCCAAGGCCCGGGGACTTCCTGGGAGACGCCATGGGCAGCGAGCTCTTCAACTGCAGACGCTTCATTGGTCCCCAGCACCACCACCACCACCACCATCATCACCATCACCACCATCATCATCATCATGAAGGGTGAGGCCACTGCTCCATCACATGTTCAGTGCTGTGTCAACACCATAGTCTACTGAGATTTGTTGTTTTTCCAGTGTTTGACAATTTCTTCATTACAATACAACCAGAAAATATGTAGAAAGTATGAAAAAGAATAGCTTCTTCAGGCTACAGCGATGAGACGATGTACGATATTATCGCATATTGTGATTAAAATTACACAATAAGTTAATCGTGGTCAATTTGTATCATCCTCATAATTGTGAATGGAGATAAAAATTTATATTTTCACGGGAGCGACTTAAAAATTCTAACTCACCAATGTACAGTCCTTGTGATTTTATTTTTTTTTTTACACACAACATGTTGTAATGTTAACAAAAATAACTGTAGAATAACCAAAAAAACAACAAAATGTTAACTGAACGAAATTATCATCCCCTATAAAAAGGTCATTGTTTTAAAAGTGTCTCCCCAGAGCAAAGACTTTTTTCACACAGCTTTTTCAAACATCCTGGTTTATTTTGGATGCTTCCATTATGTGACTTTGCACACAGAAATGAAATAATTCCACAAAAACCCAAAACTACCAGGGTCACCATGATTGTCCCCCTGATGCTAACAGTCACTTGTGTCTCCTTGTTGCTGGACAACAGCCTGCAGTGGTTTGTTGTAGTTTGTCTCCTGAGGAATCTCAGCCCATTCTTCTTTGGCAAATCTCTCCAGCTCCTCCACATTTGATGGCCTTCTGGCATGGACCTTGGTCTTCACTTCAATGGGATTTAAGTCAGGACTTTGTGCAGGCCAGTCACTAACGTTCACTCTGGTCTTCTGGAGGTCGTTCTTCACCAGGAGCCACGTATGTTTTGGGTCGTCATTGTCGTGTTGGAAGACAAAGCGACGACCCAGACCCAGTTTTGCTGCTGACTGCTTCAGGTTTTCTTTCAGAATCTTCACATCTCCTTGTTTCTTCATGATTCCTTCCACCTTGATGAGATTCCCAGTTCCAGACTCACTGAAGCATCCCCACAGCATAATACTCACACCACCGTGTTTCACTGTGGGGACGCTGTTCTTTGGGTTATACGCCTCTGTCTTCTGTCTCCAAACATAAACAATGTCTCTGTGGACAAAGAGCTCTAGTTTGGTCTCATCTGACAAAAGGACATGCTTCCAGTATGAATAATCTGGGTTAAAAATTCTTAATCTGTTTAAAAGCACTTGGGAAACACCATTAAAACAATGACATTTTTATAGATGTGTTAATAATTCCGTCCTCAACTGTAGATACAGACTGCAGCTAAGTAAATTTTGTCTCTGTCTCTATTTTGTCTCTGTCAGTGCGATGGTGGAGGACATGCTGAGCGCAGACGACGTGAGCTGCAGCAGCTCGCAGGTCAGCGCCAAGTCGGAGAAGAACATGGCCGACTTTGACGGGGAGGAGTCGGGCTGCGAGGAGGAGCTGGTCCAGATCAACTCCCACGCCGAGCTCAGCTCCCACCTACAGCAGCACCTCCCCAACCTGGCCTCCATTTACCACGAGCACCTGGTGCAAGGTGAAAGTCACAGAAAACAAACAAACAAACCCCAGCTGTTTCCTTGTCTGACACAATGCTGTGTTTAAATCTGATTCTTCAAAATCAAGTGTGTGTGTGTGTGTTCATGTGTTGCAGGCCCAGCTGTTCATAAGCACCAGTTCTCCAGCAGCCACGCAGTGACCGACATCAACCTGGACAACGTTTGTAAGAAGGGCAACACTCTGCTGTGGGACCTGGTGCAGGACGAGGACGCGGTACGTTTGTCTTCACATTAGGGCTGTGACCACAACTTATTTTCAAGGTTTGACCAGGTCATAGTCATCTTCTGTGGTTAGCTGCAGGAAACTGGACGGGCTTTTCCTGAGCACGTCCAGAATATATTTTCACCATCCATTCATTTGATTATTTTCTTTAATAATTGACTTATTTATTTATATTTAATCTAGAAAATGTCCATAACATGTTGATTAATATGGCGATCATTTTCTCGATTAATGGTTTGGTCCATTAAAATGTCAGGAAACTGTGAAAAATGTTGATCATTGTTTGTCAAACCTGGAAATGATGATGTTTCTCAAATGTCTTGTTTTGTCCACAAACCTAAATGATTTAGTTTTAATGAATTCTTCGTTATATGGAGCAAAGAAACCAGATTCACATTTAAGAAGCTGAAAAATCACAGAAACTGGGTTTAGTAATTCCAAAAACACTCAAACCTTTTTAATTGATTATAAAAATAGTTACCAGTTAATTTAGTAATCAGACAAATAATTGTTGCAGCCCTAGTAGGTATTAATGGTTAATTCAGCTTCTTAAATGTGAATATTTTCTGGTTTCTTTGATCTGTTTATCAAAGAAGTCATTAAAAGGGAAATAATTTGGAGGTTTGGGAAACACTGACCAACATTTTATGGACCAAACGACTAAACTGATAACAATTATTTGCAGCCCCAATTCAAATACCTGAATATTTGGACCTAAATGAATAAATATCATTACTAGATAACAACGTTCTTGGATTTTCACCTGGAAAAAAAGTGGTTTATTTAAGCTCAAAATTTGTTTGTCTGTGACAAAATAAATCTTCTGTTTCCCAGAAATGGCATAAAATAAAGTGGGGAAAACCAAATGAATGAATAATAATGATAATTATGATGTGTTTTATAAACATCTCTGTGTGTGTTTTTAGATCCACCTGTCTGAGGGTTTGATTAACGAAGCGGAGAAGCTGCTGTGTTCGCTCGTCTGCTGGTTCACCGACAGACAGATCCGAATGCGCTTCATCGAGGGTTGCCTTGACAACCTGGCTCACCACAGGTAACTATTGGCACTTTCCCACTACGCAGTTCCAGCACGGCTCGACTCGACTCGGTTTGGTATCAGACACGTGGTTTTCCACGACTTCATAGTTCCTCCTCGACGTGGGCGTGGTCGTCATAGAAACATCTGTGACGACACAAAGACACAAACACGTGACGGTCAACGCAGTCGTTTTCTTTGCAGTGAATCATTTTCCTCAGTTTTAT
>JAFBJR010000498.1:0-72451 GCA_016785285.1 Brachirus orientalis | reverse complement strand
GTGTGGAAAAATAGAAACTAAGACTTTTATTTTATAAACTCTTGGGTTATCTTTTAGTGCGGAGGAATAGAAACTAAGTCTTTTATTTATAAACTCTTGGGTTATTTTTTAGTGTGGAAAAATAGAAACGAAGACTTTTATTTTATAAACTCTTGGGTTATTTTTTTAGTGTGGAAAAATAGAAACTAAGACTTATTTTACGAACTCTTGGGTTATTTTTTAGTGTGGAAAAATAGAAACTAACACTTTTATTTTATAAACTCTTGGGTTATTTTTTTAGTGTGGAAAAATAGAAACTAAGACTTATTTTACGAACTCTTGGGTTATTTTTTAGTGTGGAAAAATAGAAACTAAGACTTTTATTTTATAAACTCGGGTTATTTTTTAGTGTGGAAAAATAGAAACTAAGTCTTATTTTATAAACTCTTGGGTTATTTTTTAGTGTGGAAAAATAGAAACTAAGTCTTTTATTTTATAAACTCTTGGGTTTTTTTTTTAGTGTGGAAAAATAGAAACTAAGTCTTATTTTACGAACTCTTGGGTTATTTTTTAGTGTGGAAAAATAGAAACTAAGTCTTTTATTTTATAAACTCTTGGGGTTTTTTTTTAGTGTGGAAAAATAGAAACTAAGACTTATTTTACGAACTCTTGGGTTATTTTTTAGTGTGGAAAAATAGAAACTAAGACTTTTATTTTATAAACTCTTGGGTTATCTTTTAGTGCGGAGGAATAGAAACTAAGACTTTTATTTTATAAACTCTTGGGTTATCTTTTAGTGTGGAGGAATAGACAGACTTTAATTTTGAAGACCCCCTGTCTGTCTCTCTGCAGATGCCTCAGCTGAAGCCTGAGACCATCAGCATGACGGGCCTGAACCTCTTCCAGCACCTGTGTAACCTGGCCCGTCTCGCCACCAGTGCCCTTGACAACGCCTCCAGCTGTGAGGTGCACAAACTCAGTTTCCTCCTCAGCGTTTTTGACAAAATAAAGCTCTCAGATTCGTCAGTTAGTTTCGGTAAACTCTCTGGTCTTTCTTCTCCTCCAGCTCTGTGGGATGGACCAGTTGTGGGGAATCGCGCTGAGAGCACAGTCGGCTGACATCAGCCGCGCCGCCATCCAGTACATCAACTCCTACTACATCAACGGTCAGCGGATTTTAAAAAATAAAAGACTTTTTTCAGAAGAATCTGATGGCTTTTTAATCTACGTGTCTTATTTTATCTTCTGTGTGTGTTTTTTTTTTTTTTTTTTACATCTGCAGCGGGAAAGACGGGGCTAGAGAAGGAGCAGGAGTTCATCAGGAAGTGTATGGAGAGTCTGCTGATGGCGTCCGCTAACTTGGACAAGGACGCTCACTCAAGCCTGACGAGCATCGAGAGAGGGCTGCTGATGCTCAAGACCCACCTGGAGGCCTTCAGACGCAGGCACGCCTGACTTTTATTTTGAAAGCTGGTTGTGTTTTCATGTCTTTTAGTGTGGGGGGGAATATAAATAGAATAGAAACAAACTCTTATTTTGAAAACCCTAGGGTTTTGTCTCCATGTGGACCAACAGAAAATGAAACTTGTATTTTGGGAACTGCGATGTTGTGTGTTAAGGTGGACAAATTTGTGTTGTAGTGTGGATGAACAGAAGCTGAGGCTTTTATTGTGGAAAAACTTCAAGTTTACGCTTTTGTGGGGATGAACAGAAATTGAGACTTTTATTTTGAAAAGGGCAGGGTTATGTTTTTGTGTGGACATACAGAAACTAAGACTTTTATTGTGAAAACCGTGAGTTAGTGTGGATGAACAGAAAATGATTTATTCTGAAACCTGCAGGGTTATGTTTTAGCATGGATGAAGTGAAACTGAAACTTTTATTTTAAAAACACTGAGGTTATGGTTTAGTGTGGATGAATAGAACTGGACTTTTATTTTGAATACTGCAAAGTTTAGTTTTTTGTGGACTTTAATTTTGACAACAGCAGGGTTGCATTTTATTGTGGACGAATAGAAACTGAGACTTTTATTTTGAAAACTGCTGGGGTGTTTTGTTGTGGAATTGTTCCTTTTATAATAACAGTGACACAGACAAACACTTTCTTCCATATTTTTCCCCGCCAGTCACAACAGGGCTAGCACTTCCTGTCGCTGATGCGTGTTCTCTTTCCTCTTCCTGTCAGGTTCGCGTACCACCTGCGTCAGTGGCAGATCGAGGGCACGGGAATCAGCAGCCACCTGAAGGCGCTGAGTGACAAACAGTCGCTGCCGCTCAGGATCGTGTGTCAACCCGCCGGACTCCCCGACAAGGTCAGCACACACGTACGCCACGATATTATCACGATATTTAAGCCGTGATACGATATTATCACTATATTTAAGCCGTGATACGATATAATCACGATATTTAAGCCGTGATACGATATTATCACGATATATTATCACGATATTTAAGCCGTGATACAATATCACGATATTTAAGCCGTGATACGATATTATCACGATATTTAAGCCGTGATACAATATCACGATATTTAAGCCGTGATACAATATCACGATATTTAAGCCGTGATACGATATTATCACGATATTTAAGCCGTGATACGATATTATCACGATATTTAAGCCGTGATACGATATTATCAAGATATTTAAGCTGTGATACGATATTATCAAGATATTTAAGCTGTGATACGATATTATCACGATATTTAAGCCGTGATACGATATTATCACGATATTTAAACCATGATATATTATCCTGATATTTAAGCCTTGATATGATATTATGATATTGATTGATTATTTATGCCACAATATGATGTCATCGCGATATTGAAGCCACGATACAATATTACAATGATATTTAGGCTACAATACAATATTATCACAATATTTAAGCCACAATACATTAAAATATTTAAGCCGTGATACAATATTATTGCGATAGCCACAATATATTATTACGATATTCAAGCCACAATATATTATCACAATATTTAAGCCACAATACAATACTATTAAGATATTTAAGCCACGATACATTATTATGATATTTAAGCCACGACACAATATTGATCAAATATATAATCCACATTATGAGATTATCACGATATTGCAAAATACTTTTATATTTGTGAAATCATACATTGCGACTTTCTCGCCCAGCTCAACAGCTCTAGTGAGCATTTAGCACCATTTAATGGACTGAATAAACATCAATATGTTTTATGCTCATCTACAAAAAGTTAATGTTTATTTGTAACGTCGGTTAAAAAATTGCCATGGAAAATATCGTGATATTTCACTGTTTGGATTTTACCCCGTCCCCTCTCTGTAGTCAACATTTATATTTCTGAGTCGTAGAAATTGAATTTTGACGTAAACATAGAGTCGATCCAGTCCAGGTTCTCATCTTGTTTTTGTTTTTTGCTTTCTTTTTTTTTCCCCCCGTAGATGACGATCGAGATGTATCCCAGCGACCAGGTGGCCGACCTGCGCGCCGAGGTCACCCACTGGTACGAGAACCTGCAGAAGGAGCAGATGAACCAGCAGGCTCAGCTGCAGGAGTTTGGCCAGAGCAGCCGGCAGCCTGGAGACTTCCCCGGTAATGTGACGCCACTGCTGCCTCCTGCTGGTGTTAACCTGTTTTGTTTGTAAAGCTCTGCTGAGCTGGTGCGTGTGTGTCTGTTTGTCCGTCCTGCAGGAGGTTTGATGGGACCGGTCAGGATGATCTCCTCCGGCCATGAACTCACCACGGACTACGATGAGAAGACGCTGCATGAGCTGGGCTTCAAAGACATGCAGGTAACAATCTGGTTTCTTTGTTTGCTTCACAACAAAGACGAAGAAGTTGACTGTTTTAGTTTCGACAAGTTTATTCTGATTGTTGTGGCATCACTGGAAAGCCTTTGTTCAGTTTTGGCACAAAAGTTCACTTGGACAAACTGGACAGAATTTTTTTTTTTTTGGTGAAAAGAGCTAAATGATTAAAGGAATAGTTCCGTTTTTTTCTGAAGGCACAGAGGCTCACTCTCAATGAAAACATGGCCAAATCTTTGTCAGCTTAAGTCTACGATATCTTAAGAATATGTCTTTAACTCCCAGTTAGACTTTTCCAACAGCCAACTGAAATTTGTAAACCACTCACTCTCCCACACCAAAGTCCATAGAGAAAATCAGTGATTTTAGCTCACAGAGACACAGGAGCTGCTGGTCTACTGCTGCCTCATGTGGTCACTTTGTGTCACTGAGGTAAATCTGAACAAAAGATTTCAAATGCCAAATTTACAAATTGACATATGTGAACTTAGTGATGGAGGCAGCAGTGGATCAACAGCTCCTGTATCCCTGTGAGATAAAATCACTTATTTTCTCTATGGACTTTGGTACAGGAGAGAAACTTCTATTGGAAAGGACAAGAGACAAAACATAAAATTGACATCAGGTTAAGTCTTTGATATCTTAAGCACATGTTCACGTCTTTATCTCACTGTTAGTCAGACTTTTCCAACAGGAAACTGAAGTTTGTAAACCACTCACTCTCCCACACCAAAGTCCATAGAGAAAATGGACTTTATAGAGAAAAGGGACACAGGAGCTGCTGGTCTACTGCTGCCTCGTGTGGTCACTTTGTGTCACTGAGGTGAATCTGAACAAAGGATTTCAAATGTCGAAATGACAAAATAAGACATTTGAACTTAGTGATGGAGGCAGCAGTGGATCAACAGCTCCTGTGTCTCTGTGAGCTAAAATCAGTCATTTTCTCTATGGACTTTGGTTTAAAATGTGAATTTATAATATTTAGTGTATTTCACTAATGGGGTGTATTCAGTATAATAAATATGATGATTATCAATGCACCAGCCTTTTAAACCAGGAATAGTCATCACAGATACTTTCACAAGTGTTGTGTTTGCAGTAATCCATTGAAGTCGGACTCTCAGATTAACTGTGCCACGTTTGTCCTCAGATGGTGTTCGTGTCTCTCGGAGCGCCGCGGAGGGAGAGGAAGGGTGAGGGCATCCAGCTGCCGGCCTCCTGCCTGCCTCCTCCTCAGAAGGAGCACATCCCCATGCTGCTGCTCCTGCAGGAGCCTCACCTCACCACGCTGTTCGACCTGCTGGAGATGCTGGCCTGCTTCAAACCGCCCAGTCCCGGTACAGAGAAGGTCCACGAGAGTCCCGAGGTGAGTGACGTGGACACTGGAGACTCGCTGTGACGAGCGGTTTATGTTATATAATCTAATGTTTTTTTGTTTTTTTAATCTAGAGTACACGTTGTGAGGAGCTCCACCTCCACGCAGAGAATCTGTCCCGCCGTGTTTGGGAGCTGCTGATGCTCCTTCCTACGTGTCCCAAGATGCTTCAGGCTTTCCAGAACATTTCTGACGACTCGGTCAGTCAACTCGTGTTTATGTGCACAGCTGTTTTGGATATTCAGTGGTGTTATTTGTCAAATATTCTAATTTGCAAACGAGACGTGTTCAAGTACTGCGGTGAAGTTTATCGGTTCTGCAGTAGGGCTGCGCAAAATCATAAATCTGTCGTCATCGCGATATCGACGCGGGCGACATACACGGCGGCTTAAACTGCGATAAATGTTTCCCACACACTCAGCCAACACTTCACTTCCACTTTATAACAAATGAGACAAATGTTAATTTTAAGAAAATGACAGAAACGATAATTATGAGTTTCTAGAAAGAAAAATAAACGTATTGATAACAACTGCTCTCTTAAACAAAGTAAAGAATTCATTAGGTACCAAAGCATTATACATATTATACAGATTATGTGTTTTCATAATCAATTAATATGTCGATAATTTTCTCGATTAATGGTTCGGTCCATTAAAGTGTCAGAAAACTGTGAAAAGTGTTGGTGGGTCTTTGTCAAACCTGAAAATAATGATGTCCACAAACATTTAAGCAAAGAAACCAGAATATATTTTTTAAAAAGCTGAAAAATTAGGTATTAATGGTTTTAATTATGAAATCAAAATTAATAAAATGGATTAATCAACGATCATATTATTCCATGTCGTGGGACACACACAATGATGTCAGTTAACGTCCTATTCTTTAGTTTCTTTATCCAGATTGTTCCATTCATGAAAACACAACGCTTCATTAATTTTTAATAACCCTAGCTTAATAAATAAAAGGCTTGATAGATCTGTATATCGGCTTCTATTGATGATTTTTATTGCTCTTTTTTGGAAAATGAAAGCCGGATTAATGCATGATTTACATGTAGCTCCCCATATTTCAGCACAATAAGTCAGATATGGAACAATCAAAGAATTATGCAGATATACGGCTCGCAGACAGACGTGTTGTTTTGTTTTTTCTCTTCTCCTCCTCATCATTTATCAGTTTCTTCTCATCGTTGTTGATGTTCATGAGAGGCTGCGTCGCGTCAGAATCATTCTCTCGTTGGTTCCGTCCGCTGTGTAAAGACCTTTAGAACGATACTTTCACGTCAGTGTCTCCAAAAGTCTCGGACAACACAAGAAAAAGATGCTAGATTTGTTACTAGTCGCTAAATATAGAGACAAAGTTGCTACGTTTGCAACATGAAAACAGCTTCAAGATGTGTTCCACACAGCCCCGCCCCTCCAAAGTTCCTGCTAATCTGAAAAGTCCGGAGTAGGCACTCAATTTACCCGGGTAAAGTGTTTACCAGGGTAATATTTACCTGGGTAATTTCAGTGGAAACGTGCCAAGATTTTTTAATTACTCAGGTAAATATAAAAAAAGTTCCTATGGTGGAAAAGGGGCTAATCAGTTTTTGTTTTTCTGTTTGTCTGATTTTTCAGCTTCTTAAATGTGAATATTTTCTGTTTTCTTTGCTCCATAAAACAATGAAATCATAAAAAAACTGAATCATTTTGGTTTGTGGACCAAACAAAGACATTTGAGAGCATCGTCATTTCAATGTTTGACAAACACTAATTTATATTTTCTGACATTTCATGGACCAAACATCTGAAAAGTCCCTAGCTGCTGGTCGGTAGGGCGGCGGCTATCGAATATTTTGGTAATCGATTATTCTATCGAACATTCCATCGATTCATCGAGTAATCGGATAAAACATACTTTTATCCTATTCCTCCTGTTACTTTTGCTTTGCTGTGTTTGCTCATTTTCGCTGTATTCGCCCGCTTCCGTCTTCTTCCGCTTTGTAGGAGACGCATAGCCTGTGACGTCAGCACGTGGTGTGGCACTAAAAAGAATCCGTGCAAAACGCGAGCTTTACATTTAATTAAACGAAGCTTCGAGGCAGAGGAAATTCCTCGATTTGTTTTTGTAATCGAGTTACTTGAGGAATCGTTGCAGCCCTTCTGGTCAGTACTAAATTTACCCGGGTAAATCATTTACCAGGGTAATATTTACCCGGGTAATTTTGGTGGAAACACGCTGAGGTTTTTTAATTTCCCGGGTAAATGAAAAAAGTTTCTAAGAACCTAATTTCACCACCTCTGCAAACACACTACTCACTAAATACTCTCTGCTGCCACCTTGTGGTAATAGACACAACACAAATGAGGTTGTCAGCAGCGGAGAAAGATTTTTATAAGATTTTTACATTTATGTAACAGATACTTGTACTTTCAACAAATATGGAACTGATCTTTGTTTTGTGTGTGTGTAGAGTGGGGAGGGTCTCTGCTGGAAGGAGCTTCTGAGGATCAAAAGTCCACACAAGCTTCTTTACGCTCTGGAAATCATCGAAGCTCTGGGTAAACCCAACAGACGCATCCACAGAGAGTCCACGGTAAGAGGCGCTGCTTCCCAGCTCAACACCTTCTCGTTACCTTTTAAAGCTCGGGTCAGTGATTTTATAAACATAGTAGCAATAGCAGCTGTAGTTTGACGAAATGCAAACCTCACATCTCAGCTACTTCCTGGTTCCCTTTGGGTTAAACTCCGCCCCCAGAACAGCAGAAGTCAGAGCAACATGTTTGTTGTAGCACTTTTATTATTGTGTGATGTTTTTTTTCCCCATATGTTTTTACCTATTAAGTGATGTTTTTGACAACATTTTTGGTCATGTTTTTTTTTTTAATTTAGGAGACAATACTTTGTTTAAAGTTATTTTTTGGTAAATTTATTTGGGTAATGCAAATCATTTTTTTTCTAACTTTACTTGGTAACATGGTAACATGACTTAATGTTTTTTTCTTTTTTACTTGCAGTTTTATTTATTTGACAATATTATATATTTTTTTTTCAAATGAAACTATTTTTCGTAATTTTAAAAATTAATTTGTAAACAACCAAAACGCACTTTTTTTTAGTAAAAAAGGTAGTTTGATGTTTTTTTGTTATGTTACATATTTTAAACTGTTTTGTGATGGATTTTTTTTTTGCAACTTTGCAGCACATTTTTGTTAATGACTGTAAAGTTTTTTGATAATTTTTTGTTAAAACCTTTGGGCATGCAAATGTTTTTAACTTTACAAAATTTTGTGAATATTTTTTGATATCACATTTTGTTAAAACTTCCAGTAATGTAAATCTTTTTTTTTTTTTTACTTTATTGGTTACATGAGTTAATGTTTTTTATTTGCAATTTTTTTTAAGTATCTTTTTTTGGTAATAAATTTGCAGCACTTGCTAACGTTTTTGGTAATGACTGCAAAGTTTTTTGGTCATTTTTTTGTTAAAACCTTCCAAATAATGGGCATCCAAATAATGTTTTTATAAGTTTACAAAATTTTGTGTTACTACACTTTGTTCAAATTTTTGATAATGATAAATCTTATAAAATAAATCTTATTTTTTGAAACACTAGTCACATTTTTAACATCAATAAAATGTTTTGGTAATGTAAGTAATTACTCTGGCAGCTTTTGTAATTGTTTTATTTTGTATTCTTTCTAGTCATGTATTTGTAACAGTATTTCATCTGTTCACAAAAACACACATGTTCCTCGGCATTTGTGTCTTTTAAATTAAAAAAAAGCTCAGATATGAAACCAAGTGAAGGTTGAGGATAAACTGAAGGCTCCGTCCCATTTCTGTTTCCGTAACGCCGGTTGTGCTTGCAGGGCAGCTACAGTGACCTGTATCCAGACTCTGACGACTCCAGCGAGGACCAGATAGAAAACAGCAAGAACACCTGGAGCTGCAAGGTAGAAAATGAAGCAGCGACATCACACACACACACACACACACACCACAGGTGAATTTTAAGGAAATGCAGTGGTTTATTTTGACGCTTGTGTTTCTCTGCTTCTCGTCAGTTTGTCTCGTCTGGAGGTCTGCAGCTGCTCCTGGAGATCTTCAACTCAGGAATCCTGGAGCCCAAAGACCAGGAGTCCTGGACTGTGGTGAGACGCCTTCACCCTCTGTCTCGTCCCTTTGTTCTTCTTTTTCGGCGAAGGGTTTCGCATCATTTTTGCTGAATATAGAACTTCTTATAGAACCGTCTCTCGTCCCAGTCCGCACCTGGAATCCACATCAGTCCTGACCGTTCTGACTGTGTGATACTGGGGGAGAAAACCGACGTTGCACTATTATGTCTTTGTGCGATAAATATTGAATAGTTCTACTCTGTAGATGAAAAGAGATAGTTCTGGTTGTTTAAAGTGTGGTTATATGAGGTCATGACACATGGTCACAGCTGACTGTGAGCGCCCCCTGCTGCTGAGAACTACATAAAAAGTAATAAAATTTACATCACTTTAAGGCTACAATACCTTAAGAATATTTTCACTTCTTTATCTCAATGTTAAGCAGACGTTTCAACAGGAAACTAAAGTTTGCAAACCACTCACTCTCCCACGCCAAAGTCCATAGAGAAAATCAGTGATTTAACATCACAGCACATAGGAGTTGTTGATCTACTGCTGCCTCCATCACTAAGTTCAAATGTCTTATTTTGTGACTTCGGTGTTTAAAATCCTTCATTCAGATTTACCTCAGTGACACAAAGTGACCACACGAGGCAGCAGTAGACCAGCAGCTCCTGTGTCCCTGTGAGCTAAAATCACTGATTTTCTCTATGGACTTTGGTGTGGGAGAGAGTGAGTTTCAGTGCAGGAAACTTCTGTGCCAGAAAGAGAAAACACTTGACTGTTGTTGTTGTTGTTGTTGAGCCTTCCTCCTGTCCTGCCTCCTCCTCTGCAGTGGCTGCTCGACTGCCTGGCCTGCCTGCTGAAGCTCATCTGCCAGTTTGCTGTGGACCCCGCAGACCTGGACCTGGCCTACCACGACGTCTTCTCGTGGTCCGGCCTCGCAGACAGCCAGAGGAAACGAGCGTGGCCGGGAAAATCCCGCAAGTCCACGGTGGATCACGGGAAGGGCCTGCACATCCCTCGGCTGACTGAGGTAAACGCGTGGCGCTGATGTCGAATAGAGCCTTCCTCGTCTTGCTCGTGGTGTGATCTGATCATCCGTGTTCTTCCCCGTTGGCAGGTTTTTCTCGGCCTCGTCCAAGGCACCAGCCTCATCCAGCGTTTGATCAATGTGGCGTATACCTACGACAACCTCGCACACAGGTCGATAAATGACACGAATTATACAAAAACTGTACGACACCGAGGGCTGTGTTGGCTTTTAAACACCAGAGTCTGTGTTTTTCTGTTTGTTCTGCAGAGTTCTGAAGGCTCAGTCTGACCACAGGTCTCGACACGAAGGTGAGACAGTCTTCTTTAAAACATGGAAGCATGACTTTTGTTTTCCAAGGGGGGGGGAACTCATGATTTAACCTTTTAACCTTTAGTGACTCACTACTCCATGTGGCTGCTGGTGAGCTGGGCTCACTGCTCGTCCACGGTGAAGTCCAGTCTGGCCGACAGCGATCACCTCCACGACTGGCTGAAGAAGCTCACCCTGCTGGTGCCCGAGGTGATGAGCCCTTCAAAAAAACTCAATGCCCTACTTTTTCATCAGATCGTTGTGTTATTAGTGTGAATTGTTTTTGTTGTTGTCAACAGCCGGCTGTGAGGCACGAGGCGTGTAACGGCCTCTACAAGCTCTCCCTGTCGGGTTTGGAGGGCGGGGAATCCATCAACAGATCCTTCCTGCTGCTCGCCGCGTCCACGCTGCTCAAGTTCCTGCCTGATGCACAGGCCCTCAAACCACTGAGGGTATGTGTCTCACACACACACACACACACACACACCCTAGATCAGTGTTTCCCAGTCCCGGTCCTCAGGGAACACTGTCCTGCATGTTTTAGATGTTGCCCTGCTCCAACAGACCTGATTCAACTGAACAGACTTTTGCACAGCTTTAGGCCCTTTCCCACCATAGGAACTTTACCAGATAATTTCCACCGAAATTACCCTGCTAAACGCTTTACCCGGGTAAATTTATTACCTACTCACGACTAGGGACTTTTGCAAAATTGCAAAATATTGCAATTCACAATATTATGGTCTTAATTGTAAGAATATGCTATATAATCGTTTTGGATTTGTAAATACACACTGATACTGATACTTATCCAAAAAAACTTTGTTTAATTTTTGAAAAAATTGTTACAGATGTAACAAAAATAAAAATGTCCAAAAAAACATTACACAATGTTGTAGTGATACAAATAGTGGTAGAATTTACAAAAAATTACCAAGGAAATTACAAAATAAGAAAAACGTGTTACTGACATAACACAGTTGACCAAGAAAAAAAAATACAAATTTTTGTGGTTACCAAAATGAATTGTAGAATTGCCACAAAAAATGTTAGAAAAACATTTTACTGATTTACTGTTACTGATTGGATTTGTAAATACACACTGATACTGACACTTCCCCCCCCCCCCCCCAAAATTCTAAATTTTTGTAACTTTTTTTTAAAACATGTTACTGACGTAACAAAAATTGACCTCGAAAAAACTAAAAATGTCCAAAATGACAAAAATTTTGTAAAAATAATTACAAAATGATGTTTTGCTAACAAAAATAGTAGTGGAATATACACAGTATTACATTTTTTTTTACATGTGGAAAAGCAGCTTCAGTTTTTTTGTTCTTTTCTGACTTTGTCGCGCTGATGCTAACGACGCAGTTTACTGGTGAAGAGTGAGTTTGCGTCACTGTAAAAAGTTTGATGACGCGGTGTGTATTTTCAGGTGGAGGACTTTGAGGAGGAGCCTCTGTTGAAGACGGGCTGTAAGGAATATTTCTGGCTGCTGTGCAAACTCATCGACAACATCCACGTCAAAGACGCCAGCCAGGTGCGAACCTCTGACGGTGACGCGCCGTCAGCTGATTGATTGATCCGATTGATGTGTTATTGTCTGGTGGTCGTGGTGTTTTATTGAGCTGTTGCTAGTGTTGGTCTGTTTGAACTCACAGAAGGTCTCTCCCTCTCTGTCGCTGGCCGGCTCCATGCAGACCACCCTGCTGGACCTGGACGCTCTGGCTCGACATCTCGCCGACTGCATCAGGAGGTCAGACGTGTTGGTGTGTTCAGCCAGAGGCTGGAGGCATCATGTGTTTCTTGGGTTGTTAGTCCATTCTATTCTTTTGAACACAGTGTCTTAAAAACACGGTCAGGAAACGTCTTCACATTTAAGTTTGGTTCCATCTGGGACTCAAAGAAGAACTCGTCCAGTCTAGGAACTGAGAAGTCAGTGGTCAAAGGTCACTGGGACCTTCCAAAATGAACAGCTTGACAGAATTTGCTGAAATTTGGTACAAACTTTAACTTGGACTTAAGGATGAACTGATGCAGTTTCTTGGTGCTGAAAGTGTTTGATTTACTGAACGTTACTCAGTCGCACCTTCCAAAGATTCGTTTAAAATTTGATTCAAATGGTCACATGGATTAGAACTTGGATTCATCTTGGAAATGAGGTTTAAATGGTCAAAGGTCATGGTGACCTTCCATAACATTAGTTTGACCTCCTGAACACAATCTCATTGGGAACACGTTGAGGGGACTTGTTGAAATTTGGTGCAATCATTCTCTTGGATTTGTGGATGAACTAATTAAATGTGTTCAGGTGAAAAGTCAAAGATCAAGGTCAGAATACATGTTAAATTTTTTTTTGAATACTTTACAAAGATTGAAATCGAATTTCGTACAAACGCTGACGGGGATTTGATCGTAACGTTGCCCTGAACACAATTTCGTTGGTAAAACCTTGAGAGGAATTTATTTACATTTGGTACAAACGTTCACTTGAGCTCAAGGAGGAACTATTGTAGTCTAATGAACTGAGAATTCAATGGTCAAGGTCATTGTGACCTTCTGTTTGACCTCCTGAACACAATTTCCACGAGAACCCCTTGAGGGGATTTGTTGAAATTTGAAAATTGTGATTGAACTGATTACATTTTTGAGATTTTCGAACTTCTCACAAAGATTCCCTTTAAATTCGGTTCAAATGTTCACTTGGACGAGTTTATTCTAGGAACAGATTTTAAAAGTTGGAGATCAGTGTGACCCTCTGAAACTTTGGCTTGATTTTGACGCAATTATTTTTGGAAAACTCTGAGAGAATTTGGTTAAATTTGGTACAAATATTTACTTGGACTTGATTTTCGGAAATTAAATTTTGGTAGACACCACACAGCCTTTAAAACAAAGCTTACAGATAACAATATCTTCATTATTATCAGTATTAATATTGTTTTTTATTGTGGCCCTACAATAAACTGAACATCAGCTCAGAAATTAACCTAGTGATTCTTAGAGAACATTATTTTTCAATGTGGGAAAGCCTCAGTTGACCTCAGTGTCCTTTTGTCCTCCAGCCGCGAGATCCTGGACCAACAGGATGGCGCCATCGAGGACGACGGGCTGACCGGCCTCCTGCGTCTCGCCACCAGCGTCCTCAAACACAAGCCTCCCTTCAAGTTCTCTCGCGAGGGGCAGGAGTTCCTGCGGGACGTCCACAACCTCCTCTTCCTCCTGCCCAGCCTCGCCGACCGCGCACAACCCAAGTGCAAATCCCACGCCGCCCGGGCCGCGGCCTACGACCTGCTGGTGGAGACGGTGAAGGGCTCGGTGGAGAATTACCGGCTCCTCCACAACTGGGTCATGTCGCAACACATGCAGAGTAAGAACGCCACAGAAAAACCCAGGGTTCTGATCAATGCCATGAGCGAAATTAGAGCGAGAGTTTGGGTTCTTTTTTTTCTTTTTCTTTTTAAATGCTGTTCCACACTCTCACACTCCCACGTCCACTCCCACACCAGAGTATTGACTCATTCCAGGCCCCGACTCTGCATCAGGTTGTTTGTGGCATAAAAATATCAAAACATGGACACTTCACTTTTATTAGTCAGATACTAGCCGAGTTTTTGTGGAACCCTTGTCTGCAAGCTACACTCTGTGTCAGAAGTCCTGAAGGACGATGATCTGACTCAATTTGAGCCTTGCTACAGTGAAATCAGTCTGTTTCTGAAAGACATCCTTCTCTCAGGTGAGATTAATGCTAATGACAGACTGAACACACAGTAAGAGAGTGACCCACAAGAGTAAGAGTCTCCTGTGACCAGCTAATTTATTTGTTTCTAGCTAACAGCGCGACGCTAACACCTGCCATCACATGATTCCAAGTTAATTTCATGTTTTTATTCACTCTGCTCCTCCCATACAGTTCAAATCTGACACTTCCATACAGTCAGACTCATTAAAAACAGAACCAATCTCCATAAAGCTACAGCAGCTGATACATTGCAACTCTGTCACAACCAAAACCACCACCATCTTGGCAGGAAGCTGTTGCATTATTCAAATCCTCAGACGTAGTATATGTCTATGGGTGTGAATGGCGCTGCTTCCTAACAAAAATGGCGTTATGTTCTGATTGACGCCTAATATGCGACATGAGCTGATGATTTTAAAATGCTCAGTGAACTCCCATGTACCCATGTAAACAAAACAATTCATGTGATGTCCACAGCTTTTTCTTCTTTTTTTTTTACCAGGTTTGAGCAGGCCCAGAGCGATGCTGGTCCAGGTTCACATCTTTTAAAACAATAACCATACGTTTGTGGTCAAGCCTCACCCTCTCACTCTCCCCCTGCAGCCTCTCACGCCCCGTACAAGTGGGACTACTGGCCCCACGACGACGTCCGCGCCGAGTGTCGCTTCGTGGGTCTGACCAACCTGGGGGCGACGTGTTACCTGGCCTCCACCATCCAGCAGCTCTACATGATCCCAGAGGCTCGTCAGGCCGTCTTCACCGCCAAGGTCGGTGACGTGGAGGACGCACAGAAAAGCAAAGCACCAACTTATATTTGTCTGCAGAGTCTCATCCTGTGTGTGTGTGTGTGTGTGTGTGTGTGTAGTACGCCGAGGATATCAAACATAAGACCACACTGCTGGAGCTGCAGAAGATGTTCACCTATCTCATGGTGAGTTCATTCAAATTTTATATATTTATGTTTGATGTGGGGCTGAATCGATTATTAATCTATTGCTAAATTAATCATCAGCTATTATAATCAATAGCCCCTTTTCCACCAAATTTACAACAAACCTTTATTATCTGTTAATCTGTGTAGTTTGTGTGTCCACCTCAAAGTTCTTGAGTGTTGTTGATGACGTACAGTCAAAACATGTAACACGCCGGTGGGTCACTTGATTGTGTTTGATTCTCAAAATCAGTTTCATCTTAATAAACAAGAATAAACAATAAAACAGTTACAGGGGGTTGGGGGGGTGTAAAGGTGCTTCAGTGAGATGGTGGGAGTGAAAATCAAGCTTCAAAATAGTTTTTTTTTTTACTGGCATCACTGTGAGCTGCATCAGCCAGAGAACAGCAGCAGCAGCAGTGATGTGATTTTTTTCCTCCTCCTCGTCATTTATTAATTTCTTCTCATCATCCTTAACGTTCACGAGAGGCTGCGTCGCATCAGAATCATTCTCTCGTTGGTTCCGTCCGGTGTGTAAAGACCTTTTAGAACGATACATTCTTTCATGTCAGTGTCTCCAAAAGTCTTAAATAACACAAGAAAAAGATTTGTCACAAGTCACTTATTTGAAAAAAGAGGGTCTGAATACTCGCTAAATGTAGCAACAACGTTGCTATGTTCGCAACGCGGAAACAGCTGCAAGATGTGTTCCACACAGCCAAAGTTCCTGTAATCTGAAAAGTCCCTAGTCGCAAGTAGGTACTAAATTTACCCAGGTAAAGAGTTTACCATGGTGATATTTACCTGGGTAATTTCGGTGGAAATGTGCCAAGGTTTTTTAATGAGACCAAAAATGAGAAAAGTTCCTATGATGGAAAAAGAGTCTAATCAGGTTTCTTTGCTCCATAAAACAAAGAAATAATTAAAACTGAATCATTTTAGTCTGTGGACAAAACAAAGACATTTGAGAACATCATCATTTCCATGTTTGCCACTTATTTATATTTTCTGACATTTTATGGACCAAACAACCAGTTGATTGATCGAGAAAACCGTTGACAGATTAATGGCTTATGAAAATAATGGTTAGTTGCAGCCCCAGTTTGATGTTGGTGTCATGTAAACGTCCCCGCTGTTTGTTCAGGAGAGCGAGAGGAAAGCGTACAACCCCCGTCCCTTCTGTAAAACCTACACCATGGACAAACAGCCTCTGAACACGGGCGAGCAGAAGGACATGACCGAGTTCTTCACCGACCTCATCACCAAGATCGAGGAGATGTCGCAGGAGCTGGTAAACACACACAGAATTACACTCGTTCTGAACGTGAACCGAAACAAACATGGTGACGTGTTTTTGGAGGCATGTGATTCAGGCGTTTTTATTCCACGTCTGTTTCAGAAAAACACTGTGAAGACTCTGTTTGGAGGAGTTATCACCAACAACGTGGTCTCTCTGGTGAGTGTGAGGAGCCTCGACATATTCTGAGTTACACTTACATATCCTTTATTTAAGCAGGTAAAAGCTCAGTGAGATTAAGATCTCAGATTAAGACCTTGGCAAGAAAGCAGCACAAGTTAGTTATTTTTTTTTCAAAACACAATTATTCACATGTACAGTCCTGTGCATAAGTCTTAGTCCAGCAGCAGCTTTGTTGTTCTTATGTCACTTTTGTGATCGTTGGCGTTCAGATTGAAAAGATGTGACTAAAAGTCAGTCTTCTACTATATGATCAACCTGTCAGTGAGTTGAACTTGTGCAACATGTGTATGTAATGCTCCAACATGTCTGGAGTAAACCAGGTATAATAGACCTTTTTCACAGCAGCTATTTGTTGGCATGAAATAGTAGGAGAAACACAGGTTTGACCAATAACATTAGGGTTCCATTCCAGGTTTTAAAGAGCCATGGTTGTGTTATTCACGTGGAAATGTAGCTCACACTAAATATTTGATATTATACAAGCATTTTTGTTGTTTGTTGTTATTTTCAAACTGCATATGTTTCTCCATATTTTCATGATAAGTTCCAATAAAGTGATGGAGAAATAATTGTACAGTATGGTCATTATAGCATTGCTAAAACAACAAATCTAATGGTGGCCTAAGACTTATGCACAGTACTGTAAATTGAGGTACATTTGTGTTGACAGGTAAATTCTTATTCATATAAATAATAAAAAGCTTAGGTCCAAATATAGAACCCTGTGGCACTCCACACATTACTTTTATCATGTCAGACTTGACACAAACCGATGCCTGTTTTCCAAGTAGCTTTGTAACCATGCATACACTGATCCCCTGAACCTGTAATCCTCTAGTTAATGTAATAATATATAATGATCTGTTGTGTCACATCCGTGGATAAGTCTTCGATGAGTTTGAGAACTGCTGTTCTGCCAACCGCCTTTAAGGCTTTTGCGTTAAATCCCTGTGTGTCTCCCTGCAGGACTGCGACCACGTGAGTCAGACGGCAGAGGAGTTTTACACGGTCAGATGTCAAGTAGCCGATATGAAGAACATCTACGTGAGTAAAAGGGGCGGGGGAAAAACGAAACCTGTCTGCTCTGAAACAAGTCTGAGTTGCTCACGTTAACGTTTATGTCGTCGTCCAGGAGTCTCTGGACGAGGTGACCATCAAGGACACGCTAGAGGGCGACAACATGTACACCTGCTCGCAGTGCGGCAAGAAGGTCCGCGCAGAGAAGAGGTGAGGGCCAACCCTCAGAACCGATGTCTGCGGTGACGACAAACCGAGTCGTGTTACTGAAAGACAGGGTTTTGTTTTGTTTTTACATCGAGGTAAAGACGCTTTTTCAGGACAAAGATGTCTCATCGTGTGTAGGAGCAGGTGCCGTTGAAAAGGCTCGCTGAGGGAGTTTAATGTTGTTAGTGTTGGAGGACAACTGTGTTTCCGGAGCGTCATCAAGTCGTTTCTGTAGACACGACTAAAAAAACTCAACATTTAGATCCCCAAACAAATTTGACACGTTTTTTCAACCTTTTAATTTAGATATATGAGTATATACCTAACAAGGGGCCTTCTGCAAGGAGTTTGCATGTTCTCCCCGTGGTGCGTGGGTTCTCACCGGGCACTCCGGCTTCCTCCCACAGTCCAAAAACATGCAGATTTGGGGATTAGGTTAATTGGACACTCTAAATTGCCCGTAGGTATGAATGTGAGAGTGAATGGATGTCTGTCTCTATGTGGCCCTGTGATGGACTGGCGACCTGTCCAGGGTGTGACCCTGCCTCTCGCCCTATGTCAGCTGGAGTTAGGCACCAGCGCCCCCCGCGACCCTCAGTGGATAAAGTGGTAGAAAATGAGTGAGAGTGAGTGAGAGTATATACCTATTATTTAACATGCATTAAAATGAAGTAGTAATTTTAGGGCTGAAATGATTCCTCGAATAATTCAATTCAGTTCAATAATTCAATTACTAAAATTACTCGAGGCAAATAATCTGTGTCGAGTAATCGTTAAATACAGTATTGCATTTCTTGCATCCGGATGGTTATTTCAGTTTGCAGTCCGTCCGGAAGTTTATCAGCGTGATCACTGATCACTTACAATACAGTTAGCTTACAATGCTAAAATAATTGTAGCAAAGGGAAGATACAGTATGGGATGCAGAATGCTCCAGTATTTTTTATCCAGAATAATCATCAGAATCAATAGATTAAATAATTAATAGCTGCAGCCCTAAGTAATTTACCAAACATCTTTTTACCAATTTAAAATATCCGTTTGATAGTTTTCTCGTCTTTAAAAAGGACACTGACTGGAAAATATAATTTCTGATGCTTTTTTCCCAACTCAACTTCATTTTAAGCTTGTTATTTCAAACATAAAGACATGATTTTGTAATAAAAAAGGTAGGAAAATTCTGCAAATTAGTTTGGGGACCCAAAAACAATCTCCAGCACCCAACCTGTGGGTACTGACCCAGTGTTTGGAGGCACTGCTCTTACATATATGATATGTGAAGAGGAGAAACCTTCAGCCTTGGTGGTTGGACCGTTCAGTGTCTCGGCTTGACCTCGTCTCCTCCTCCTCCTCCTCCTCCTCCTCCTCCTCCTCCATCAGGGCCTGCTTCAAGAAGCTGCCTCGCATCCTGAGCTTCAACACCATGCGCTACACCTTCAACATGGTGACGATGATGAAGGAGAAGGTCAACACCCACTTCTCCTTCCCGCTGCGACTCGACATGACGCCTTACACCGAGGACTTCCTCATGGGGAAAGGGGAACGGAAGGAGGGTGAGTCTTCACATCGAGTCATCTCATTTATTTATTTATTGTTATTCATCAGCTGCTTCCGAGAGCGAGAGAAGTAATGGCAAATACCTTTTATTAATGAGTCATCTATCTATAAAGGCAACAACTATGCCATCGGTTTTGCTCGCATAGGTGAGTTTTTGAAGGCACCAGTGTGTGCAGTGCCGACTTTGGCGGCGTTTAGATAAGAAATGCTATAATTATCGGTAGAAATGCGACACATGTGTTGCTAAAACCAGCCGCTTTATTATTTCAATCTATCATTATTTGTCGGTATTATCACTACGTCAAAATATTAAGTATTTATGTTCCCTGTGAGACATTTTAAAAAAAAATTGTTGTGTAATAGTAATGGTACACAAAAAGCAGACACATATTGACTTTAGACAGACTTTTCCAAATAGAAACTGAAGTTTGTAAACCACTCACTCTCCCACACCAAAGTCCATAGAGAAAATCAGTGATTTTACATCACAGCACACAGGAGTTGTTGATCCACTGCTGCCTCCAACAGTAAGTTCAAATGTCTTATTTTGTCACTTCAGTGTTTGAAATCCTTTGTTCAGATTTACCTCAGTGACACAAAGTGACCACACGAGGCAGCAGTAGACCAGCAGCTCCTGTGTCCCTGTGAGCTAAAATCACTGATTTTCTCTATGGACTTTGGTGTGGGAGAGTGAGTGGTTTATATTATGCAGGAATATGTTTTCATACAACTGTGAAATAAATGTGTGTGTTTCCCTGACACACACATTAAACCAAATCTGTTTCAAATTAACAAAACTTGTTTCAGTTTCGGTTTGTTGTGTGTGTTGCACTTTTTCTAATTTGATTAATTCTTATTGTATTGGTTTATTGGTTCTCCTTACTGTTTTCTTGCCTATTTCACTCTTGCTAACTTATTTTTTATTTTTTTTCCTTTTTTATATGAAGCACTTTGACTACCTTGCAGATGTTGTAAAGTGCTATATAAATAAACACTGAGTGATTGATTGTGCTGCAGGTTTTCGGGAAGACGGCGATGCCAAGGTCACGGAAAGCTACGAGTACGATTTAATCGGCGTCACGGTGCACACGGGCACGGCAGACGGCGGCCACTACTACAGCTTCATCAGAGACATCGTCAACCCTCACGCTTACAAGAACAACAAGTGGTGAGTGAGGGTTTTCCTTTTTTTTTAAATCGTCTTTAAGTTTCAGATTCGTGGTTTGTTCACGCCTGCCGTCTTCACGTCTGCAGGTACCTGTTCAACGACGCCGAGGTGAAGCCGTTCGACTCCGCCCAGCTGGCGTCGGAGTGCTTCGGAGGAGAGATGACGGTATGAGCTGCAGTTACAGTCAAACATTACTTCTGTGTCAAATATACAATATACAACTGAATTAATTAGTACTATTATGTAATATTTTATGTTGTTTTATGGCATGTATTGTGCTGTTTTTTCTTTTATTTTGGTCTGTTAACTTGTTCCACCTCCGCATAATAACTTCATTCAAACTTCAAAATGCCAATATTTTAATTGTCAGTATTAAAATGACTTGAAACTTCTTCAGAAACACGAAACCAAAGACCAAAGTCCATAGAGAAAGTCAGTGATTTAAGCTCACAGGGACACAGGAGCTGCTGGTCTACTGCTGCCTCGTGTGGTCACTTTGTGTCACTGAGGTAAAACTGAACAAAGGATTTTAAATGCCGAATTTACAAAATGACCCATTTGAACTTAGTGATGGAGGCAGCAGTGGATCAACAACTCCTGTGTGCTGTGACGTAAAATCACTGATTTTCTCTATGGACTTTGGTGTGGGAGAGTGAGTGGGTTACAAACTTCAGTTTCCTGTTAGAAAAGTCTGTCTTACAGTGAGATAAAGACGTGAACATATTCTGAAGATATTTTAGGCTTAATCTAATCTAGATTTTATAAGGTAAGCCCTTTGTTAAGGGTCCAAAATCTATTTTTTTTCAGCACACCACACCAAAGTCCATAGAGAAAACCAGTGATTTTAGCTCACAGGGACACAGGAGCTGCTGGTCTACTGCTGCCTCGTGTGGTCACTTTGTGTCACTGAGGTCAATCTGAACAAAGGATTTCAAACAGTGTGTGACAAAGTAAGACATTTGAACTTAGTGATGGAGGCAGCAGTGGATCAACAAACCCAAACAAAATTGCAAAAACATTGTAAACAAAAGTCATGTGGCCACCATGTACTTCTGTTATTGGACAAATGGCGTGTGATTGGTGCAGATGTTGTTCGCACCAGAAGGAAACCGCTCTCGAGTTCACTTGATAGTGGACCAGGAACACTCCTACTTGGTGGACCAGGGAGCGGTAGTTTGGTCCGCACTATTTTTTTGAGGCCAGCGTTCACACCGACCCAAAACAAACGGCACCAAGGGGGAGAAACACTCCAAGGTTCGGTTGAACCGGACTCAATAAGGCTGGTGTGAACGCGGCCTTTGTATTTGTGACTTTGTACTTACACAGATTTCAATTTTTTTTCATTCCAGACTAAAACCTACGACTCCGTCACTGACAAGTTCATGGATTTCTCTTTTGAGAAGGTGAGTGCGTTTTATTATTGTTCTTTGTGTTTTAAAGTAAAAAAAAAATAAATAAAAGAATGCAGCACACGCGTGTTTCCCTCGATGCTAACAGTGATGTGTGCGTGTCCTCACAGACGCACAGCGCCTACATGCTCTTCTACAAACGAGTGGAGCTGGAGGAGGAGAACGGGAAGGACTTCAGCTTCGACGTCTCTCCTGATCTCCTCGAGGTTTTTTTTTTATTTTATTTTATGTGTCTTTGAGTTTGAATCACTGAAGGTGTTTTTTGTTACTCCTCTGACACGCGTGTGCGTGTGTGTGTCTCTCGTAGTGGATTTGGCACGACAACATGCAGTTCCTCCAGGACAAGAACATCTTTGAACACACCTACTTTGGGTGAGAGTAAAATAAAAGTCAATGATGTTCACACATCAATGTTTTGTATACAGTTTGTTTAAAATATGAATTAATTTCTGTGTGTGTGTGTGTGTGTGTATATATATATATATATATATATATATACAGTGCTTAAGAAATTTCCTAGACGACCTAAAAGGAGAACACATCAATATTTTACGAGTCTTTCAAAAACATGTTATTTATTTAGTAAATAACAAAGTGAATTCAGATTTTCAGGCTCAAATTTGAGGCGGCTCACTGGGCTTCTTCTCTGAGGAGTCGGAAATGAATCAGTCAGAACATTCAACCACTAAAACTAATGTAATTAATAACTAATTTGAAATCTCAATCGAAAAATAACTAAAACATTGTGATTTGCACCCAATATTATTAGTCCTACAATTGTCTTATCTACATTATTGGATTCCTTAACCTTATCATTTGGAATTCTCTTAATATCATTATTAGTTTGACAGTTACTCAGCAAAATCAGTATTTCTGTAAGGGTGGTTTTCTTCTGGATCTAGCTCCAAAGGTATTAAAGATACCACAAATCATCAGCAGACTCTCAGCTACAGTTTGGTGTTAGTTTCATGTCTGTATCTTTATTTGTTACCTTAAAGTTCCCAAAATCCCACAAGCCTCCTATTTTTTTTTCCCTGTTCTGGATCATAATATCCAGAATGTTCACAGGATCCGGATCAGTCTTTGATATATTATAGAACCTATTGTGACCTTTATCCTGTATTTTCTTGGCCATTTATTGTGGAGTTAAATACAGAAATTCTGAAAATGCTTCTATTTCACAACGATAAAGAATCCTGCAAAAAAAAATCCTGGGTCCAGACAATGATCCAGACCAGCACCAAAATCTAATCATCTGTTCCTTGTCCCAGCGCACACCTTTACTGGAACTTCCATCAAAATCCGTCCATAACTTTTTGAGTTATTTTCCTAAAAGTCAAACAAATGCTGGATAAAACATAACCTTCTTGGTGGGGGGGTAATAAAGTGATTTAATATTTTTTCTTTGTAAGACAGTATATAAGAAAGTGGATGGATTACATTTTTAATTATATTTTAGCATTAAAGTTTAAAGAGCTTCTACACACTGGTGTATTAACCATTACAGAAACATACAAAATTATTTGATAAATGTTATAAACCTGACACTGGGTGGTGCGCTCATACATGTGTTAAGCCCTGTATATATGAATGTGTGTTTATATATATTGATACAATGTCATGTATGTTTTTTTCCCCAGTTTCATGTGGCAGCTGTGCAGCAGTATTCCCAGCACGTTACCTGACCCCAAGGCCGTCTCCCTCATGACAGCCAAGGTGAGGAAAACCCTCAACAATAAAGAGTTTATCAACCAATTACTCGTATGGTAACATGTCCACGTCTTTATCTCACTGTTAGACAGACTTTTCCAACAGGAAAGTGAAGTTTGTAAACCACTCACTCTCCCACACCAAAGTCCATAGAGAAAATCAGTGATTTTAGCTCACAGGGACACAGGAGCTGCTGGTCTACTGCTGCCTCGTGTGGTCACTTTGTGTCACTGGTGTAAAATTGAAAAATGGATTTTAAACACTGAAGTGACAAAAGAAGACATTTGAACTTAGTGATGGAGGCAGCAGTGGATCATCAACTCCTGTGTGCTGTGATGTAAAATCACTGATTTTCTCTATGGACTTTGGTGTGGGAGAGTGAGTGGTTCTTGTTGGCAGTGAATGATTGTTTATCTGAGATTCTGAAGTGAATGATTTTTTTTATTTTTCAGCTCAGTACATCATTTGTTCTGGAGACTTTTATTCACTCCAAAGAAAAGGTACATTCCCCTTATTTTGTTTATTGTTGCCTCAGATTCTATTTTGATCCAGATCATCAGTCTGGGCTGTGATGTGTGTTCACTAATGTGTGTCTGTGTGTGCGTGTGTGTGTGTGTGTGTGTGTGTGTGTGTGTGTGTGTAGCCCACCATGCTACAGTGGATTGAACTCCTGACGAAACAGTTCAACAACAGCCAGGCTGCCTGCGAGGTTTGATCTCAGCTTTTCTTCCTCCTCTCATTCGTTCCTCTTCCTTTTATTTCATACTTCTTCCCGTTTTGTTTTCCTCATTTTTACATCTCCTTCCTCCTTATTCCATGGTCTTTTGTTCTTTTATTGTGTCTTCATATCCTTTCTTATTGTCCTCTTTCCTTCTCTTCTATTTTCTTGTTCTAACAGTTTCTTCCTTTAACATCTCCTTTCCTTTGTCTTTCTTCCTTCTATCCCTTTTCTTCTTTCTTTGTTTTGCTTATTTCTTCTTAGACTATCATTTCCTCCTCTTTTCCTTCCTTCCTTTTACCCACTTTACTTCTTTTTCTTTCCTCTTCATCACTTGATACTCATTTGTCTTCCTCCACTCATCTCTTTATTCCTCTTTTCTTTTTCTTCCTCCTCATCTTTATTATTCCATCTGTTGTCACCTCTCCTCTTGTTCTTATTGTTTCTTCCCTTTTTTTACATCGTCTTTTCTCTTCATTTTCTTTCTTTCCCCTCATTTTCCCTCTTCCTTTGTGCTGCTTTTATTCTTCTTCTTCTTTCTGTCTTACTTTCTTCTTGTTCTGTCTTGTTTCCTCCTTTTTACTAATTTCTCTGACCTTCCTTATTCTTCCCCCTTTTTATTTTATTCCTCTTTGTCCATTTTCCTTCATTCTCTTCTTTCTTATATCTTTCACTCGTTTTTTCTCCTCATCATTACTCCTCTTTGTTTTGCTTATTTCTTCTTCTTTCCTCCTCCACTTTCTTCCCTTCCCTTGCTCCCTCCTTTCCTCTAAATCCATGTTTTCTTTCCTCCTCTTCCATTTCCTTCTTTTTTATTTTGTCTTCCTCCTCAATATGTTTTTATTCCCCCTCTTTCTTTCTTCTCCTTGTTTATTATTAATATTATTATTACTGTTGTTGTGTGTTTCTCTCTGTCTCTCACTGACAACATTGTTTTTGTGCTGCAGTGGTTTTTGGATCGCATGGCCGACGACAACTGGTGGCCGATGCAAATCCTGATCAAATGTCCCAATCAGATCGTCAGACAGGTGAGTCAATTTGTTTCAAAACATTCAAATTGAATAAAGTCTTTAAGGCCTTTCATCCGATTCACTTAAATTCATGAAATATTTTTTTCCTTCTTATTCGTAGTTTTGATGATTTCATCATTTGATTACTTTAAAAAAAAAAAAAGAGTCAATCTTTTAAGTAAAAACCAGTTTGAAAAGAAATAAAAGTTTTGAAAAATAACAGCGTAGTTTGGTCTTGGTTTTCCAGATGTTTCAGAGGTTGTGTATCCACGTCATCCAGAGGCTGCGGCCGGTTCACGCTCACCTCTACCTGCAGCCCGGCATGGAGGACGGGTACGTCGCTCCTGATTGGTCGAGGCTCTTCACGGCCTCTTTTTTTTTTATTTTTATGGTGCATTCACTCAGAAAACAGAGCAAACGTTATTTGTGCCACATTTGCTACATTGTATCTCGCGAATCTTTCTCTCCACTTTTAATGTTTCACCTAAGTAAAATAACACATCAGTTATTTTATCAGTTTATCGACATATTTCTTCTCAGACACTTGATACATTTGGCAAAAACTTTAGTTTTTATGCCATATTTTGCTATTTTTTTTAGTTTATATATTTATATTTTATATATTGTTTTTGAGTGAAAGTACTGCCTTTAATGTAACTGCAGTGCAGACATAAAATATAGATTGGAGAGACATTAGTGTTGTTCAATAACTGGTTACTAAAGAAAAACTGGCATCAAACATTTATGCAAGAATTTTGTTGCAGTTTTACGGAATTTCAGATAATGTAAAGAACAGCAAACTGATATTTCACCAAACTATTTCCATAATTGATGACAGTTATTTTCTTGATTAATCAATTATTTGGTTCATAAAATGTTGATTGTTCATTGTTCCTCAAATCTTGTTTTTGTCCAAAAACCAAAATGATTCAGTTTTGAATGTTTGAAAGTAACCAGAAAGTATTCACTTTTAAGAAGCTAAAAAATAAAAACAAACTGTTTTTTATTTAATTAAAAACACTCAAAAGTACTAATTAAAAAAATCGAAACTGTTGAACCTTAATTTAGTTATCAAATGATAATCAATGAATTGCTTTGTTTGTGTCGCCAAACATGAGTGATGTGAAAATCACATTACTGTAAATTCCGCACTACAGAGCGCACCTGACTGTAAGCCGCAGGTGGCCACGCTGAAACATGAGATCTTTATGGTGCACAGAAACATTATTTTAAATGTTTAATTACTTAACACAGCAGTAAAATAAGTACTGCCTTTAATGTAACTGCAGTGCAGACATAAAATATAGATTGGAGAGACATTAGTGTTGTTCAATAACTGGTTACTAAAGAAAAACTGGCATCAAACATTTATGCAAGAATTTTGTTGCAGTTTTACGGAATTTCAGATAATGTAAAGAACAGCAAACTGATATTTCACCAAACTATTTCCATAATTGATGACAGTTATTTTCTTGATTAATCAATTATTTGGTTCATAAAATGTTGATTGTTCATTGTTCCTCAAATCTTGTTTTTGTCCAAAAACCAAAATGATTCAGTTTTGAATGTTTGAAAGTAACCAGAAAGTATTCACTTTTAAGAAGCTAAAAAATAAAAACAAACTGTTTTTTATTTAATTAAAAACACTCAAAAGTACTAATTAAAAAAATCGAAACTGTTGAACCTTAATTTAGTTATCAAATGATAATCAATGAATTGCTTTGTCAACACAATTAAACTAGCGTCTTCCTCAGCGAATTACAGTATCTCTTCAACCTGTCTGTCTTACTCTTGTGCTACTTGAGCGCCTTCTGCTGGCTGCTCGGCCGTAAATATAAATTTGGATTCAGAAAACTTTATTTATCCTTGTGGGGCGATTGAGTAAATCATAAAAATCAATAAATAAGCCGCATCACTCTATAAGCCGCGGGGGTCAAAGCGTGGGGGGAAAAAAGTAGCAGCTTATAGAGCGGAATTTACGGTATTTAGTAAATCTGCAAAAAAGAAGAATCCATCAGTTTAATGTGAAATAACCAGAAATAATGTGTTTCAACTGAGATGCAGTGAATTCACCCAGGAGGAGTTTTGTGCCATTAAAGGTGTGCAGCACAATCGCACACGGTTGTGCCTGTGGAATGAAATGGCTACAGAGATGCAGAACAGGTCCTGTGTGTCACTCAGTATCTCTGTCGCCGCAGACTCTGAGAAAGATCTTGTGGGTCCACAGTAGGGCTGTCGACGAATATTCTAAATTCGACAGTATATTCAAATAGTTTAAAAAAAACAAAAAAACAAACAGGATTTCAAAGGTAAAAATGAATATTTGAATGTGGAAAAACACGTCCGCAGTAGCTGCACCAAGAATGTAAGTAGCCTTTTTCGTTTTTATATACTTTATTTTTATAGAAGAGACATAAATAACATACAACATATAGATAAACATAGAACAAATAGCTGGTCAGCCTTTTTCGTTTTTAATAGCACTTTATTTTTTTATGAACCTCAGGGTAAAAGTTCTTTGTTGTCACATTTCACGGAATTGTGTGCCTTGTTTTATTTGACGAGCGTTCCATGTTCCACGTTATGCGTGGGGGTGCGTTCGAGTTCGAGCGAGCAGTCTTGGCCATTATTTGATTGACTTGTTTTGTGTAGGTAACACATTGTCAAATATGTAAATACATAACCTATGCAAGTAGTTATGTCTCTTTGTATTAATTTGTCCTGTTATTGACCAAGCTTCATTGTCCCCTCTCTGTGTTCCTCAGCTCCGACGACATGGACGGTCCCGTGGAGGACATCGGCAGCCGATCCTGCGTCACCCGCTTTGTGAAGACCCTGCTCTCCATCATGGAGCACGGCGTCAAGCCCCACAGCAAACACCTGACCGAGTACTTCGCCTTCCTCTACGAGTTTGCCAAGATGGGAGAGGAGGAGGTCGGTCTGAGCTTCCACACTGTCCAGAGGATATGAAGTGACCTTTTTGAAGAGATGGTTGAGCTTTAGATGTTTGGTTGTACTCAGATACTGACACGCTGTCAGAGCTGACTTGAGGAAAAGAGCTGATGTTAGCCACTAAACCAAAGATTAATCTAATGACTTCGTAAGAATAGCTGTTGGACAGACTTTTCCGACAGGAAACTGAAGTTTGTAAACCACTCACTCTCCCACACCAAAGTCCATAGAGAAAATCAGTGATTTAAGCTCACAGCAAACAGGAGTTGTTGATCCACTGCTGCCTCCATCACTAAGTTCAAATGGGTCATTTTGCAATTTCGGGGTTTTAAATCTTTTGTTCAGATTTACCTCAGTGACACAAAGTGACCACACGAGGCAGCAGTGGACCAGCAGCTCCCGTGTCCCTGTGAGCTAAAATCACTGGTTTTCTCTATGGACATTGGTGTGGGAGAGTGACAAAAGGTTCTCCCAATAAAGTCGACACTCACTTAAGTCTATGCCATTTAACATATGTTCATCTGGTTGTTAGACTTTTCCAACAGGAAACTGAAGTTTGTAAACCACCCACTCTCCCACACCAAAGTCCATAGAGAAAATGACTGATTTTAGCTCACGGGGACACAGGAGTTGTTGATCCACTGCTGCCTCCATCACTAAGTTCAAATGTCTTATTTTGTCAATTCGGCATTTAAAATCCTTGGTTCAGATTTACCTCAGTGACACAAAGTGACCACACGAGGCAGCAATAGACCAGCAGCTCCTGTGTCCCTGTGAACTAAAATCACTGATTTTCTCTATAGACTTTGGTGTGGGAGAGTGAGTGGTTTACAAACTTCACTTTCCTGTTGGAAAAGTCTAACAGTGAGATAAAGACATGAACATATGTTTAAGGTATCAGACTAGAGCTGGTGAAGATTTTATCACCCAAGTCTTTTGTTTGTTTTTTTTTTACTTTTATTGCAGCCATACATAAATACATTCGTAACTTTGAGTAACCCACTCAATTCAATGGCACTTTTTTTTATCTTACCTTTAAATACATTTATACATACACATCCATATAGACATAAGTAAAGAGTCACTTTTATATATATTTTTAATAAGGATTAATGTTTATATGATTGATTTAAAACTTAGCAACATTACATGAACACAAGACAGGAAAAAATACTTTACTTAAATTATTAAAAAACATTTACATTTACTGAGAGAAAATATGTTTTTTCCAGCAGCAGGGGGCGCTCACAGCAGTCAGTGCTGCCTTTTTTTGTCGGTACTTTGTAAACAAAATTATCCTTAACCCACCAAAGTCTGATTTTATAGTGACTTTTATTTTGACACATTAATTACATCACTCCTCTGTTTTCTTTTAATGTGGAAAAAATGTGGAAAATGTGTTATTTTTGTCTTTTATAGAGCCACCACGTTAAATGTTTTTACCCTTGTGTCCACAGAGTCAGTTCTTGTTGTCACTGCAAGCCATTTCCATCATGGTCCATTTCTACATGGGAACAAAAGGCCCTGAAAACGTGAGTTCACGTTAATACTTTAAAGCTTAAATATTTATCTTATACCAGAATTTGACCATATTTCTTGTCAGTGTCATATATATATATATATATTATTTTAGGGTGTATTTCCAGTGTGTTGTCACTCACTTTCTTTGAGAAGCACAAACTTTTCATGAGTCCAGAGAAACAACCTGTGTACAACTTTATATCCACCTATATCTCCTAATTCAGGATATAGAATACATTATTATTATTATTATTATAAGACATATTGCCCAGCCTTACAGAAATATTGATTAGTGTCCTGATATATATGTATTAGGGACAGCACCAGACCACTTTTTTGTGCCCAATTCCAATACCATAAACTTGAGTTTTGCAGATACCAATATAAGTCCGATGCAGTCATTTTAGACCTGTCAAACTATGAAGCTTTTAACAAAACATTTGTGCTATTTCAAGCTGTTTCAAAGACATAATTCTCCATTTGTGTAATAATAAATATTCTTCCAAAGCTGATGCCGATAACTGATCCAGCGATTTGACCTTTTTAGCACTGATCAGACTGATGGCTCCTCCGTAATGCATTTCTAATTTAGTTTAATTTAGTTTTTTTCACTCGTCTGGGTTTTTATAATGGCGCGTGTGAATTCCTCAGCCTCAGGTGGAGGTGCTGTCGGAGGAGGAGGGAGAAGAGGAGGACGAGGAGGAGGACATTTTGTCTCTGGCGGAGGAGAAGTATCGACCTGCTGCTCTGGAGAAGATGATCGCCCTCATCGCTCTGCTGGTGGAACAGTCTCGATCTGAGAGGTACCTCAATATTACTGCCATATTGGGAAAATAATAGTAATAATAATAAAACACTTGGAAAATAGACTAAAATCACTTCAACTTAAAACTTATACAGTTTTGCATTCAAAAAGGGTAATACTGCATTTAAAATTACAATAAAATGACACATAATAAATAAAATGAATAAAAATACTTGGCAGACAAGCCTGGTCATGATTTAAAAAAAATAAGTACACAATACAAATGGCAAATTAAAATAGACGTTAAAACAAAGGTCATTTTAACAGACGTCATCTTAAAAACAACAAAAAAAAGAATTAAATATTCAGCCAAAAGCAGCAACTACGCAACGAACAAATGAAATGATAAGCGATTGTTGTTTAAAAATCTGTGCAAAAATTTTTTTTTGAAAAACAAAAGGGGCGGGGCCTTCTGTCCGAAGTTTGCCTACATTTACAGATTTGGGGGAAAAACTGATTATTCTCACTAATGTTACATAAAAATATTAATTATTACTGGAACACGACTGCCATTGTTTTGTGTGCAGAGCTTTGCCGGGGGGGGGGTGAATTGGTCA
The DNA here is from genome assembly GCA_016785285.1 of Brachirus orientalis. Classification (NCBI taxonomy): domain Eukaryota; kingdom Metazoa; phylum Chordata; class Actinopteri; order Pleuronectiformes; family Soleidae; genus Brachirus; species Brachirus orientalis. Next base: position 41,038 of record JAFBJR010000498.1, on the reverse strand, counting down.
CATTTTCTTAAATATTAGCTGCTTTTGTTAAGTCATGGGACAGTATTACAATTTCTTGACATGATTATCCGACACAAATAATTACGAATTCACAATATTTTCATAAAAAATTTGCTTTAAACTCGAGATGCTGAAATCACTTTTTCTTGTTGTCAGAAGCAAACATGTTTTCTTTTTTTTGTGAAATTATACTTTAAGTTTGAATTTAATTGAATTTAAATTTGAAATTTACTCTAATAATTAAGGCTTATTGTGAGTTTTTTTTTTTTTGTTTTGTTTTTTAAAGCGTAAAAAGTGATAAAATCGTACGTCCAGAAAAGTGACGTCGTCTTGTGTCCTCTTGTGTCCAGACATCTGACTCTGTCCCAGAGTGACATGGCAGCACTGACCGGAGGGAAAGGTTTTCCTTTCCTGTTCCAGCACATCAGAGACGGAATCAACATCCGGCAGACCTGCAACCTCATCTTCAGCCTCTGTCGCTATAACAACCGCCTGGCCGAGCACGTAGGTGTCACGCACGCACACAAAGAAAGCACAGACTGTATATTTGATGTCAAAAAGTAACAGATTTTCTATCCTGCTGTTTTTTTTCTCCACAGATTGTGTCGATGCTTTTCACATCCATCGCAAAGTTGACTCCAGAGGTGAGCACCACAACCTCAAAGAGAGGGGGCGGGACTTTTATTAGGTGGTGGAACGTAAAGTAGATTTTCCAACTATAAGTAGATGGTGGAACTGTAAGTAGATGGTAGAACTGTAAGTAGATGGTGGAACGATAAGTAGATGGTGGAACTGTAAGTAGATGGTGGAACTGTAAGTAGATGGTGGAACGATAAGTAGATGGTGGAACTGTAAGTAGATGGTGGAACGATAAGTAGATGGTGGAACGATAAGTAGATGGTGGAACTGTAAGTAGATGGTGGAACGATAAGTAGATGGTAGAACTGTAAGTAGATGGTAGAACTGTAAGTAGATGGTGGAACTGTAAGTAGATGGTAGAACTGTAAGTAGATGGTGGAACGATAAGTAGATGGTGGAACGATAAGTAGATGGTGGAACTATAAGTAGATGGTGGAACTATAAGTAGATGGTGGAACTGTAAACGATAAGTAGATGGTGGAACGATAAGTAGATGGTGGAACTGTAAGTAGATGGTGGAACAATAAGTAGATGGTGGAACTGTAAGTAGATGGTGGAACTTTAAGTAGATGGTGGAACAATAAGTAGATGGTGGAACTGTAAGTAGATGGTGGAACTATAAGTAGATGGTGGAACTATAAGTAGATGGTGGAACTTTAAGTAGATGGTGGAACGATAAGTAGATGGTGGAACGATAAGTATTTGGCTGAGTTATGCTGTGTTCACACCAGATGCTATTTTTTTGCATTTATAGTCAGTATCACTCTGGGAAATCCTGGCCTGGCCTCGATGCAAGCTCGCAAGTCGTCCAATCACGCAAAAGTATTTTAAGTATTTTTATCCCTACGTAGCTCCCAAAGTAAATGCTGAAACTTGCCAAGGTTTGTTCAGCTCCGGATGGTGTTGTGAAACCAAACATGTTTCTTCTCTGCAGATGTTTCCACAAGATATAGAGTGCAGGTAGTAACTTGTGTCGTGGAGTCTGGCCACTGACGAAGAAAAATGTTTCTTTCTCTTTTCGTGTGGACAGGGACTAAAATGGTTCAACAGTTCAAAGCTCTAAATCTTGCGTTAAAATCTTCAAAGTTCTTTTATAGAAGTTCTCACAATTCTTCTCTCATGGTTCAATCTCCTCCCCCATTTTTTTTATCTTCCAGGCTTCCAATCCTTTCTTCAAGCTGTTGACGATGTTGATGGAGTTTGCGGGTGGACCTCCAGGAATGCCGTCCTTCGCTTCCTACATTCTGCAGAGGATCTGGGAGGTAAACAAGAACATACACAGACCGCCAAGAAACATCTGGTGTGGTTAAAACAACACCCATCACTTCCTGTGTGTCTCCTTCCAGGTCATCGAGTACAACCCGTCCCAGTGCCTGGACTGGTTGGCGGTCCAGACGCCCAGAAACAAACTGGCCCACAGCTGGGTTCTGCAGAACATGGAGAACTGGGTGGAACGTTTCCTGCTAGCACACAACTACCCCCGAGTCCGAACATGTAAGACAACAGATGCAGTGTCTCATGTTTACGTGAAAACACAAATCAATCACGTCTTTATCTCACTGTTAGACAGACTTTTGCGACAGGAAACTGAAGTTTGCAAACCACTCACTCTCCCACACCAAAGTCCATAGAGAAAATCAGTGATTTTAGCTCACAGGGACACACGAGTTGTTATATACATATGTATTATTTATAAAAAATATATATATTAAATTAAAAGGCAGACTAAACAGGTGAGTCTTGAGTTTACTTTTAAAAAATGTATGGCTCTTCCATAGTCATGGGCTACAGAAACAAAAAGCTGCTTCTGCATGAGTGTTAGGTTTTAGTCTTTGGATTTAAAGTCAGAACCAGAAGACCCGAGGGTTCTTGAAGGTTCATAAATAAAAGCAGGTCACATAAATATGATGGTCTAATAACCAAATAAAAGGACCTTAAATATTGAATCTTTAAAAACTAGTAGCAGTGTCGGACGTCTCTTAACCTTAAGGACATCAAGTCATTTGCTGAAGACATTCTGCAGGTACGCGTCCCTCTCATCCTGACCTTTGATTCCGTGTCTCCTGCAGCGGCGGCGTACCTCCTCGTCTCCCTCATCCCCAGCAACTCCTTCCGCCAGATGTTCCGCTCCACGCGCTCCCTTCACCTGCCGACCCGGGAGCTGCCTCTGTCGCCGGACACCACCGCGGTCCTGCACCAGGTCTACAACCTGCTTCTGGGGCTGCTGGGACGAGCCAAGCTCTACGTGGACGCCAGCGTTCACGGCACCACCAAGCTGGTGCAGTACTTCAGCTTCATGACTTACTGCCTCATCTCCAAGAAGGAGAAGCTCATGTTCTCCGGGTGCTTCATGGACCTCTGGAACCTCTTCCAGGTACAACTTCTACTGATTTATGTTCCTTTATTTCCAGGAATTTCCAGGAGGAGAAAATAATTCGTTGTAATCTGTGTGGTTCTCTTTCCACCGCACCTCAAAATGTATTCAAATCAGGTGGTAGAGGAAGTTAAAGGCCAAACAAAGACGATGACGTCACCCAACAATACACTTGACGCCAGGATGGAGGACGTTCAAGTTGTTTTGTTGCTTCTCGTGTTTTACTACATTGCAACTAAAATCATCCGATCTGTACTGAAAAATTGACAGGTGTAATTAGCAAAATCCCCTTTTCCATCATAGGAACATTTCTTATTTACTCGGGTAGTTAGAAAACCTCGGCACAAATTTACCCAGGTAAATTTAGTACCTACTCAGATTACCAGTAACTTTGGAGGGGCGGGGCTGTGTGGAAGACATCTTGCAGGTGTTTCCGTGTTGCGAACGTAGTGACTTTGTCGCTATATTTAGCGAGTATTCAGACCCAGTGACAAATCTAGCGTATTTTCCTTGTTATTTGAGACTTTAGGTGACACTGACACGAAAGGACATATCGTTCTAAAGGTATTTACTCACCGGATGCAACCGACGAGAGAATGATTCTGATGTGACGCAGCCTCTCGTGAACCTCAAGCATGCTGCTGCTGTTCTCTGGCTGATGCAGCTCAAACTATTTTGTAGCTTGATTTTCACTCCCACCATCTCACTGAAGCACCTTTACAACCCCCCTCCACATGTCTGTAACTGTTTTATACTTTATTCTTGTTTGTTAACATGAAACAGGTTTTGAGAAACAAACAATCAAGTGATCCATCAGTGTGTTAAATGTTTTGACTGTACGTCATCGACAACACTCAACAACTTTGATTTGCAGTGGAAACAAAAACTACACAGAACTATACAGGAACTCATTTAGCCGGGTAAAAGATTTACTGGTACTAAGTTCCTGGTTATTTTGGTAGAAAAGGGACTAAAGACACTTGCGAACGCCCAAAGAGAATGGCGATCAGAATTCCGCCGGTGTTGTGGTCCTTCATGTTCTTTCCTGTTCTTATGTCTAAGTTTCTTTACCTTTTCTCGGACTTGTTTCAGCACATTTAGCTCCACCAGCTTGTCAGTTATTCGGGTATAAACTCGATCACTGAACAACCTCCTCGACAAAATACGCACAAAAGAGCCTGGATCTTGTCATCCTCGCATTATTACCAATAGTGAAATAAATCTTCTTCTTTTACAGGTCTTGTTTAAAAGTGGGTTGCAGCTGCACTGGCTGAAACAGCTGTAAAATGTGTTCCACCAATCGGTGTCCTTCAGCACATAGCCCCGCCCCTCTAAAGTTCCGAGTCACAAGTCGGTAATTTTTCCCCGGGATAAATTTGGTGGAAGCACGCCGAGATTTTTCAAAATCCCGGGTAAATGGGAAAAGTTCCTGCGGTGGAAAAGGGGTTTATTTCTCATGTGCCTGGCTGTTATGTTAAGGAGTTTTATGTTCTCACCATCTTTACTCATGTCAAGTGAAACTTTTGGTATTTTAAGGAATTGAAAAAAAACTTTAACTTGCATATTTCATTGTTTAAGAAACTTTAAAATCCTTTTTTCTAGTGAAAGTTTTAGCATTTTAACATATTTGATATGTAAAGTAACTTTTTTAAATTAATGAAATTTGTTTATATTTAAATATATAAGATTTATTCGATAGATTTTTCAAGAAACTTTTCATGCTTCTGCATGCATCTTTCACAAAACCTTTTTTATAATCATATATTTTTATATTAAGGAAACATTTTTTTTTTGCTTGAAATTTTCATATTCCTGATCATGTAAAAGAAATATTACCATCATACAAAAGGAAAATACCTCACCAGTGCATGGAACTTATCCATAAAATTAAGTAAAATAGATCATAAAATGATGATAAGATTATTACTCAACATAGTTGTTGCAAAACAAATGCAGAAAGTGCTTTTTTTTTTCAGTTTTTCTTCCTCATAAAATAAATATTTGGGGAGTTTTTTACAGTTGGTTGTACCAAAAACCTGAATGTAATCTTCTAAAAAAAAAGATAATTTCATAATATTTATTAATCAGAAATCATCTTGTCTTGGCGACCATGTTCCTCCCTTCATCTTCAGCCCAAACTGTCAGAACCGGCCATTGCCACCAACCACAACAAGCAGGCGCTGTTGTCCTTCTGGTACAATGTGTGCGTGGACTGTCCTGAGAACGTGCGGCTGGTGGTGCAGAACCCCATGGTGACCAAGAACATCGCCTTCAACTACATCCTGGCCGACCACGACGACCAGGAGGTGGTGCTCTTCAACCGCGGCATGCTGCCCGCTTACTACGGCATCCTGCGCATGTGCTGCGAGCAGTCGCCCGCCTTCACGCGCCAGCTCGCCTCCCACCAGAACATCCAGTGGGCCTTCAAGAACCTGACGCCGCACGCTAGCCAGTATCCCGGAGTGAGTACAGATAGAACCGCGTCAGCTGATCGTTTTCGTGATGAAGCTGAGGATTGTTTGTTTTTTATTTTAGCTTTTTCTTGTTTTGTTTCATGTCGGGGACCGCTGCGGTTCCAGTCCGCTAGCTCACAGAATCACGGATTTGTCAACAAGATAATTTATTGCTTTATCACAAGATAACAGGGCTTAATTTCTCATGATAATGAAATAAGTTAATGCATTATCTCATGATAATAAGGCAGGTTTTTTTGTGATAACTAGATAATTGTGGAGAGACAGAATAGTGTCAGCCTTGTTATCCCAAGATAACGCACTCATTAATCTCGTTATCTCATTATCTCAAGATAACGGACTGAACTGCTATAGCAGCGACCATGGCCACTTCCCGTATTCCAAACAATTCAGGTGTTTTATCGCAGTTTTAACTTGCAGCTAAAAACTAGCATAGGAGCTAGCTGGTATATTAGCACTAGCAACTTAACTCAAATGCTGTTTTATTCAGCCGTCAGGTGTTTACCATATTTTGTTTTATTTATTGATTTACTTGTTTGTCATGTTGACCGTTAACAGTTTAGCCTTCTGCTCAAAGCTAACTGAGATTAGCTGTTTTTTCAAAATAAAAGCCCGGATGGTTCTGCTATCAGAAATGAACTTGCTTCTCTGTTAGTTTAAATAATATCAAAACTGTTATCAAATCAAATAAAAGTGAAAAAGCTTTGTCAATAAAAAAATCTTATTTACATTTTACTTACAGTATTAATACTTTTAACATAATTAACTTTTTGAGTGGACTTTTTATTCCACTTAGGGCTGAACAATTAATCGAAATTTTATCAGAAATGCAAAACAGCCTACTGCAATTTTCAAATCAGGAGTACTACTTCTTCGATCTTTCTTAAAACCAAAAATGTGTGTCAAATGACTATTTTAGATAAAATATTGTCCTGATCTATACATATCATATTCTACAGGCTGAAGAAATCTGTACATATTTAACGCAGTAATCATTTTAAATGTTATTCAAATAAGAAAGAGGATAATTATGTATAAATTACCATTCCCTCTTATATCGCGAATTGTAATCACAATTTCAGTCAAAATAATTGCAGTTAGATATTTATTCAAAATCCTTCCTAAACAGAATTTGATTTACTTTATTCAAATTTTATTCAAACTACAAAGCAAATTTGCTTAACTCTAATAAAACTTCTTTCTTTATTTTAACACAACTTTGGTTTACTTGTTCCACATTTATTATCGTAGAACATCATTTGGTTTAACTTGAATATAACAGAACTGCAGAGCCAACCAACCCGTGTCTTAACTTAACGGCTCTCGTCGTGTGCTGCCCCCTGCAGGCGGTGGAGGAACTCTTCAACCTGATGCAGCTGTTTGTGGCGCAGCGCGCCGACATGAGGGAGGAGGAGCTTGAGGATGTGAAACAGTTTAAGAAAACCACCATCAGCTGTTACCTGCGCTGCCTGGACGGACGCTCCTGCTGGACCACGCTCATCAGGTGACCACGCTGACTTTACCTCAGCTGAGATTTAAACATTTAGAACATTTAAACTGTCACCGAACACAGTACAGGACTCATTAGATGAAAAGGTGTTTTATGTATTATACTGTAGAACCGAGAATGATTGTTGTATAAGCGCTGATTCATAACCAACATTATCTCCAGGCACTTAGTTTATGCTTACTGTGAAGTCAAGACTTCACATCACATTTTAATGTTAATCACATTTTGCCTTCCAGTATTGAAAAACAAGAGAGAGACAGAAAGGAGAAAGCCATTTTGATTTAAAAGGACATATATATATATATAAAACAAATGAAAACAAAATATAATATTACATTTAATATAAATATAATTAAAGCCACAATATAATGACATTTGTTGTCAAGTACTTGTGTCGCTGTGATGTTTTTGCTATTTTTTTTGTGGTAATTCACACATTTGTGGCTGCTTTTCATTTTATTGGTTCTTGAGTTTAATTCATGCTCATTAATCTTTATTGTTGCTTCTAGACTTCATAAGTTGTTATTGAAATCTGTCTTTTGTAATTAATTTTGTAATCCTGCCTACCAGACCAGAAACAACAGATGCACATTGGCATCAAAATAAACAATGAATGAATGAATGAACATTCTGAAATGTATTTGAGGAACAGCTGGACGTGAGCAGCTTTAACTTTGCTGCAGGAATGTGTGAAATGTTTATTAATATCCTGTTAAATGTGGGTTCATGACATTATTCTTCTTTTTGCTCCTTTTCATTGGTTTTGCGATTTTCTTTTTTGTGTTCATATTTGCTTTATTTGACAAATGAAATAAAGACAAATAAATATGTAACAGGTCAAATTCAGAGACAGATTGTCCACCCTTTTTTTCCATCTTAACCCCTGGTTCTGCTGTTCCTCTCAGTGCCTTCAGGGTTCTGCTGGAGAACGACGAGGACCGGCTGCTGGTGGTTTTCAACAGAGGACTCATCCTCATGACTGAAGTAGGTCCAGGCTGCGTCCGCGCGAACCTGTTTTCATTTTCCGATGGAAAAACGTCCGTGTCCACGTGAGCGTTTCAGCGTCCATACACATCAGATCACGCAAGTCACATGACCATTCGGATTCGTTAATCTTCGGAAGTGATTTGCATCCACTTCAGTCAACGTGTCGCTTCCACAGACAGAGAGTTTAGACAAGAGTTCGATTTTTGCTATTTACAGAGTTCCCACGGTCCTGAAATTCCTGGAAATGTTTTGAAATTTGAAGAAAAAAAATGTTTTCCAGGATATTGTATGAAATTTGTTGAAAGTTTTGGAAAAGTCTTGAATTAGGGATCATTCGTTCATCAGATTTTTCTTAAACAACAACTTGTCACGTTACACGCAAGTACGCCGCTAGTTGGCAGTAAAAAAAAAAAAAAAGAGTTTCAGCCGTAAACTGCAACGTGTAGCATGACAGGTAAATGTATTTTTAAATAATGTATGGCTCGCAGATTAAAAATATGCGAGCCATAAAAGGAAAAAAAAACATGTTTTTCATCCATGTTCTTCCCGCTATCCTCCTGTCAAAATTAACTTTTAGATAGAATTTAATTTTTTTATGCATTATTACTTTTTTAAATTGATAAATAATAAATAGCTGACATTAAGCCAAATCATGATGAAACGTATATGAGTGGGTGCAAATAATGAGCTTCTTACTGTAGGATAACTAGGATAAGGGCTACAGCAAAAATGTGGCACAGTTTACTGAGTTTACTTTGGTTGTAGACAAAGATATTCCATTTCAAATCCCTTGCTACATTTAGTCATAGTACTGTGCCCTATAGTCACTATATGGCCCTACAAACTTACATCAAGTTACATCAAGTCATGGAAGCAGGCTAAACTATTATGGAAATGTTTTGAAAAGTCACTGGTCAAAATGTATTTGGTAAGTGTTTGAAGATAATATACTAATCTAATAAAGGACAATTTCCACGAAATCACATAAATAGTTTTATTTTTGCCTTTCAGAACAAAAAAGAAAAATGTACCTAAGAGACATTTGAATGAAAGAATAGTTTTCCTTCTTCTTTCGTGACATCTTTAAATGTAAATATATGACAGGCGAACATTGAGTTCATGCTCTTCAAACTTACACTTAAATAAACTATGAGATATAATTTAAGCGATTACCTGACTGTGCTCATTCACTTCCCTCTCCCCATCGTCTGAAACGTGTGGAAGCCTAGATTACTAATTTACGTGCGACGAGTTTTATCCCTTAACGGCGTGGGAAATGTCACGTGTGGCGTGTGTTGATGGATTCACGCAGCAACACACGTTAGCCGTGACTATGTGAGTTGAAATTATTCCAGTTCAGTGACTGTGCCCCCCCCCAAACACATTTGTGCCATTTTCCTAGCCTTTGAGAAAAGATTTATGTATTCATTTTTAAACAACACGCATAAATTTAAGGGAGTTTGAATTCATTTTCTGAACATCTCTTGGAAATTATTTGTTCACCAAGTCAAAATAGTATTAAGCGTCACAGATATGGCCTTATGTTATGTATGTTCCTATAGAACGTTCGGCAGACACGGCACTAAAACATCGGGGTATTGTGGAAAGCAGGCTTAAATGAAATGCTTAGATTAAATTTATTATTATTAAATGGAAACTCTGTGTTGGGGATTTAGCTCCAGATTCTGAATTAGTGTTTTTCTTCAGGAATTTAACCATCAAATATGAATAAAATTACATTCATTTCAGACCATTTTGAACGTCTCTTGTTTTTATCTCTAAGTTTTCCTTTTGGTGTTTGATTCATGATGTAGTCAAACTCCCATTTAAAAATAAATGAATAATAAAATGCTGCTGCGGTTGTTGGTGAATGGTTCCCTGTTGTGTTTCTGGTTCCCTGCAGTCCTTCAACACTTTGCACATGATGTACCACGAGGCCACGGCGTGCCACGTCACTGGAGACCTGGTGGAGCTGCTGTCCATCTTCCTGTCTGTCCTGAAAGCCACGCGGCCTTACCTGCAGCGCAAAGGTCAGACCACGGTCGCTCCCTCACTATAAACTTCAGAGTTTAGCCTTCACACACATGATGCAGCAAAATTAGGAAATATTACAGCGGTCTGTAGCATTCACACACACACACACACACACATTGTGTGAAGACCAAACCAAAAGTCAGCAATTTTCTCCTGCCGTTTCTGAGAAAACTGCTGGACTTGAGTGACGCGAAGTGAAGATAAAGTGAGGAAGTTAAGTGATAAAAACAAACAAAGACAAAGTTGTTGTGTTGTTTCCCTCCACCCAGATGTGAAACAAGCTCTGATCCAGTGGCAGGAGAGAATCGACTTTGCCCACAAGCTGCTCACCCTCCTCAACTCATACAGCCCGCCTGAGCTGCGCAACGCCTGCCTGGGTAAACACACACACACACACACACGTCTGTGCTTCTATCAGAGTGAGGACCCTCATAGACATAATACATTCTCTAGCCCCTTAACCTAACCTTAACCATCACAACTAGATGCCCAACCCTAACCCTAAAACCAGTTCTTAACCCTGAAAAAGCCTTTTAAAGAAGCGAGGACCAGACAAAATGTCCTCACTTTGTCAAAATGTCCTCACTCTGTCAAAATGTCCTCACTTTGTAAGTGTTTATATGATTTTTGGTCCTCACTCTGCAACAAACACACACGCACACATGCTGCCCTTTAACCTCTAACTCCCAACCATTCTTACTGGTTCTTAAGCATGTGTTAAATGTGTTGATTAAAGATGGAAGAAATGTCACCAGATAATATCTTATATTTCTGGATCAACAGTGTGATGTTTCATTTTTTTTTCTTTGTTGCCGCATTAATAAAATAAAAACAAATAATCCAGGGACATGAAATCATCTTATGAGGCTTTTCCAATGTACAGTTCTAGCACAATGCCAAACTGTAGATGAGTTAAAAAGACTTGAAAATAATCCTGAAAACATGCGTTAATCTGCAACATTTAACAAGGACATTTGTAAAATGTCCATATTTAACAGAGGAGTCTGGTGTATTTAGCGACAGCGCTGCTGAAAGACGGAGATGGTGAGCCCAATCACAAGCCGTTCAGCCGGATTTCACTTCAGTGACTGTGTCAGACGGAGTCTGTGCTCCGGTCACGCAGGAAGTACTGAACCATTCAGTGAACTCATCTGTTTAGAAAACTGAGGAAAATGATTCACTGCAAAGAAAACGACTGTTTTGACCGTCACGTGTTTGTGTCTTTGTGTCGTCACTAGGGCTGCAGCTATCGAATATTTTGGTAATCGAGTATTCTGTCGAATTTTCCATCGGATAAAATCGGATAAAACATACTTTTATCCTCTTCCTCCTGTTACTTTTGCTTTGCTGCGTTTGCTCATTTTCGCTGTATTCACTGTTTTCGGTCCCGGCGTCTGCCATTCTGTACGGCTAAACTGTCCACACACGTTACCCAAAGCTCGCTTCCGTCTTCTTCTTCCGCTTTGTAGGGGACGCACAGCCTGTGACGTAAGCACGTTGTGTCGCGCTAAAAAGAATCCGTGCGAAACGTGAGCTTTAAACTTAATTAAACGAGGCTTAGAGGGAGAGAAAATTCCTTGATCATTTTTTGAAATCGAGTTACTCGAGGAATCGTTGCAGCCCTAGTCGTCACTATGACGACCCGCCCACATCGAGGAGGAACTATGAAGTCATGAACTAAACTGGGTAGAGCCAAGTAGAGCTTGAACTTTATAATAGAAAAGCGGCATTGGACTGTAAATAAAGTTGAATGGAAATATTGCTGTGGTCTGGTTTCAGGGCTATAAAACATTAAACATTTGTTTGAGGTACTGATGCATAGTCGGTGTCGAATGATGCACACTTGAAATGAAAGCAGTCGTTCTTTAATGCCACTGTCCTGACTGTGATGTTTGCTGAGTGAGTAAACCCGTCGTCCGTGTTTGCTCTGGTTTCCTGTAGACGTGCTGAAGGAGCTGGTTCTGCTGAGTCCTCACGACTTCCTGCACACGCTGGTTCCCTTCCTGCAGCACAACCACTGCACCTACCACCACAGCAACATCCCCAGTGAGCCTCCTCCTCCTCCTCATCTTCATCATCTTCATCTTTACCAGCTGCTCTGCTCTCGTCTCGCTGCACAGCTTCAGTTTAACAGCGGGGAACCGTTTGTCCTGCTTTTTAAACTGAATCTAAATATTAATGAACATGTAGAAAGTAATTAAAACATTGAATGTGATTCGACTTAAGGTGTTCAGTCAGTGAGAACTTTATTTTCTCGGGAAGGTGCAAGGCAAGGCAATTTCATTGATATAGCACATTTCAACTTTCAAAGTGTTTTACAATTAAAAAAAGAGAGAAATACAGCAGCAGCATTACAGGTATAAAGGGCGTAGTAGGATTTAAAATATTTAAATAGAGAGGCAAAAGAAAGAGAAAAGAGCTTAAAAGTTGCAGCTGAGGTGCAGCAGATACGATGATTTCGTTTCTATTTGAATGCAGCGGCAAACAGGTAGGTTTGAAGGCTAGATTTAAAAGAACGAATTGATGCAGCAGATCTGCAGAAAATAGCCAAGTCTGATGTTGATCTTTTAAATCATTTCCTGACATACTGTGTCCGTGTGTGTCCCTGTGTGTGTGTGTCCACAGTGTCGTTTGGTCCCTACCTGCCCTGCAGAGAGAACATCAAGCTAATGGGAGCTAAAAACAACATCCGCCCTCCGAGGCCGGAGCTCAACATGTGTCTGCTGCCCTCTATGGTGGAGAGCAGCAAGGTGCGTCTGCTGTTGGCTTGTTAGCTTATTAACTAAGCATATTTTTTATTTAATTATGTAGGCAACTAAATAGGTTTATTTAGCTAACAAACTAGACGGAAATAGTATTTAGTTATCTAATTAAAATGAAATTGATTTATTTAGCTAGCCAACTAAACTGTATTTAGTTTACTAGCTGAGTAGAATTAGATTTATTTAGTTGGTAAACGACAAAATAGCAATTAGTAAACTAGGTGACTTAGCAGTATTAATTAGATTTATTTTAGCCATCTTATTTTTCTTATTTAGTTTCCCCGCTAGTTAATGAATTTAGATTAATTTAGCTACCTAACAATATAGTATTAAATAGTATTTAGTAAGTTAACTAGGTAAATGTAATTAGATTCTTTTAGCTTAGTAACTACATATACTTAAATTTAAATTATGTGTGTTCACTTTAGCCAGCTAGCTAAATAGTATTTAACTAGCAAGATAGAATTCAATAGTAATACTTGGCTAGCTATTTAAATAAAATTGAATAGATTTATTTACCCGGCTAACTAATTAGAGAATTAAATCTATTGAGTCAGCTAACTTAACAGAATTAAATAGTAATACATAGCTAGCTTTTTTTTTTTAATTATTTAGCTACCTAACAAAGTAGAATTAATTAGTATTTTGTTAGCAAGCCAACGGAATAGAAATGTAGTTTTTTGATAGATTGTGGTATTTCATCTGAAATACACAACTGAGCAGCACATTTTTACTAATGTTGTAAATGCATAATTTACCGACATTTTTAATCTGGATTGTTGGTATTAAACTGTTTGTTTGTTGGTCTCTCAGGGTAAAGACGAGGTGTACGACCGGATGCTGCTGGATTATTTCCTGTCTTACCACCAGTTCATCCACCTGCTGTGCCGCGTCGCAATCAACTGCGAGAAATTCACCGACACACTCGTCAAACTCAGTACGCGCCATCTTCTTGTGTGTGTGTGTGTGGCTCCCCCTTGTGGCACTTGAAAATGAAATAACTGTGTATTAATACAGTAATTCAGGAGTGAAATGGAAACGTAATCCCTGACGTTGTTCCTCAGGTGTGTTGATCGCGTATGAAGGACTTCCTCTTCACCTCGCTCTCTTCCCCAAGCTGTGGACAGAGCTGTGTCAGTCTCAGGTAAACGTGGTTTCACGCGATATGTTTGGTGACGTTTGAGCAGCAGTGACTCTGGTGTTGTTTCTCTTTTTTTCTTCCCCAGTCTGTTTTAGCTAAAACGTGCGTGAAGCTGCTGTGCGACGACCCGGCCTTCAGCGAGTACATCAAGTGCATCCTGATGGACGAGAGGATGTTTCTCAACAACAACGTGGTGTATTCCTTCCTCACCTACTTCCTGCACAAGGTACCATTTTCTTTATGTAATGCATCCACCATTTCTTTTATGACAGGTTTAGTCATTTGTTTTGTTTAAAAATTGACAGAACTCCACAGTTGTTTACGTTCAAGGCCTCAATGTGATTTCAGCTCATTTAAAGGGATAGTTCAGTGTGTTTGTAGAGGTCACTGATACAAGGTCAGTGTGTTACATCAAAGTGTTAGCAGGTGTGAGCTGAGTAAAAACTTAAATGACACCTTTAGAAAATTCAGTTTTAGTCTATGATATCTTAATATGTCCATGTATTTATCTCACTGTTAGATAGACTTTTCCAACAAGAAACTGAAGCTTGTAATCCACTCACTCTCCCACACCAAAGTCCATAGAGAAAATCAGTGATTTAAGCTCACAGGGACACAGAAGTTGTTAATCCACCGCTGCCTCCGTCAGTATGTTCAAATGTCTTATTTTGTGACATCGGCTTTTGAAACCCTTCGTTCAGATTTATGTTAATGACACAAAGTGACCACACGAGGCAGCAGTAGACCAGCAGCTCCTGTGTCCCTGTGAGCTAAAATCACTGATTTTCTCTGTGGACTTTGGTGTGGGTTATTTTGAGAGAAGAAAAACTGATTTTATCCACTTAACAAAAAAATGGCTATAATAAAATGGGAAAGGGTGAAAACTAGCTCATGTGTTTGAAAATGATGAAGATGATTGTATCACACTGTGTGTGTGTGTGTGTGTGTGTAGGTCCAGGTACTGTCTGGTCCCAGCTGCTCAAACCTGATTGGTGTTTTGGTGACGAACCTGCTGAGTGAACAGAGCAGCCTGCAGCCGGAGCTGGCAGCTCATCACCTGGAGCTGAGCAAGACCAGCGGCCTGCTCAACGCCGTACGAACACGCACAAACACGCACACGCCTAAACACGCACACACACCAGTCGCTTTCAGCCTCACACCCAAACCCTGCGTTGTTTCAGCTCATGCTTTTCCCCTCTCTCTCTCTCTCTCTCTGTTTTCCTGTCAGGACTTGAGGGCACTGGTGCTGCTGCTGTCCGTCCAGCCGCCTCAGGCTGTTGACCCCGCCCTCTGCCCCGCCCTGCAGGAGCTGCTGGGCCGTTGTCGTGTTTGTGTCCAGCAACGTAACACTCTGGAGCTGGAGGCCAAGGACCACAAGTCCAAAGGTACAACACACACACACACACACAAAGAACAGAACTAAACTGGAGAAATTATTTTCTATTCCCTGACTGCTCTAAAGAGGGCGCCGCACATGTCGGTGCCTTCCAGTCCTACAGCAGCTGCTATTGACAAACATCAAGGTTAGCAGCTACTGTAGAGCTAGTGCTACTGTAGAGTTAGTGATACTGTAGTGTTAGCAGCTACTGTAGAGTTAGCAGCTACTGTAGAGTTAGTGCTACTGTAGAGTTAGCAGCTACTGTAGAGTTAGTGCTACTGTAGTGTTAGCAGCTACTGTAGAGTTAGCAGCTACTGTAGTGTTAGCAGCTACTGTAGAGTTAGCAGCTACTGTAGAGTTAGCAGCTACTGTAGTGTTAGCAGCTACTGTAGCCTTAGCAGCTACTGTAGAGTTAACCGTGGTGGCCGTGTTTGTTAGCAGCTGCACCAAACACCAATGCCATAGCGTCCAGCTACAATAGCTGCTAATGCTACAGTAGCTGCTAACGTCTAACAGCTGTGAGAGAAATGATAGTTCATTGTGGGTTTTCTGTTTTGTTTTCAGTCTGAATAAATTGCTAATGAAGTCAGTTGTCTCAGCTACAGTTGCTAAGTAACAACTGATGTGACAGGAACACTGCCCCCTAGCTTCTGAGTTAAAAAGACGTCTGGCTTCTTTAACGTGTTTTTCACATGTTTTTAAATGTTGCATGTGAACGACCCAGACTAACTGTGTGTGTGTGTGTGTGTGTCAGCTGAAGATGAAGGTGCGACCCCAGTGAAACGTCGGAGGGTGAGCAGCAGCGACGACGACCGACCCGCCGACTCGGCGCCGCCGCCGCTCTGCGTCGCCTCCTCCTCTGTTCTCCCGTCGTGCAGCGAGTTAAAGCCTGACCACCAGGAGGCGCTGACCCCGACCAGCACCTCCGACACAGAGACGCGAGACTCCTCCTCTCTGATCGACCCGGGTACCGAGCAGGACCCGCCCTCCCCTGACCCCGCCCCCACTTCCTCTGCAAACCTGGACTCCTCCCCCAAGGAGGAGAAGATGGACGCCGCCTCTTCATCCTCCTCGTTCTCCTCCTCCTCCTCTTCCTCCCTTCTGCAGGAGGTGGGGGAGGGGTTTGCTCAGACGGACAAAACCGACCCGCCACGACACGCGGCGACGAGTGAGGAGGAGCAACAGGAGGGGAGGAGGGGCGAGGCGGCGACTGCCGGCTCCTCACAGGACACGGAGGAGGAGGAGGCGGTCACGAAGACCAGCAGCGGCTGTGTGGCTCCGCCCCTCCCGGAGGACACAACTTTCCCAGCCACCCTTGGGCTGGTGGGGGAGGGGCCAGAAGGATGCAGTGGCCCCGCCTCCCAGGCACTGGCGAGTGCCGGCCCCCCGCCCGACATGCTGGACATGCTGCACCGGACGGTGGAAGCCACCATCGCCATAGTTACCAAACTGTCTGCTAAAGCCCCGCCCTCTTCATGACATCACCACGTCACACGGCCACCATGAGATCTTTAACGGAACAACTTCTTTTCTTTTCTTTTTTTTTTCCCTCTCTCTCACTCTGAAAATATGAATTCTGCTTAGATGAAAAAAAAAAATGCGTTTTTCGGTTTCTTCTTCTTCTTTTTCTTCTTCTTCTTCTGCTGCTGCTGCTGCTGTTTGTGCGCTGATGTCCGTCGCCTTTAGCCGGTCGTGTTTTTCTCGGCTCCAGTGGCTCGTCGCCATGTCGTCCCACTCCGCTCCACGCCAACTCCACGCACAGCCGACTTCTCGTTGTTTTGACGGAAAGAAGAAAAAGTCAGAAAAGCTATAGCACATTTGTTTTTCAAAGGGCAAAAAAACAGCTTTTTTCCCGTGTGCCTGTGTGTGTGTGTGTGTGTGTGTGTGTTTTATACTGATTTGAATTTGTTTTGCTACGTGATTTTATTTGAGTTTTTGCTGTAACGGGGAAAGGTTTACACGACTCGAGTCTCGTCTGTGTGTAATTTAATTTTATTGCGTTTTTACCGTGTCTGGAAATGTCGTCTGTGCCAGTTTTGTACTTTAAGATCGAGGCAGAAAAAGAAAAGGAAAAAACAGCAAAAAAAAAAAAAAAAAGTTGCCTTGACTTTTTCTGTGGTTTAATTATCCAGAAATTACGTTTACCTGTAAATTAAGAAAAACCACAAGAAACTTGATTCTGTAAAGAATCTTCTCTACTCATTGCCTGAAGGTGTATATGAAAACTATATAAATATATATATAAATATCTTTATATATATATGAGTATATAAAAGCGGTGCTTTATTGGACTGTGGTTGAAATAAAGCCGCCATGTTGGACCAGCTGGAGCTTTTATTTTCTTTACTGAAGGTACATTCCATGATCTGTTGTTTTTGTTTTGTTTTGTTCTTGTTTTTCGGCTTCCCCTGCTGTTCTGATTCTCTCCTGATTTTATTTTAATAGAGAATAAATTAATAAAAACAGTTTTAATATGAAGAGTTATGAAGTGGAGCTCTGACACTTTTTGTTCACCAGGTTTTCATGTCATGTCGTCAGTTTCCTGCCACGGAGACGAACAGGAAGTGAGAAGATTCAGCCGATGCACTTCACATTTCTTATTTTCAATAAAAAGTCAAATAAAAAGTATGTTTTCTCACAAAAAGAATTTCTAAATAAATCAGGTTTGTTGTTGCTTAAAATATTTTTTTTAAATGCAGTTACACAAAATGTGCACTATTTTTTTTTACATACTACTAGCTCATTTAGGATATAGAGAATGGTTCACTATTTGGCAGTGAATCTGTGGGTGGATATAGAGAACAGCTCATTATTTTGCATTTTGTAGGTGGATATAGAGAATAGTTCACTATTTGGCAGTGTGTCTGTAGGTGGATATAGACAACAGCTCATTATTTGGCAGTGAGTCTGTAGGTGGATATAGAGAATAGTTCACTATTTGGCAGTGTGTCTGTAGGTGGATATAGAAAACAGCTCATTATTTGGCAGTGAGTCTGTAGGTGGATATAGAGAACAGTTCATTATTTGGCAGAGTCTGTAGGTGGATATAGAGAATAGTTCACTATTTGGCAGTGTGTCTGTAGGTGGATATAGACAACAGCTCCTTATTTGGCAGTGAGTCTGGAGGTGGATATAGAGAATAGCTCATTATTTGGCAGTGAGTCTGTAGGTGGATATAGAGAACAGTTCATTATTTGGCAGTGAGTCTGTAGGTGGATATGCAGAACAGCTCATTTACGTCACTGATTACTAATAATTTGCTTTAATTTGGTCTAATGTGTTTTACTCCCTTTCAACACCTTCAATTTGAGGGCAAAATTATTACTATAAAAATGTCATTGTTTTAAAAGTGTCTCCCGTTTGCTGTTAAACAGAGCAAAGGCTTTTTAACACAGCTTTTTTCAAACATCCTGGTTTATTTTGGACGCTTCCATTATGTGACTTTGCACACAGAAATGAAATAATTCCACAAAAACCCAAAACTACCAGGGTCACCATGATTGTCCCCCTGATGCTAACAGTCACTTGTTGCTGGATAACAGCCTGCAGTGGTTTGTTGTAGTTTTCAACAAGTCTCTGACTCGTCTCCTGAGGAATCCAAGCCCATTCTTCTTTGGCAAATCTCTCCAGCTCCTCCAGATTTGATGGCCTTCTGGCATGGACCTTGGTCTTCACTTCAATGGGATTTAAGTCAGGACTTTGTGCAGGCCAGTCAGTAACGTTCACTCTGGTCTTCTGGAGGTCGTTCTTCACCAGGAGCCACGTATGTTTTGGGTCGTCATTGTCGTGTTGGAAGACAAAGCGACGACCCAGACCCAGTTTTGCTGCTGACCGCTTCAGGTTTTCTTTCAGAATCTTCACATGTCCTTGTTTCTTCATGATTCCTTCCACCTTGATGAGATTCCCAGTTCCAGACTCACTGAATCATAATCCCCACAGCATAATCCTCACACCACCGTGTTTCACTGTGGTGACGCTGTTCTTTGGGTTATACGCCTCTGTCTTCTGTCTCCAAACATAAACAATGTCTCTGTGGACAAAGACTGTAGTTTGGTCTCATCTGACCAAAGGACATGCTTCCATATAAATAATCTGGGTTAAAAATTCTTAATCTGTTTAACAGCACTTGGGAAAAACCTTTTTAAAATAATGACATTTTCATCTCGGGTAATAATTTCATTAACAAGAAACAATTAGAGGTATTAAAAAAAATACCTCAAATTGTTTTAAGAAACATCAAACCTGATCATTAAAGAAAATCTATAATTTTTGTTTGCATTTCAACTCTTTAAATGCTATTTCATTTTTAAACAAACATAATTTGCTAAAACTAAACTAAAAAAAATAAAAATACACCGTAGTTTGAAGATGATGTGAATTTGAATTTTTTTTTATGTGACTAACGTCTATGTTTCCTTGTTTCCACAGACATGTTTTTCTCAGGCTGGTTCTCAGCAGCAGGTGGCGCTCACAGTGCAGTCATGTCATTACCTCATTCAATACAATACAATCTCACTAATAACAAAAGAAAAAAAATTAACTATCCCTTTAATCCATCAATTATTTGTTTAATTGTCCAAAAACAACAGGACACAGTTGATCAGTAATTCATTTAAAAAATACTTTAATGAATTTATGGAATTTACAAAATACAAGTGCAGGTGTGATGCCTGGCTCCAGCCAGCAGGAGGCAGACCTGCCGATACAGCACGAGATGATTCTTTTAAAGGTGCAGTGTGTGGAATTTATGGGCCTCCGCTGAGGTAAAATTACAGTGTTTATGTTTTCTTACATTTATCACCTAAAAAAAATAAAATAAGCAAGTGTTGCCTTTAAATTACACAAGGGGCGGGGCTTCTTTCACAGAGTCCATCTTTATTTGTACAGTAGCCCAAAATGGACAAATCAATTACGGGGCTATGTGAATTTTTGAATTATAGGGGAAAACGTTGTTTTCTGCTTCCCGAAGGCCACCGTAATTTACCGTTTACAGTTGAGGTGAATCCGGAAAAATAAAAATAGTCTGATGTATGCTACGCTAAAGGAGATCGCAAAGAAAGTTCCTTGTCATTACGATATTTTTTGGTTGCCGTGGAGACGCACTATTTTACTACAAACACACGTAAACATTGCGTCAATGCTCAACAGTGGGTGGGCGGGACACTTAGTGCTAAAGGCAGCTATTAGCGGGTTAGCAGAACAGTGTGTATAGCTGGCCACGCAGCGAGAATTGCTAATGTCGCTAACGTGATGTCTGTCGTGTCCTCTGTTCCTGGGTTGACTTTGTCAGACCAAACATCAGATTTGATTGGCTGACGTGAAACGCAACGCGAGCTAAATTTAGCGACGTTTTGGGCAAAACTTGATAACGTTCAGTTGACGCCTCCACCACGTACGCACGAGTCTTCCTAAGCTAATTTTACCGAAGCCGAAAATACTCTTCGGTCTTGTAATATGCAACTTCACCACTAGATGCCACTAAAACTCACACACTGGTTTTAAAACTGTAGAGAATCAACGGTAAAAGCGCGGAACTCGACAGACTTTTCCCTCTCAGAGAGAAGACGCACAGCTGTCCTCATTGTCCCTCTGTCTGTCCCCCGTCTTTTCTGTCCCGTCAGCGTCCGTCCATCCGACCATGTCTGTCCTCCGCTGCTTGACCTCTGACCTCGCCTCTTCCTGAAAACAAACGTGTGAACATCAACATACAATTCTTCTCGTCTCAGATTTTTTTTAATCTCACATCTTGAATGTTACTTTTTTTGTTGTTGTTTGTTTGTTTACCTGTTCAGAGGAATCGGGACTTTTCCTGTTCCTGGAGCAAAACACAAGGATTTACGTTAAAAACTAACGAAAAAGCAACAGTTCGGATTTAAAGCTGCTGTTATATGTGTTTGTATTCTAACAGCTGTCACTGATTTAAAGTGTTTACTCATTGACACGTTTTATGATTAATCATAAATACATTTTACTCAAAAAAATCACTTGCAATAAATAGATTTTGGTGAATTTCCATTATTGTGATGATGGTGAATTAACAAAATCTTTCATGTTTCATGTCCATGTTGCTTAAACCCTGTCCATCTTGCCAACAGATAGTGCCACAAGGGGGCGTCTGCATCATTAATTTCATTTCAGGACTTTATTATGATTTATTAAGTTTTTTAGTTTAAATTTGACCAAATACAACAGATTCATCCCACCTCTAGTCTTAGGCTCCGCCCCACATTGGGGACGGGGCTAACATTTTCACAATTTTGTAATGTGAAAATGTTTTTAAGTTTAATAGCATCAGCTCGTGTGTTTCTGTATTAAATGTTTTTTCGTTAAATGTTCGTATTTGTGAATATCGTTATCGTATTGCTAAGGAATATGAACCAACTTGAGGAATGTTGTGCCCAGGAGGCTCCACCCCTTCACATTTATGTATTAAAACTTTTGCCGTACTTAAATTATTGTTTATTTAAAGCACATTTTTAATAAATATTGAAATAATATCATGGATCATTACTGCAATGGAACCAATAGACCCCACCCCTCCCATCAGCCCTCTGGTCATAGCTCCGCCCCCAAATGTTTAATAACATTATTAACTGTTTTTTTGTTTTTTACATTTCTTGTCGGGCAATTTCTTGGGGCTAAAATCAGGCGATACGATACATATCCCGATACGGGGTTTCAATACGATATATATTGAGACACGATCGATGATGATTATATTGCAAGGTTTTTTTCCTCACTTAAAATTGTAAAAAAGTTTGAAAATGTGCACAGTAAAAATGAAGTGTTTCACAGTTTTCTTTATTTAGCGAGAGGAGCAAACACAGCCTGCTGCCACCTAGTGGCCAGAGGCTTAAATACAACAAAAAAAACACTGTCAAAAATACAGCACTGACATATATTGATACAATATGTGCCGTAAAATGTGATAGTTTTCCTAACATTCATTTGTAAACATTTCCTGAAGCAAATGTACATAGAGGACGGACAGATGGCTCCGCCCCTTTACCTGTTTCTTACAAAATGTCAAGCAATTTTACGCTTTTTTTGGTTGTTTTTTTTTAAACAATAATCTAAATGTTTTGGTCAGAATAATCGCGACATTACAGTGAGACGACGGACTCGGGCTCTGACAGTTTTCCCACTTTAATCACAACTCCACAAAGAGGCGGAGCTTAAAAAAAGCTTTTTTTTAAAGACTTACGTGAAACCCTCTTGTTGTTCAAAGTGGAAACTGTCTTTATCAGAATCTTCATGTTTCTTCTTCTTCTTCTGGAACCTGAAAAAAAACAGACATTTAAATTCTTCCACATATTTAACTTTAAAAATATTGTAACACATAATAATGATAAAGAGACTGACAAATACGACAAATACGGAGCAGTTATAGGAGCAAAACTGGACCAAATAATAATATGATATAAATTAATAAAATGGATTATATGTCGACTTTATCTGTTGAATTTGACTTGTTAAATTGTTGCTGGAAGAAAAACAAGAGGCTCAAACTCATTGTGGAGGAAAAAAGTCAGTGTTAAAATAGATGAGCAATAGATTAAAAATATCACCATTTACACAGTGAAGGTTTATTTTTTTTAAGTGTGGTTGTACGACTTTATCTCACTGTTAGACTTTTCCAACAGGAAACTAAAGTTTGTAAACCACTCACTCTCCCACACCAAAGTCCATAGAGAAAATCAGTGATTTTAGCTCACAGGGACACAGGAGCTGCTGGTCTACTGCTGCCTCGTGTGGTCACTTTGTGTCACTGAGGTCAATCTGAACAAAGGATTTCAAACACAGAATTTTACAAAATAAGACATTTGAACTCACTGATGGAGGCAGCAGTGGATCAACAACTCCTGTGTCCCTGATCACTGATTTTCTCTATGGACTTTGGTGTGGGAGAGTGAGTGGTTTACAAACTTTACAGCTTTATTTGTTTCATTTATTATTTATTCTGTTTATCTCGTAACAAAAGCTCCTGGGCATAAAAATGGCTAATAGATTTAAAGTTTTCAGTAAGTTGATTTAAACATTTATGTCCACCAGGGGGCAGTGGAAACACTGTAAACACAACCCTGGTTTGTGCCAATATTCTGAAATAAACCAGATTAAGTCAGTAATCAGAATAAGACTCTGATATGAAAACAGAATATTCTGATTATTTTAATCTGAATACAGTCAAATTCAGGGTAAACAGATTAAGTTTTCTGGTCTTTGTCTTAACGCCCTCTAGTGGTCCTGAATCAAGTTACACATGAATAACTCATGTAATCTGAATAATGTCTCAGTCTGTAATCAGATTATTGGTTTCCATAGAAACAAGTCTCACATGATGATCTGTACAACAGCGACGGTCAATCCCACGACGCTCAGGGCCAACGTGACGGCCAGAGCGATGACGGCGGCCTGGTGAGAGGCGGAGCCTGGCGGTTTCACCTCCACCTCAAAATGAAGCCCGTCCCCAAACACTTCGACTAGCCCCGCCCTCACAGCCTCTGATTGGCTCAGGATCTTCCTGGTGACAAGAGACGGCAGAGGTCATGACAAGGTCATGGTGCGAGAACCGCCACGAGACGCCGAAACTGAGAGGACGCGCTCGTACTTTGTGACGTCGTCGGAGGAAACGACCCGCGCCGCGTCGGTGGAGACGAATCCGACCAACGTGTTCGCGCTCGCGGTCCGACCTCGGGACTCGCTGGCTCCTCCGGTGGAGAGTTTCACCTCGATGACGTTCACCGTCCAGCCGAGAGTCGCACCCAAAGACCTGAGAGATTATCCGGGATTACCCGGGAAAAAAAACAACAGGGAATAAGAAAAATAAAAAATGTATTAATTTTAAAAACAGGAACTAAAAAAATTTAAATGCTGAAAATATAAAATTAATTTAAAAAAAATTTAAAAATATAAATAGTTAAAAATCAACTGGCATTAGTAAACATGTTACAAATTATTTTAATTAATTAAATTTTAATACTGAGACTTTTAATAATAAATCCATTAAAGTGTAAAAAGAAAAAATTGAAAACAAAATCATAAAAATTGAAACAAGAAAATAATAAATAAAATAAACTTGTGGTACTTTTCTAACTCTGGAACTTTCTTCTCCACGACGTTGGCCGGGCGGTTCAGAGAGACGCTCACCACGTCACCGTGGTCTGCGATTCCACGCACGTCCACCTGGAGGCAGCAGAGAGTTATGTTTGAAATAAACTACCTCCATTTAATGTTTGTCACAAAAGAGTCTCACAGTGAGACGCGACCGCGTGACCGCGTGACCGTGTGACCGTGTGACTCGCCTCCACCGTGGCTGTGGCGTCCAGTCCTCGGGGGTCAGTGACCTTGACCTCCAAGGTCACCGTCTGTCCGTCCAGATCTGCGGCTGAAACCACGAAGACGAGGCCAGAGGACGAGTCCACGTCAAAGTTCAGACTGTCGGAGGACAAACTGAAGTCCAGACGAGGCGCGTCCCCCACGTCTGGGTCTGTGGCCTGAGGGAGGCGGAGCCATGAGGGGGCGGAGCCACGAGTTCATTCATATGTGTTTATATTCGTATATGCAGAGGAAGAAGAAAAGGATGGAGAAGAAAAGGTGGAACAGGATTTGGAGGAGGAGAAAAGATGGGGAGAAGAATGAGGAAGAGGAGGAAGAGAAAGAAGAAGAAAATAAAGAGGAGGAGGAGGAAGAAGAAAAGGAAGAAGAGGAAAAGGAGGAGGAAGAAGAAGAGGAAGAAAGGGAAGAAGAGGAAAAGGAGGAAAAAGAAGAAAAGGAAGAAGAGGAAAAGGAGGAAGAAGAAGAAGAAGAAGAAGAGGAAAAGGAGGAAGAAGAAGAGGAAAAGGAGGAAGAGGAAGAAAAGGAAGAAGAGGAAAAGGAGGAGGAAGAAGAAGAGGAAGAAGAGGAAAAGGAAGAAGAGGAAAAGGAGGAAGAAGAAGAAAAGGAAGAAGAGGAAAAGGAGGAGGAAGAAGAAGAGGAAAAGGAGGAAGAAGAAGAGGAAAAGGAGGAAAAAGAAGAAAAGGAAGAAGAGGAAAAGGAGGAAGAAGAAGAAGAAGAAGAAAAGGAAGAAGAGGAAAAGGAGGAGGAAGAAGAAGAAGAGGAAGAAAAGGAAGAAGAGGAAAAGGAGGAAAAAGAAGAAAAGGAGGAAGAAGAAGAAGAAGAGGAAGAAGAGGAAAAGGAGGAAGAAGAAGAAGAGGAAGAAAAGGAGGAAGTAGAAGAAGAGGAAGAAAAGGAGGAAGTAGAAGAAGAAGAGAGAAGAAAATAAAGAGGAGGAGGAGGAAGAAGAGGAGGAGGAAGAAAAGGAACAAGAGGAAGAGGAAGAAGAAGAAAAGGAAGAAGAGGAAAAGGAGGAAGAAGAAGAGGAAGAAAAGGAAGAAGAGGAAAAGGAGGAAAAAGAAGAAAAGGAAGAAGAGGAAAAGGAGGAAGAAGAAGAAGAGGAAGAAAATGAGGAAGTAGAAGAAGAGGAAAAGGAGGAAAGGTAAAGGAGGAAGAGGAAGAAGAAGAAAAGGAAGAAGAGGGAGGAGGAAGAAGAAGAGGAGAAGGAGGAAGATGAAGAGGAGGAAGAGGAGTAGTTCAGTCATTATATTTACCTGGACGAAGGTGACGGAGGTTTTATATGGAGAGATGCTGAAGATGGAGGATTTATAAACCTGAGAGGAAAAGTGAGGAGGTTCATTCACGTCCTCCACCTGAACTCTGACCTGAGGAGACGAGGAAGAGGAGGAGGAGACGAGGAGGAGGAGATGAGGAAGAGGAGGAGGACAGATAAGACATATTACAGATGTTTGTCCCATGTCACAGAAACTCTTTAATGAAAAAACAAATAATTTACATAAACAATATTAAACACTTTTGTGTTAAAAAAAAAAATACTGTGTGTGTGTGTGTGGCTGGTCTTCCTCATGTTGTGGGGACCTAAATGTGTCTCCACACTCACATTATGGGGACTTGTCTTCCTTATGGGGACAAAAGTCAAGTCCCCATAACGTAAATGACTCCATTTTAAGGTGAAGACATGTTTTAAAGTTAGGCTGAGGTTAGGGTTAGGTTAAGGTTAGAGGTCAGGGTTAGGGTTAGGACACTAGTAATTATGGTTAAGGTTAGAGTAAGTCTGCAGGAAATGAATGGAAGTCAATGGAATGTCCTCTGAAGTCATGGAAACCAAAGTGTGTGTGTTAAATATGCTGTGATTGTCATTTTGTCTGGGTAAAGGTTAAAGGTCAGGGGCTAGTGAATGCATTATGTGCACGTGGGTCCACACAAAGAATGTAAAACCAGCATGTGTGTGTTTAATACAACTTGTATAAAAAGTACACTTAGAAACAAAATGTTTCCACTTTTTCACTGAAGTGACTTTAAATCGTAGGAACGGGCCGAACCATTGCTACAGCTGATGTAGGGGGGTTCCTGGTGTCCACTGCCTCCACTTCCAGGACGTACCACTCGTGCTCCTCTTTGTCCAGCCGTGCCTGGGTCAGCACGGCTCCGTCGGCGTTGACGGAGAACAGGTCAGCGTGTGTCCTCAGCGAGTAGGCCACGTCGTACAGGTCACTTCCTGCCAGCGCGCGGACTCTCCCCACCTCGACGCCCGCCGCCCGGTTCTCGGGCAGACTGAAGTTGTAGGAGGAGCTCCGGAAAGCCACGCCCTCCAGCAGGCTGACCGTCCTCAGGTTCACCACGACACGAGCTGCGACACATCGCAAAGACGACGGTTTTATTTCAGACTTGAAGCCGAAAAAAAGCAAAAAACCTACATTGTGAAGTCAACGTCGTACGTCTTTGGAACGTAAACGTTATTTTAATAACGACGAAAAGAAACCTGTGGCGTTCAGAGGAGGTCGGCCATGATCTGTGGCCATGGCCGTCAGCTCCAGCGTGGTGTCCTCTGTGACGCTGGCAAGGTCAGAGGTCAAGGTCACGGCACCGGTCTCACTGTTTAAGGCCAAATATGGAGACGAACCTGCAGAGAAACTGCAACGACACCAAAACCAGGATCATTCAGAGCAAAGAGACCAGAACCCAAACCACAACCTGACACGGTTACGTGTGTGACCCACTTTCTCCCGAATTAAGTCGTTAGTTACGACTTTATTCTCCTTATGTCACGACTGATATTACGAGAATTAAGTCGTTATAGTATGAGAATAATTTTGATAATACCAGAATAAATTTGCAATATTATGAGATTAGAGTTTCAACATTGCGAGTTTGGAGTTGCGATATTACGAGATTAGAATTGTGATATTATGAGATTAGAGTTGTGATATTACGAGATTAGACTTGCGATATTACAAGATTAGAGTTGCAATATTACGAGATTAGAGTTGCAATATTACAAGATTAGAGTTGCAATATTACGAGATTAGATTTGCGATATTAAGAGTATAAAGTTGTGATATTACGAGATTAGAGTTGCGATATTGTGAGATTAGAGTTTCAACATTGCGAGTTTGGAGTTGCGATATTACGAGATTAGAATTGTGATATTATGAGATTAGAGTTGCAATATTACGAGATTAGAGTTGCAATATTACAAGATTAGAGTTGCAATATTACGAGATTAGATTTGCGATACTAAGAGTATAGAGTTGTGATATTACGAGATTAGACTTGCGATATTACAAGATTAGAGTTGCAATATTACGAGATTAGAGTTGCAATATTACGAGATTAGAGTTGCAATATTACAAGATTAGATTAGCGATATTAAGAGTATAGAGTTGCAATATTACGAGATTGGAGTTGCAATATTATGAGATTAGAGTTTCAACATTGCGAGTTTGGAGTTGCGATATTACGAGATTAGAATTGTGATATTATGAGATTAGAGTTGCAATATTACGAGATTAGATTTGCGATATTAAGAGTATAAAGTTGTGATATTACGAGATTAGACTTGCGATATTACAAGATTAGAGTTGCAATATTACGAGATTAGAGTTGCAATATTACGAGATTAGATTTGCGATATTAAGAGCATAGAGTTGTGATATTACGAGATTAGAGTTGCGATATTGTGAGATTAGCGATTTTACAAGATTAGACTTGCGATATTACGAGTTTTTAGTTGCGATATTAGGAGTATAGAGTTGTGATATTACAAGAATAGAGTGTATTACAAGATTAGAGTTGCGATAATATGATTAGAGTTGCGATATTGCGAGAATAGAGTTGAGATATTACGAGTTTTTAGTTGCGATATTAGGAGATTAGACTTGCGATATTACGAGAATAGAGTTGTGATTAACGAGAATAAAGTAAAGGAGGCAAAATTCCTCCTGATGTGTGACGATGTTGCTGAGATACAAACATCTGGACGTTGTGAAGACTCTGCGGTCAGAGCAGCTCTGTACTCGGCGTCGGACGATCCTGACCTGTAAGAGATGAGCGCGTTGTCCCCGGCGTCTCTGTCGGTGGCCGACAGCGTCAGCAGCAGCTTCCCGTCCTCCGCGTCTCTCAGCAGGACGCTGCTAACGTAGCTGCTGGAGCTGAACTGTGGCGCGTTGTCATTGACGTCGGACACGTTCACTCTGACGCTGGTGAAGTTCTGGAGCGGTTCAACAGATGAGGTCAAGCATCAAACATGGATTTATTTTTCTCCTAAACTATTAAACCAAATTATTATTAAACCAAACACCCTGATCGAAATCCAAGAACTAGATTTTACTCAGCATTTGTCCATCTGACAACTTGTGTGTCTCCTGTCCTGAGGACGTGTCTCACCTCCCTCTGTGGACGTCCTTGGTCCGACGCTTTCACCAGCAGCTCGTAGGTTTCCCTGCTCTCCCGATCCAGACGCCCGACCGCCAGCAGCGTCCCGTCCTGCGAAAAAACAGTACACGACCTCAGAGCTGAGAAAACTGAAGCTGAAAGTGAATCGTCCAGAGGTCGCAGTCCCAGTCTGACCTCTGTGATCCTGAAGGAGAGGTCCTGAGGAGAGACCAAGGACAGAGTGACTTGTCCGTTCAGGCCGACGTCGTCGTCCGTGGGAAGGATGGTGAAAACCTTTTGCGGGTTTTCCTCTGAATAATCGCCCTCTGGGACCAGCAGGGGGTCGGGAATCTCTGGAAACTGAGGGCTGTTGTCGTTGTCGTCCAGGACGGTGATGTTGACCTGAGCTGTGGCTCTGAGGCCGCCGACCGCCTGATCCACTGCCACCACCTGAAAACAGACACAACAACAACGACGGTACAGCGTCTGCTCATGAAAACAGGTTTATTTTCCTCTGAATGACTTTGTTTTAATATAAGTTTTAGTATTGTGCATTACAACAAAACGAAAGACACAATGTTGTAGAAGAGAACGTGGACGGGCCGAGTCCCAATGTGGTCATTTCAAGTTTTGTCTCAGTAAAATAGGGTGAATTGAAATTATACATATATATTTTATTATTATTATTATAATTTTTAATTGGTTCACTGAAAAATATGGTGTGAACATGAAAATAATGAAAAAAAAAATTTGCTAAAAGACAGACAGTTGGACAAAAGCAAACGCTGACAAAAATGTAACCGCGTAACTGCATGCTAATGTGACTAACGTGAAGCAAAACGTAATTAAGCGACACTTTGTGTTTCCTAAATACCCGTTTTCAAACCTGCAGCCATTGTAGAAGACAATGAGTCAGCGGAAAAGAAAACACTACTGCAACTACAAGATGTTAGCCTGATGCTAACATGAGCTTCCACAGCTAATAAGTAAGTTTCAGTCTTCCTCTCCTGGATGTAAGGATAACTTTTATTGTAAACGTTTGTAAACTTTTATTGCCTTTATTGTAAATAGCCTTTATTGTAAATAAAGGCTAACAACTACCTGCATGACACTCAGAGTATGCGTTTTTTTGTCAGGCTCTGACAAAAAAACTCTCCACCTACAGACTCACTGCCAAATAATGAGTTGTTCTCTATATCCACCTACAGACTCACTGCAAAATAATGAGCTGTTCTCTATATCCACCTACAGACTCACTGCCAAATAATGAGCTGTTCTCTATATCCACCTACAGACTCACTGCCAAATAATGAGCTGTTCTATTTATCCACCAACAGACTCACTGCCAAATAATGAGCTGTTCTCTATATCCACCTACAGACTCACTGCCAAATAGTGAGCTGTTCTATTTATCCACCTATAGACTCACTGCCAAATAGTGAGCTGTTCTATTTATCCACCTACAGACTTAATGCCAAATAATGAGCTGTTTTATTTATCCACCTACAGACTCACTGCCAAATAATGAGCTGTTCTATTTATCCACCTACAGACTCACTGCCAAATAATGAGCTGTTCTATTTATCCACCTACAGACTCACTGCCAAATAATAAGTTGTTCTATTTATTTTATTTAAAATACGTTCAGGGAAGTTCATGGAATAAAAAAATGAACTGGACTGAAACACTGGGAAAGTAGTAATGTGAAAAACCTGAAATATGTAGCTGTCCTTTGTCTCTCTGTCCAAGGTGGCGTTCGTCCTCAGCGACACCACTCCTTGTTTGTTGATGCCAAAGGTTTCACTGGTGTAGAGGAAGTGACCATTGGAGAATCCATCCTGGAGAAAAACCCATGACGGTTACAGCAGTAAATCATCGATATGGCAGATTACAGTAAGTGTGTCATGTGATCTGAGAAACTAAGTAACTTTATAAGATATGGTGATTAAAGATGTGGTAGCAAAGTCTCAAGATCAATAAAACCTCTGAGCAATAAAACTCTGAATGAATAATCTGGGTTCATCGATTCTTCCTGTTTTGTAAATGATTCATGACATAAATAAAAACACAGTTACCAGCGGAAATCAGTCCCTGTGCTTTACATGTGACATGTGACGTATTCCACTAGGGGGCACACCACAGAACTCGGAGTGCATCCACCTTAATCCTGGTGATGCTACTGTAGAAATGCTTATGAGTGGAGCTTCTTTAAACACTAAATGAGTTAAATTTCACACAAATCCTGACTCCAAATCAGTGTGATGAAATCATGGGGGAATGAAGGACGTGAGCTTGCAGCAGAAAAAAACATCATACAAGAGGCTGTTGTAATGATGAGGTGACACTGGCTATATCAGCTGTGCACTGCCCCCTACTGTTCATCAGAGTAATAATAAAGATAATGATAGTAAAAAAAGACAATAATACGTCCACGTGTAGACTAGCTAAGCCTGGGATTGAACCCTCCAGGTTTGAAGACGACCATCTCAACCAAAACTACCTAGTGTTAGCAGATAAATATGAACCAAGTGGCTTCGTGTGACTCACCTCGTCCTTGTCAGTGACCTCCAGAGCCAGGACGGACGCACCGCTCACCAGGTTCTCAGAGACCGACACGTCGTAGCTTTCCTTACTGAACTCAGGAGGGTTGTTGTTCACGTCCTTCACCTTCACCACCACAGAGCAGTTCCCGACCAGAGCGGGATTCCCCGAGTCCGAGGCCTGAACCGTCAGACCGTACACCTTCACCTCGCTGTAGTCCAGAGGCTGGACCAGCCGCAGAGTCCCGTCGGATGGGTCCAACTCAAAAACAGCAGGGTGTGATGAGGGACTCTGCTGGACGATCCTGTATGAGACCCGTCCGTTTAGTCCTTCGTCTGCATCTGCGGCCGATAGTGTGAGTAAGCTGGTACCCACGGACTCTGTCTCTGACACTTCGGCGTGATACTCGACCTTTGAAAACTCTGGGGCGTTGTCGTTGACGTCGGACACTGCGACCGTCAGGGTGGCCGTGGCCGACCGGACTGGACGACCCTGATCGTCAGCCACCACCAACAGAGTGTACGAGGCCCTGGACTCTCTATCAAGTGTTCCGACCACACTCACCATCCCAGACACGGGGTCTATGGAGAACCTGCCCTCTCCTCCTCTCAGAGAGTATCTGACCTCTTTGTTGAAGCCGCTGTCTTTGTCTGTAGCCGCGACGACGGTCACATTGGATCCGACCTCTGCGTCTTCTGGGACTGATTTTGTGACAGAACTGGAGGCAAAAACGGGACTGTTGTCGTTGACGTCAGTGACGTGAACCTCCACCACTGCGCTGTCGCCGTTGACCCCGTCAGAGATGGAGATTTCCACCGAGTACACGCGAGGAGCTTCGTCGTGGTCGAGCTTCACCTTTGCGGTGAGTTCGCCGCTGGTGGAGATGGAAAACTTGTCGGCTTCTGTCAGGACTCGGAGAGTCACAGGAACCTCAGCGGGAAGTGCAAGGAATTCAACCTGAAGGGAGTGAGAAGCTTTTTACTACTGTGCAAAAAGATGTCAGACTTAACAGGTGTTATTTATTTTCCCTGTACAGATATTCCTCTGTCAGCAGCCACTGAGGACACCTTGCTCAGAGGTACCCTGACCTGATGGGATTTGAACTGGAGACCTTCCAATTACAAGCCAAGTTCCCTTTCCACTTACCCATGGGGAGCCACTGATCATCACCTGTGAGCAATGGGAGTTGGGTATCTTTGTCACAGGACCCCAGCCCATTTTAATACCTAAACACCTCAGCTATTAGATATAAATTAATAAACTGTTAATATCAATTCACAGAGAATCTTACCGTAAGTATTGTGACTTCTGGTTCCTGCTCTTCTTCTATGGTGCCACGATAGAAGTCTTGTAAAAACTGAGGCCTTGAATCACCTGGAGCACGAATGTGGACCTGTGTGGCAGAGGAGCGGGGCATGGCTCCCCCTAGAGGAGAGAGTGGAGACAAACATCATGTGGAAAACGTAGTACCGTGTAACACACATGTTTTTTTTAGCTAGCAAGAATTATTTAGTATTATTAAGTACAGGAAATAATTGACTAAGATACACGTGAATTACTGTACAGCATATTTCATAAATTATTTGCCTCATAATATTTATACCACTGTTCTACATTCATGTTCTTTTTAGAGTACTATTCCATGAGACATTTTAGAGACTATTCCATGGGTAAATCATTTAAACTTATTTTATGGAAAAAAAGGTATTCATTGCATTCAGTAATATTTTTATTAATATTAATATCTTATTTCTTTCTTTATCTTATCTATATGGTTTGTTCTGAAGTGTATATTATTTGACCTCGTCTGGCCCTCAACTTGGACACAGTTTTTCATTTTGGCCTCCTCTATAATTGAGTTTGACAGCCCTGGTATAACAGGTTGACTGTATTCTTAAAGACGCATCGTGCAGCGCTACCGTCTGTGGCTGTTACGTAGAGAGGGAAGTCCAAAATTCTGTTTTGCTGCAGGGGAATGGTTTTAGCCAGGGAGACCTCTCCAGTGTTCTCATTGATTGAGAAGTAGCCGCCGTCGTTCCCGAAGGCAATGGAATATTTGACCTGTCCATTTGCACCAGCGTCCAGATCCTCTGCTTTAACCTGAGTCACAAATAAAAGCAGTTGGCATGAGATGGTCGACATGACAGCTGCCAAAAATGAAACAATGGCCCATCAGTGGCCGGCTAACTTACTGTATAGATGTCACAATCTCTTCTCTGTTAAATTTGAATTTACTAAGAACTGGTAGTAAGAAACAAGATGACGACATGATAGGAATCAGGAACTGACTTGGCGTTTCTCTATCTAAATCAAAAACCCACTTTCTCATCACTTCTATGCAGATGCAACTTTATCTAGAATATTATAGCTCCAACCTTGTGCGGTGGAAGGACATTTACAGCAGCCATTGGTTACACAGTTCTTGATACAAATCATTTTAGAATTTTTAAAAGATGTCCACATTAAAAAGTGGTTGATGGGACACATTATTTTTTTATGAATGGTCCTTTATTAGTTGTAGCCCTAATATCAGAATCAAAATAATATAAGTATGTCATCAGCATAGCAGGGGAGGGCAAATTTAATGAATCACCAATTTAACATCTAATACTCAAACACTTCAATAAATAGTAAAATCAGAGAAACTGATCATTTTGCAGTGTTCTCTTCTTTTCTTTTTGTATGACAGTTATGTAAATTAAAACAAAAAGACTTTGATTATTTGGTTAAAATCAGAATCAGGGTTTCTCACCTGGACCAACAACATTTCCTCGGTCTGATTGGCGAACACTTTCCCCTCGTATTTGCTGCTGGTGAATTTCGGCCTGTTGTCATTTTCATCCAGTAGAGTCACAGTGACTTGAGCAGCAGCGACTCTGTTGGGCGACTCTGTCTCCCGCGCTTCAATCTTTCGTTAAAGAAACAGCAGCAAAATTAGTCTTAAGGTGCGTCACAAACTGTAGCTTCAGGTGGATTCTTTCCTGTTTCATGTTTAACCTGAAAGGTGATGTTGTCAGTTGCTTCTCTGTCCAAAACCGTGGAGTTCGTCACTCGGATCGTACCATCGGCGCCGATAGAGAAAGGGGCAGATTCTGGAAGGATCCGCAAAGTTCCCACAAATCCTCCCTGAAAACAAACGCAGTGAATATGAAGGGATCACTTCCTGTAGCATTTCCATTTCTGATTGTGCGCTTCAGTTGGAAAAGTCACCTGATCCGGGTCAGTGACAACGGCTTTGCAGAGAACGGTGTGAACTGGAGAGTTTTCCACGAGTGCTGCAGAATATTCCGGCTGGTCAAACTTGGGGGCGCTATCGTTCACGTCCTCAACAGTGACGTACACCGCAGCGTCTGCTGTCTTCAAGCCGTCGTCGGCCTGGGCTGCCTGTGGGAAACATGAGGCGCGAGTTCATATTGAGCAGCCTTCATCACGCCTTCATCGCGGATGAACCTCATGTCCAGAAAAGTTGGGGGACTTACTAAATATGAAATTAAAGTTTGTAATTTCCTAAATCACATTTGAGCCTTTATTTACAGACAAAATGACAAAGAAAGGATTTCCAGTGTCACAGAAAAACTTAATTCTGTCTGAATTGTGAGGAACCTATTGTTAACTCACTCACTCATTTTCTACCACTTTATCCACTAGGGGTCGCGGGGGGCGCTGGTGCCTATCTCCAGCTAACATAGGGCGAGAGGCAGGGTACACCCTGGACAGGTCGCCAGTCACAGGGCCACATAGAGACAGACAACCATTCACTCTCACATTCATACCTACGGGCAATTTAGAGTGTCCAATTAACCGAGTCCCCAAATCTGCATGTTTTTGGACTGTGGGAGGAAGCAGGAGTACCCAGTGAGAACCCACGCACCACGGGGAGAACATGCAAACTCCTTGCAGAAGGAACTGCAAAGGCAAAGAGTGCTAACCACTACACCAACCGTGGGCCCTACCTATTGTTAACTATTATTATTATTATTATTATTCCATAGATTTGTGCTCATTTTTGAAGGGGTTAACATTCATAAAAACTCTGGTAGTTTTGCACAGAGGTCAGGCCCAGTGAAAATGTGATATTGGCAAAGGACTCGGACTGTATAAAGTCAAGCCAAATTTGAGTTGTACCAAATTTCACGAAACTTGGTAAGAACACGACGAACGAATAAGTCAACTTGATCCATGACCTTAACTCAACGGGAAGTCAGCCATTTTGAATTTTGGTGTCAATCTTGGGGGTCTGCACGCTTCTAATTGCTGCAGTTTTGTGAGCGGAACATTTGTCCATTTTTGAAGTAAACAAGACTCGAGCTGCTCAACAGTCTGTGGTCGTCGTCGTCTGGTTCTCCATTTATATTCGACTGCTCTGCAGACAGACCAGTCGAACCACACACACTCTATGTCGACGACTCCACGCTGTTGTAACTGGAGCAGAATGAGAGCTGACGTTGTCCTGATGACAGTGTGACATTGCCATTAATATTGTAACCCTTTAAACCTGTGAATACTATTGTTTACAGTGTTGCTAACCATCATGTAACTAGCTCGCTGTAGTCTGTTTCAGCATCCTTTCGTTGATCTACTTCTGATCTGGTCCGTCACTTGAACGTTAACAGGTTCATAAGTCTGATCAATTCTTAGTTGATTATCTGTTGATGTTGTGTTTATTGTCAAGTAAACACCAAAGATCATAGATTTGACAAATGGTTGCTTATTTGTTGACGGTCAACAGGCTGTAAAAGTGTCTCAGTTGATAAATAAAGAAAAAGTGTCAACTGATTGACATGGCACTGAATAACTGTTGATTACTTGTACAGACTGTCAAAATAAAGTGATACTTTATACTTTTACTTTGCAAAATACAATTAAGTCAGTGAAAACACTGTTCAACAATTTACAGATTTACAGATGTCCCACCTTTTCGTCCGTACAAGTAACAGCTACAGAGGAGTGAGATAAAATGACCCTACATCCATTTTGTGTGAGATGAAAGTTTGCGTTCACATTTGTCGTCGGACTGAAGCGTTTTCGTACCTTGATGCTGACAGCGATCACAGCGCTGTTCATCTGCTCCCTGTCAAAGTCAGTCACCACAGACAAAACTCCGCTGAGCGAGTCGATGCCAAAGTTTCTCTGATACTTGTCTGGAGACACTGCAGACATGAAACATGTAAAAAACATGGGTATTTTCATACATTTGTAGGGTTGTAGTAGCTGATTTACCTGCACTGATGCTGTAAGTTACACTCATGTTGATCCCTTTGTCTCCATCCTGGGCCTTTATTGCTTCTGGTTGAATGGTGCGGAAAAACCCGAGCTAAAATACAGAAAATTTGCATTTTAAAGCTGTTACATAACGTGACAAATTCTCATAAATAGAAATACAATCCACTGTAGTATGTGAAAACTTTGTACAATCCCAACTCCCAAAAAGCTGGGACGCCGTGTAAAATTCTAAATAAAAACAGAATATAGTGATTTGCAAAAAATATAAGCTAATTTTGAATTTGATGGCAGCAGCAGCACATAAACTAGAAAAACTGGAAAAGCACTCGTAGAGCGCAGACCTCCAGACTATATTGTGATTTGCACCCAAAAATATTAGTCTTAGAATAATTTTATCGACATAATATTGGATTCCTTGACCATGAAAATATACCCTTAGCATTTACATTCACCTTAATATCACCTTAAAATCTATATTTCTGTAATGGGGGTTTTCTTCTGGATCCAGCATAGATCCATAGATGTTGAAGATAACACAAATCTGTTGACACACTTCTGATTCAGCTACAGTTTGGTGTTAGTTTCATGTCTGTATCTTTATTTGTTACCTTATAGTTCCCAAAATCCCACAAGTCCCCTATATTTTTTCCTGTTCTGGATTGTAATATCCGGAAAGTTCTCCTATGACACACCTTTCCTGCAAATTTCATAAAAATCTGTTCAACTTTTTGAGTTATTTTGCTAAAAGACAAACCAACGCTGGCAAAAACAAGTTGGAACATGGACAATAAAAGGCTGGAAAAGTAAATGGCACAAATCAAAAACAACTGGAGGAACATTTGACAACTAATTAGGTTAATTAACAACAGGTAAAAAAGGAGCATTTCTCTAAAGATGGACAGAAGTTCACCAATCTGAGACAAACTGCATCTAGAAATTGTGGAAATCATTTCAAGAAAATGTTCCTCAACATAAAATTGTGAAGACTTTGAAGATCCCACCATTGATGGTGTATAATATCATCAGATTCAGAGAATCAGGAGGAATCTCTGTGATCAAGGCACAAGGTTAAAGGTCAAAAGGCCCTGAGGCAGCACTGCATTAAAAACAGACATGATTCTCTACTGGAAATCCCTGCATGGACTCAGGAACACTTCCAGAAATCACAGTAATCCACAAATGCAAGTTAAAGTATTCCACTGTCACTTCAGGTGTACCCCAGGGCTCCGTCCTGGGGCCCCTCCTCTTCATCATTTACCTCCTTCCCCTTGGCAATATATTCTGCAAATGTAACATCAACTTCCACTGCTATGCAGACGACACCCAGCTCTACCTCAGCAGAGCTGCAGTGACTCTGTGTGAAATCTGGGTGTGAAGGTTTATGAGACTCACCTGATTCTCTGGAATAAAAGCCTGGTACAGGCTGTGGCTGAAATAAGGATTCATGTTGTCAAAGTCCATCACGTTAATCAGCACAGTGGCCGTGTCGTTCAGTCCCCAGTTATCCTGCACCAAACACGTACATCACATTAAGATCATTTAAGATCATTAATGTTGGGTGTTTATCACATTTACATAGCTAAACACTGTGAGGGTTAACCTTTTCCTTACC
This sequence comes from Brachirus orientalis, assembly GCA_016785285.1. Taxonomy (NCBI): domain Eukaryota; kingdom Metazoa; phylum Chordata; class Actinopteri; order Pleuronectiformes; family Soleidae; genus Brachirus; species Brachirus orientalis. Next base: position 2,656 of record JAFBJR010000498.1, on the reverse strand, counting down.
ATGGCCGTAACTGTGAAGGTGTACTGCGAGACCACATTGAAGTTCAAGCGTCTCTTCAAAATAAAAGCCCCCGAGTCACTTCTCACCATGAAATCCTCTGAAGTTGGTTCCTTGTGACAGAAAGTAAGAAAGTTCAAAATTAGAGTCTCTTATTTGTCCATTCACTTCATCCTGACACCGGAGACGCTTTATACTTAACATTATTTTCCTGACATGTTGCTGTAAAAGGCTCTGACACATACAGTAGTTCATGCCCTCTAAATGTAAAATATAAATTTAAAACTCATCTGTGAAAATATGGCTGCCAGAGGGGGAAACAAACTAAAACGGATTTTTAGCTTTTTAACAAAAGACTCACCCAGTAAAATCTACTACAGATGTTTCCAACAGGAAAGTGAAGTTTGTAAACCACTCACTCTCCCACACCAAAGTCCATAGAGAAAACCAGTGATTTTAGCTCACAGGGACACAGAAGCTGCTGGTCTACTGCTGCCTCGTGTGGTCACTTTGTGTCACTGAGGTCAATCTAAACAAAAGATTTCAAACACAGAATTTTACAAAATAAGACTTGAACTTACTGATGGAGGCAGCAGTGGATCAACAGCTCCTGTGTGCTGTGATGTTAAAATCACTGATTTTCTCTATGGACTTTGGTGTGGGAGAGTGAGTGGTTTACAAACATCAGTTTCCTGTTGGAACCTGTTGTCCAACAGTGAGATAAAGACGTGAACATGTTCTGTAGATATTGTAGACTTAGGCTGACATAGTAGTGAAGGCTCTCAGTCATCTGGGTCATCTGAGGTCAATCTAAACAAAAGATTTCAAACACAGAATTTTACAAAATAAGACTTGAACTTACTGATGGAGGCAGCAGTGGATCAACAGCTCCTGTGTGCTGTGATGTTAAAATCACTGATTTTCTCTATGGACTTTGGTGTTGGAGAGTGAGTGGTTTACAAACATCAGTTTCCTGTTGGAACCTGTTGTCCAACAGTGAGATAAAGACGTGAACATGTTCTGTAGATATCGTAGACTTAGGCTGACATAGTAGTGAAGGCTCTCAGTCATCTGGGTCATTGTATCTTCAGGGATTATCTACTGGTCTTGCTTTAGTTGAAGACATTGATTGTATTAGCTAAGTATTTTTCTAAATGGCTGAATTCAGTTTTTTCTTGTGTCACTCAGTAATTACTGAAAATGAGCGTCTCTGTCTCAGGTGTGAGGCATCAAAAAAGCCTGAACTATCTCTTTAATCCAGGTTCTCTTAGTTGCAGTTTGGATGGAATTTAAAGTGTCTCTTATTACACTGGAATATGTGACTCGGTTGTTTTCTATGGAGCTGTCCCCGTCCACAGCTTTCACTCGAACAACCTCAGTGTCCAATTGATGCGTCTGAAAGAAGAGAAGGAATAAATTAAACCAGGATGAACATTTTTTTTACTCTATTAATAGTCCCCAGCCACAAATAAACCCATTTGTAACCATGGAAACCATATGTACACTACAAAAACAGCCCCAGAAATAAGTAAAATATTCTTAAATTGATTTAAATGTTCTTGTGTTAAGAAAATCTGTTCCTTCAAAAGTAGAAAAAAAATGTGGTTTTATCATTTTCTTGATTAAGCCGATTTTAAGAATTTACACTTTAACTCTAACATTAAAGTAAACGCCAAAACAAACCAAAAACATTCTTATTTTTACTTTTTATTATTATTATTAGACCTCATACATTTTCACTGGATGTCAAAATGTACATCCAGTGTCTGAAAACACTGTAAAATAAGAGGATGTGCAGTCGTTCTTTTGCTTAAAATAAGTCAACAAAACTCTTGTTTCTGAGTTGACATTTCATCCAGATTGTTGTTAAAGCTCGTCACTGGTAAATTAAGCTTAATCATAACTGATTATACTGTTTATAAACATTTATTTAAGTTAAAGTAAATAAACATGATTTATTTAATGCATATGAATCAAATAAAGACCACACGTCAATTATATAAAAACCTGTTCATTCGCCTGCATATAAACCTGTATGAAAGTCATGTATGAAGGATGGATGTAAAGTGAATATAAACATAACATGAACATGTAAAATTTAATTTAAATCCCAATTTGCTGCTTATATTTCTGATGCAGTACCAACTATTAGTACATATAAACTGTTGTAGTATTTTATTCTTTGTTTTTATTTATTTACATGTTTATGTATTTATTTGTTTTTACCTTTTTTTTTTTAACCTGATTTTAATGTTTATCTCTTTGAAATTTTTTTAATACTTATACTTTTAAACTTGTGACTATTTTTAATTCATTTATTATAACTTTTTTTTTTTTACCTTTGTGTTGATTTCCTACAATTCTCTGAGTTTTTTTGTAATGTGTTATTTTTCAAAAATGTTAATATTCAGCAGGTTGAATCTGCATTTTTGTGTGAAGTGTTTGTGTTTTTATCCAGCTGCAGGTGAACAGTGGGGATCGAACCTCAGAGACATTGATGCTGTACACGGTCTGAGTGAAGACGGGGCTGTTGTCATTAAGGTCAATGATTTCCAGTGTTCGAGTGTTGTTGAACTGCAAAGGTAATAAAAACAGACAGAAAACAGACATAATTTCAAATATTTCATGTAGTAAAAGCCACTGAATTAATGTAGAGATA